>JARGCV010000525.1:55000-347500 GCA_034064705.1 Bothrops alternatus
AGACCTCTCAAACCCACAGTAAGGACCACTTTTCCCATTAAAACAACCTATATATACTTCTGTAGTTATCCCCTGAAATTAATCTCATTGCTTTTGAAAATAAGTAAATCATCTCCTGCTTGAGCAGGGGGTTGGACTAGAAGACCTCCATGGTCCCTTCCAGCTCTGTTCTGTTCTGTTCTGTTCTGTTCTGTTCTGTTCTGTTCTGTTCTGTTCTGTTCTGTTCTGTTCTGTTCTGTTCTGTTCATCCAAGATATGAAGAAAATATTCTACTCTACTCTACTCTACTCTACTCTACTCTACTCTACTCTACTCTACTCTACTCTACTCTACTCTACTCTACTCTACTCTATTCTATTCTATATAAAGAATTCTATTCTATTCTATTCTATTCTATTCTATTCTATTCTATTCTATTCTATTCTATTCTATTCTATTCTATTCTATTCTATTCTATTCTATTCTATTCTATTCTATTCTATTCTATTCTATTCTATTCTATTCTTCCAAGATATGAAGATCATATTCTATTATATTCAATTCTATTCTATTCTATTCTATTCTATTCTATTCTATTCTATTCTATTCTATTCTATTCTATTCTATTCTATTCTATTCTATTCTATTCTATTCTATTCTATTCTATTCTATTCCATTCCATTCTATTCTATTCTATTCTATTCTATAAGACCTCCAAGGTCTCTTCCAACTATTCTATTCCATTCCATTCCATTCCATTCCATTCCATTCCATTCCATTCCATTCCATTCCATTCCATTCCATTCCATTCTATTCTATTCTATTCTATTCTATTCTATTCTATTCTATTCCATTCCACTCTACTCTACTCTACTCTATTCTTTTTTTCCTTTAACAGAACTGTGTTATACATCTTATATATATTATTTACACTTTATTTACATCAGTAATCATATCTTTTTCTTTCTCTGTTCTAGCCAATTATAACCTTTGTTCCATATTTCATAAAATTCTGTTGCCTCCTTGTCTTTTAATTCTAGTGTAAGTTTATTCATTTCCGCACATGGGTAAAGATGCAGCAGAAATATATGAAGCTGAATACAGAACTAATGTTGCTTATTTCTGTCAGCCTTCCCAGGTAGGCCAGAAGGAAACACAAAGCAGAATAGAATAGAGCTGGAAGGGACCTTGGAGGTCTTCTAGTCCAGCCCCCTACTTGAACAGGAGAACCTATACTATTTCAGACAAGTGAATAGGACCAGATGAACTAATTCTACTTTATTGTAAGTCTACATTCACACAATGCTGCAAGTCTAAAAGTGCAAATCGGCCGCTCTCTCTTTCTACAGCCTGATGAATTAGGATGGATCTTTTCTGAACTTAATTCTCTTCCCATGAGGCAGCTGTGGGCTCCCCCATCTTATCTGATCATTCTCTAGGCACCATCTCTTCTCTCGCCCCATCTCTGAAGATTCACACATACCATTACAGGTAGCTCCAGACTCACAACATTCCATTTAGTGACCGTTCAAAGTTACAAGGGCATTGAAAAAAGAGACTTATGACCATTTCCCACACTTATGACCATTACAGCATCTCCATGGTCACATGATCAAAATTCAGACACTGGGCAACTGACTTGTATTTGTAATGATTGAGTTGTCCCAGGATCATGGGATCCCATTTTGTGATCTTCTGACAAGCAAAGCCAATGGGGAAGCCTGATTCACTTAACAACCATGTTACCAGCTTAACAACGGCATGATTCACTTAACAACTCTGCCAAGAAGAGTCGTTAAAATGGGACAAATCTCACTTAACAAATGTCTCACTTAGCAACAGAAAGTTTGGGCTCAATTGTGATTGTAAGTCAAGGTCTACGTCTATAATTTCGACTGTGTAATGTCACTCCCTACAGCAATTTTGCCATGCTAGAAGTTCTACAAATTTGGATAATGAAGGTAATAATAATAATAATAATAATAATAATAATAATAATAATAATAATAATAATAATAAAGTTGGAAGGCACCTTGGAGGTCATCTAGTCCAACCCCCTGCTCAGGCAGGAAACCCTATACCATTCAAATGGCTGTCCAGTCTCTTCTCAAAAACTTTCAGAGTTGGAGCATTCACCGCTTCTGGAGGCAGGTTGTTCTAACCGCCAGGAAGTTTCTCCTTAGTTTCTAGGTTGCTTCTCTCCTTGATTGGTTTCCCTCCTTTGCTTTTTGTCCTGCCTTCAGGCACTTTTGAGAATAGCTTGACTCCCTCTTCTTTGGGGCAGCCCCTGAGATATTGGAACACTGCTATCATGTCTCCCCTCGTCTTTCTCTTCATTAAACTAGACATACCCAATTCCAGCAGCCATTCCTTATGTTTTAGTAGGGAGAGCAGAAACTGAGTTTCCCCAAAAAGTCTTCCAATAGGATTTCATCCAAACAGAATTGGATGAACAATCCTTTCGATCTGTTTTTTTTTTTTGCTCAGTTTAATTCAAATATGCCATTTACCATGAAATCTGTGTTTCGCAGAATTTTGTAATGCAGATCACAATTAAAATAACATATATTGTCTGAAAAGAGTGAACAAAAATGCTTTGATAAGGACTGAGCCTTCTTCAAAAACAATTTATCTGAACTAAACAAGTTGAGACCAATTGCTGGCAAAAAAAATGGACACAAGAAATGTTCCAGAAAAAAAAGTGTAGGTTAAACGTTTGTGTGAAAATACATATTTTTTCTACCATAGGGATATATATATAGATATATATGTATGTATGTATGTGTGTGTGTGTGTGTGTACATGTATGCATGCATGCATGCATGTAATTACGGTATGTTTGGTCACATAAGAAACTGAAGAAAGTTAAACAGAAAATTTACCTGTTCCTTGCTTAAGGCCTCTATATACTTTATTATAATGCTACATTAACACAATATCACAAGTCTAAAAATACAAATCTTCCACTCTCTCTTTTTACAGGCTGAGGAAGTATTCTTTCTGAATTTATTTTCATGCCCATAATGCAGCTGTGGGGTCTCCCACTCTTATCTGATCATTTTCTAGACACCATCTCTTCTACCCACCCCATCTCCGAAGGACATTCCCACATACCGTTACAATTTCCACTGCAATGTACCTCTTCCGTTTGAAGATTTTATTGTACCCCAATGTGTTCTGCATTGCAAGAAAAACTTGAGGCCCCTCAAAGTGACTTATGAGCCTCAATGAAGACACCTATGGGGGCGATGTGTGCTACAGGAAGGACAAAATCATTTATTCTCTCAATACATGTATTTCTATACGTCCCAACTCTTTATTCCATTCATTTTTCTATAGAAAATAGTGTCTATAGTGTTTCTCCACTTTGGGAATTTAAGCTTTGTGGACTTCAACTCACAGAATTCCCCAAACAGCCATTAGTTCCATTTATTATCATTGTAAGCATCCAAAGCCTTCATGAGATTGCTTCCTGAAGATTATTTTCATCTTCTCCTGTCCGTAGCCTGTTTGTCCCATCTGTTCCAAGCTGCCTCAGTTCCAGATTTTTAGGAGCCCTCCAGGCAATCATTTGCATAATGCCATGAGTAGTGGAATGGAAACTAATCATTGAAAGAACCAACCTGAAATTAAGCAGAAATTTCCTGACAGTGAGAACAATTAATCAGTGGAATGACTTGCTTCTAGAAATTGTGGGTCCTGCAACACCAGAGGTTTTTAAGAAGAGATTGGACAAAACATTTGTCTGAAATGATATAATATCTCCTGCTTCAGCAAAGAGTTGGACTAGAAGGCTTCCAATGCCCCTTCCAACTTTGTTATTCTGTTAATAAGTTAGATTTTGAACAGCAAAGGAAATTGTTTTGGCTAAAGAGAAAGAAAAACATGGTTTCCTAAACTTCAGAAGATATGCATGGATGCCAAAATAAATGCTAATGTCACCTTTATTAAAAGGCTAATGATGAAGCCTAACATTCCATCTGACACCCCCATATTATTATTTATTAAAGTTCAGTGCTATCCATTTCCCCTACAAGGTAACTTTGAGCAACTTACAAATTCTATTGCAAATAGATAAGACTTGGTAAGGAAAGGGCCTGCTAAAGACAGACTCTGTTCCTTTACAACTGATTGTGATTATATTCCAAATTCCCCTACTGGTGATTAAATTATCTTTGGCAACTCATCTAAATGATTTCAAGAAGATCTAGCTGTAGTGATCACTTTCCTGGGCAAAGCCATTTAAGGCTTCTTTCTACTTCCAACTGTCAACAGTTCTTCCTGGAATTTTGTCACAGGCTTTGCCTGATTGGCTCCTGAGCAGATATTAGAATTTTTGGCCATTTGTTTGAAAGGAAACTCCTAGGGCTTAGCTGAACGTGTCCCTTTCTCAACAGTACAAAGAAGGGAAGGGAAGTCTATGTATTTGGTCTATTCATCTCCATGCACTTCTCTGGAAGCTTAAAACAATTCAGAGGGTTGTCTTAAGATTAATTCCGTGGCTCTAGAACATTATGTGTTTTATGTATTTACAATATTTATAAAACCACAAAATTCTGTAGAATGAATGAATGAATGAATGAATGAATGAATGAATGAAAATGAATGAATGAATGAATTAAATTAATAATAAAATAAAAATAACAGAGCAGAGCATAGGACCCAACATGGCAAGCTGGAGGGCTGGAGACTAAAACATATGAAGAACGGTTGCAGGAATTGGGTATGGCCAGCCCAGAGAAAAGAAGGATCAAGGGTGAAATGATAGCTGTGTTCCAGTTTTTGAGGGGCTGCCACAAAAAGAAGGGGTCAACCTATTTTTCAAAGTACCAGAACGCAAGACAAGAAGTAATGGATGGAAACTAATCAAGGAGAGATGCAATTTAGAACGAAGGAGAAATTTCTTAATTGAGAGAAGAAATAAACCAGTGGAAACCATGGATGGAAACTAATCCTAATTCTAATTCCTAACAGTGAGGACAATTAGCCAGTGGAGCAGATGTTGCCTTCAGATGTTGTGGGTGCTCCATCACTGGAGGCCTTTAAGAAGTGACTGGACAGTCACTTCTCTGAAATGGAATAGGGTCTCCAGATTGAGCAGGGGGTTGGACTAGAAGATCTCCAAAGGTCTCTTCCAGCTCTATTCTGATGGATTGAAAGCTCACAACCATTCAATTATGGCCCAAATGACAGGGGGCTCTTAACTGCTTAGTACCTTTGGGGAGGAATTACTTCAGAAGCAACTGCTTTTGAACTCTTCTCAGCTTCTGTCTATAATAAAATATTGGCATGGGACAATCCAACTCTACCCTGAATTAAGGGATTAGAGGGACATAAGAAAGGGAGTTAACGATCAAGTCCTGTAAAATGGCAGGGATGACTAAACCCTCCAACAATCTTTGCAGTGGCAAAAGATGCAGTGTGTAGCTTTTAAAATATGTGAAATGCATGCTGGAGGGCCAGATTGGTGTAGTGGTGAAAGCAGCAAGCTAGAAACGGAGAGACTGTAAGTTATAGTGTGGCACAAAGCCAGCTGGGCAAATTTATTTATTTGATTTGATTTTTATACCACTTTTATTACTTTATAGGTAACTCAAGGCAGTGAACATATATAATACGCATTTCTCTTCCTATTTTTCCCACAATGACAACCCTATGAGGTGAGTTGGACTGAGAGAGAGAGTGACTGGCCCAACGTTACCCAGCTGGCATTCGTGGAGAAGATGGGACTAGAACTCACAGTCTCCTGGTTTTTAGGCCAGGATCTCTAGGCCGCTCCTTCTCTCTCAACCTTGGCAACTAGACAATTGCAAACCGCTTTTGAAAAACTTTGCCAGGAAGACTGCAGGGACCTGTCCAGGTAGTGACGAGAAGTCAAAAACTGACCCAAAGACACCCTAAATAAATATAAAATGTAAACGCATCAACTGCAATTGAAAAGACCATCCAGATTGGAGAATTTGCAAGTCAGTATTGCAGAGAGTAAAGAGCAATAATTATGAGGAGAAACTTCCTGACAGTTAGAACCATTAACCAGTGGAACAACCTGCCTGCAGAAGCGGTGAATGCTCCAACACTGGAAGTTTTTAAGAAGAGAGTGGACAGCCATTTGTCCGGAATGGTCTTGGGTTTCCTGCCTGAGCAGGGGGTTGGACTAGATGACCTCTAAGGTCCCTTCCAACTTTATTACTATTACTATTACTGTTACTGTTACTGTTACTGTTACTGTTACTGTTACTGTTACTGTTACTGTTACTATTACTATTACTATTACTATTACTATTACTATTACTATTACTATTACTATTACTATTACTATTACTATTACTATTACTATTACTATTACTATTACTATTATTATTTCTGGTTGATCCTATAAGGATAGTTTTAATGTCTCTCAAGGACCCTCTCATTTCTCAACAGGTGATCCAGTTTTCTGATAGCTCCCTACAAAAGACATGGGTGAACTCAAGACAGCTTGGAAGGTGGTTTGACTAATCTGCTGGTTTACGATTATTAACCATCTAGGGTTTACTTGTATCCGAGACTTAGAATAGAGTTGGTATATGTCAAGATTACATAACATGAGATACTAATGTGAATAGATGCATGACATTCCATATAAACTGAAATATGCAATTCCTGGGATGGCAGAATGACATGACCACCCTCCTCCCCTTTGAAATGCAAGGCCCAACTACACATGAGTGATCCCCAAAGGTGGCTACCTTTAGCATCTTTAAAACACCATGTTGCAAAAGCGTAGGATTTTAAAATGTTGGGGAAGAGGGAATATTTGATTTCTCTGGAATGAAGCACAATCTGAAGAACAAGAAAGGAAGGAAGGAAGGAAGGAAGGAAGGAAGGAAGGAAGGAAGGAAGGAAGGAAGGAAGGAAGGAAGGAAGGAAAGGAAGGAAGGAAGGAAGGAAGGAAGGAAGGAAGGAGAGAAAAAAGGAAAGAAAAATAAAGAAAAGAAAGAAAGAAAGAAAGAAAGGAAGGAAGGAAGGAAGGAAGGAAGGAAGGAAGGAAAAGAAGAAAGGAAGGAGAGAAAGAAAGAAAGAAAAATGAAGAAAAGAAAGAAAGAAAGGAAGGAAGGAGGGAAGGAAAAGAAGGAAGGAAGGAAAAAGAGAAAGAAAGAAAAATGAAAGAAAAGAAAGAAAGGAAAAGGAAGGAAGGAAGGAAAAGAAGGAAGGAAGGAGAGAAAGAAAGAAAGAAAAATGAAGAAAAGAAAGAAAGAAAGGAAGGAAGGAAGGAAGGAGGGAGGGAAGGAAAAGAAGGAAGGCAGGAAAAAGAGAAAGAAAGAAAAATGAAAGAAAAAAAAGGAAGGAAGGGGAGGGAGGGAGGGAGAGAGAGAGAAAGAGAGAGGAGGAAGAAGAAGGAAGAAAGATTTAGTTAATTTAAAATACATCTTACATTAAAAAAAAACAAAATTAGTCTTAAAAACTAATCAATAGCCCATTCCTCTTTCATGCCTCTTCTGGGTCCAGATTGTCTGCCTATCCGTCTGTCTGTCCATCTGTCTGCTTACGTATTTCATTCTTATAAAACTTTTAACTACATTAATTCATATCACGGGATATGAATTTTTCTCCCCTTTAGGGTGTATCAAGGTACTTCATTTGCAGCGTGCTGACCTGTTATGCAATATGTGCTCACTTTGGGTTCAACAGCTGGATTCTTTACTCTCCTGATGTGGTAAGAGTGTTGTGAAAAACAGATACTGTCTTAAACAAGGAGTTGTTGCTTAAGCAACACGTCTCTCCCTTGACTAGAGCTTTACTCTTCTCTTAAATTAGCCCCTTCCTCTGCTTTTCCAAGAAATTTCTTTCTCATATGTGCCAGGTTACATGGGGTTGGTGTCACTCTGCTTCTATTTAACATCCATGTGAAACTGCTGCAGGTGGTCATTCTTCACCATGGGGCGAGGTATCATGATATTCTGATGATACTCAGTGGTACATCTCTGCCCTTGATGAATTAAGCAATGCTGTGACTGACCTTTCTTGAAGACTGAAAGCTGTTGAGACATGGATGGAGAGCAACAGATTACCACTAAACTCTGGCAAGATGGAGTGGCTTTGGGTTCAAAGCTCCTTGGTTTTTGGAGAAAGGTCATGGATTGGCTGCACTGCCCTAGACAGAGCTGATGCACAATCTGGTAGTTCTCCTGAACTTGTGACTCTTGCTTGTGCAACTGTAGAAGTTGTTGCTACAAGGGCCTTTACAACATTTGTGAGTTGTGCACCCATTACATCTATTCCTGGACTAGAAATGTCCTTCTCACAGTCACCCATGTCCTGGTCATCTCCTGTTTGGGCTATTGCAATGAAGTCCACCACCACGGAGCTGCCCTTTAAGAATATCCAGAAAGTCCAGATGGTTCAAAATGCAGCAACCTGCACAGTTCTGTGTAAGCCTAAATTTATATATCTGTCACATCTTTTGTGAGAGCTGGACTGGCTGCCAATTTGCTTCTGGGTGTGATTCAAGGTGCTGGCTATCACCTTTAAATCCCTACATGAATTGGGGACAGGTTATTTGAAGAATTGCCTCTCCCCTGTTACATCTACCCAGCCCACCCAAACAGGAAGGCAGGCATGTTGTGTGTGTCCCATCTATTCGAAAAGTACATTTAGGGAGACCAAGAAAAAAAGACCTTCTTTGCCATGGCTCCCTCTCTATGAAATATCATCTCTCCAGAGATAAGACCGCTGGTGGGATTCAGCCAGTTTGCACCACTTCGGCAGAACCGGTAGCTAATTTTTTTGTTGCCCAAGCCCAGAATGGACTTCCGGAAGTGGCATCCATCCACACAGAGAACTGGTTGTTCACATATTTGAATCCCACCACTGGATAAGACTGATCCTCCCCTTGATAATTTCTGGAAGGAAGAGGTTCTCTCAGCGCTCCTGAGGGCCCTCACATTGATACCGACCCTTATCAAGTAGCTGATCTAATTGTGTTTGTTGTCATCATAGGGGAAAGGCTTAGAGGTATGAAACTCTATGCATTTTTTATGTTAGGATGCCAAAGCCCAGTGTGTGAGTCAGGTGGCCCACATATTTTTTTAAAAATAAATAATAAGTCATATTCACATCTCTCTCTTCCCCAAAGTAAACACTATTAAACCCAAAAGTGCTTTTCCCAAAAGGCAACTGGACTTTGTTTTCCCTCCCTCGAAGACATTTCATTGCTCATCCAAGAAGCTTCTTCAGATCACTGATAATCTCCATAAACCCTGTTAAGCCTAACAAACTGGACTGTTTTCCCAAATATGGATAGTTTGTCTGCTTGGTATGTAGCTTGAACCCAGAAAACTTTTGGACTGGTTTTCCCTCCACATTTCTTCCTTTTCATTAAATTCTCATAGCAGATTATGAACACTATTGAATTAATGTGAAATTATCCCTGACTTGTAAGTAATAAACCATCCCCAGTTTAAGATTTGCCATGCTATTAAACATTTTAATAACTGGGGGGAACCCTCGGAAAATGAGGCCCATCTACATTTTATCTAATGGGGAGCAGATAGTTCTTCCTTCAGCCATTCTGAATTTAGAGCTTCATGCTGAATTCTAGAGTCAAGTTAGTAACATTGATAAGACTTACTGATGTAAGAGTATATTTGTAGCTCAGGGTTGAATGTGGAATCCTTGTTGCTCTCTGAACTTGGTTGTTTTCTTGCTGACATTTCATCACCCAGCTAGATAACATCATCAATATTAGAAGGGAATGGTTTTAGCTCTCATCTGATATACCAGTGACTTGCCCTGTCAGTGGTCTTGGTAGTTTCTTGATTAGGCTGTTGTTTACTGATTACTTGTTTGTCTGAGTTGTAATTCCTTGTTCATGAGAACTCTGCCATCAACAGGCACACAGAGATAAACCAAATCTACACACCATTGAAAAGAGACAATCAGAAAGCCACAATAGGAAACAAAAAGACCAAAACACCTCCTTACCAGCAATCAGCACCCAGATGAGCAGAGATTAACACCAAGATCAACACAACACCAACAATCAAGAAGTAAACAATACCTTAATCAAGGAACTACCAGCTCAAACCCACAGTAAAGCTAACAATAGCACAATCAAGGAACTACAAATCACCTAGTTTGTTAATGAAACATCTGCAAGAAAACAACAAAACTCAGAGAGCATCAAGGACCCCATAATTTGATTTAGTTTTGCCAATCATTTTAGCCATATGGATGTATACATCTCCATTAAGGTCTACATTTATCCAGATGTTTTATTGCCCTCAAAATTTCACTTAAGGAGTTTCTCCTTACCCCCAGAAATCATGGGCACTCCATCACTGGAAATTTTTAAGAAGAGACTGGACAATCACCTGTCTGAGATGGTATAGGTTCTCCTGCTTGAGCAGGGGGCTGGACTAGAAGACCTCCAAGGTCCCTTCCATCTTCTATTCTATTCTATTCTATTCTATTCTATTCTATTCTATTCTATTCTATTCTATTCTATTCTATTCTATTCTATTCTATTCCTTTATATGAAGGTCTGGCGACTTCATTGATTCTTCCTATGTAGGATTAAGAACTGTACTAAACATTTTGCATTTGTGTTCTTCTGGGACATTTTCAACTTTCTAATCTAGTTTACAGTCCTAGTTTGTCCAGGAAGATTCTGACTCAATATTAACCTTACTGAGACAAGTAATGCTAGGAAAAAATTCTAAGAACCAATCTCTGTCCTTCTTTCCTTAGCTCATTTATTTCTTTTTTAATGTGTCGGAACCAGAGCAGCTTCCTGACCCATCTACTCAGATGTTCTTCTTGGATCTTGCCATTGACTTATTCCCACTTGGAGGCCTAATAGGATCACTTTTGTCTGGCTTTATGGGAGATAGATTTGGCAGGTAAGTTGACATCACTCTCAGAACTGGGATACCCATGCTAGAATTTGTGGTATGATCCATTAGGGGTCACAATGTCCTTGCTTTCAATCTTTTCTCTTCTTTGCAATCAGCAATTAATAATTTGGGGAAAAAATGCAGAAACAAAGAAACATATCATTTCGAGGAAGAAGATCTATCAGAAAGAACTAGTAACCCTGACTATTGTGATGCACTGTACATGAGGCTGCCCTTAAAAGTATCCAGAAGGTTTAGTTGCTTCAAAATGCAGCTGCCCACATGGTTTTGTGCAGACCTGAGTATGCACATGTGTTACCTGTCCTGTGGGAGTTGCATTGGTTGCCAATTTGTTTCTGGGTGCAATTCAAGATGTCATCTTTAAAGTCCTTCATGGCTAGGGATTGGGTTATCTGAGAGAACTTCTCTTGCCGGTCACATCTGTGCTACCCAGTAGAGCGGGAAGGTAAGGAATGTTGCATGTTCTTTCCCCCAAGGAGATACATCTGCAGGACTCAGAAGAAGGGTCTTTTCCGTGGTGGCTCCCTCCCATTGGAATATCACCCCCATATTGACACTCTTTTGTAAGGCCCTGAACTTTTGCCAGTGGGTCCCAGAGTGGGATGTAGCCCACCAAATGGCTCATTTGACTGTGTGTTATTGCCAGGGGGAGGGGGGAGATTTAAATGTGTTTTCTTTTCTATACTGTATTTTTATAGCTGGTAAGTCACTGTGTAGGTGGCCATATACATTTTCTAAATAAATAAACAAACCATATTATCCCTTATGAGAACTGGTTGGAGCTAACAATCTTACTTTAGAGAAATGGTGATCTTCTTTAAGGTAACACAAAAGTGGTAGAAATAACTCCTTTGTTCAATCTAGGAATAGTAGTCGCTCGGATAAAAGAAATCAACTATTGCTGATCTGTTCTTTAGGAATATTGCCCATAAGAGAATTGCAGAAGAGTTGATTGTTAACAAACAAAAGTGTGGGCAGGGAGAATGGAAAGAAAGAGGGAGAGACGAGACAGAGATAGAGATAGAGATAGAGTTAGCTAGAGATAGAGATAAAGAGAAGAGACAGAGACAGAGATAGAAATATACAGAGACAGAGATAGAGACAGAGATACACAGACACAGACAGAGATACACAGACACAGAGATAGAGATACACAGAGACAGAATGGACAGAGATATAGAGACAGAGACAGCGATACATAGATACAGAGGCAGAAATACACAGACACAGAGATAGAGATACACAGAGACAGACACAGAGACAGAGATAGAGATACAGAAACAGAGACAGAGATACACAGACACAGAGATAGAGATACGCAGACTCAGACATAGAGACAGAGATAGAGATAGAGACAGACACAGAGAGAGAGAGAGAGAGAGAGAGAGAGAGAGAGAGAGAGAGAGAGAGAGAGAGAGAGAGAGAGAGAGAGAGAGAGAGAGAGAAGCGGGGGGAGGGAGGGAGGGAGGGAGGGAGAGAGAGATGTTTCTAACTGCTATGAAAGTGTCTGAGCAGAGTTTGCCAGGATCTGAGAAGTTAAAGGTATCTGAATAAAATTTACTTGGAAATTGGAACTGTAACAACTTGAGCAGTGGTCTCTCTGTCTCATACAGTAACTAGTACATCCAGAACAAATGCTTCCTAAAGATAAGGATTGGGAATCTGCTGATTAAAGCAGACCGATATGTTTTCAAGCTCATGAAAAAGGTGAAAAACAGACATGGCTCCTTTAAACAGCTGCTCTACCCTGCAGGGATGTACTGTATATCTGGTGCAATGCTTCATTCTAATCATTTTCAAAACATGCAGATTCTCAGTATATTCACTATATTTTTCTTGATTTATATTCCTTTTATGTCATCTTGTTACCCGCTTTCATTTTTTTTTCATTTATTATTGTTATTATTATTATTTTTTAGGAAAGGGTCTATGGTCATAATTAATTTTTTGTCCATCATCTCTGTCATCCTTTTGGCTTGTGACACATTAATATATATCTATGAATTCACCATTTGTACACATTTGCTTACTGGAATATGTGCAGGTGAGTAGAGAGTTGATTGTTTTGGCTTTGTATATTCTTTAAAGAAAAGTAGTCAGGCCTGAAATGCTTTAGGAATGGATGCCATTCAGGTAATTGGATCAGAGACTCTGAGAATGGATGAGTAACAGTCCAAGGCAGACCTATGTGTACATATTGTAGAGAGAAACTAAAATGATTAAAAGCTTAGAGACTAAAACATATGAAGAACAATTGAGGACCCAGATTGTTGGGGCCCATACACTGACTCTGTAAACATCCTAGAGCAGGGGTGTCAAACTGTCGGCCTGCGGGCTGGATGCATCATCCGGAAGCCGTGCCCACCCCATTACCGGCAATGGCAAAACCATCCCGATATGTTGTGCGACATCTCGTGATGTCGTGAGTTTGACATGTCTGTCCTAGAGAATGCTGTAAAGTGCTGCAAAACCAAATCCTTAATCTCTACCCACATTGATACCAAAGAATACCAGTTTGATTGGAGCAACACAAAATCATCAGCCACGCTACCACTCACCACTCATCTAAGCCTAAGGTCAGACACACTGACCTACAACTAGCTTACAAACCCCTCAGAATCCAAATCAACCGCGCAGCCAACCAGAGACGGCACTGACCCTCAACCATCCCGCACAATCCCCCCTCCCACCAGCAGTTCATCCCCCAATGACTCGGTCCTGATGTAACCTCCCCATCCCAAGACACATCACCAGCCTCTCACTGATGACTCACACCTGACCCATCACAAGACCCTCACTCAACACACCCACACCTGAAGCCCTTATAAACACTGACACAGACATCCTCTAAACCAGGGGTCCCCAACCCCCAATCTGTGGACTAGTACCGGTCCTTGGCATGCCAGCAACCAGTCTGCACAAATAAGCAAAGCCCCATCTGCGGATGCAGGCAGCACACAAAACAAAGCATCCTCCGGTCTGCAGAAAAACCTCTCTCCATGGAACTGGTCCCTGATGCCCAAAAGGTTGGGGACCTCTGCCCTAAACTCTGCTAAAGATGTTACCTTGCCTGGTACCAAAATATTTAGAAACCAACCAACCAGCTTGAAGGATGAACCTTCATCCTCATTCTGCACCTGGGCTACAGATATTCGCCACTATTGCAAGTTCTGTAAAGCACCGTCAAGCGGCATATACTATAAATCTAAGTGCTATTGCTATTTGCTTAAGAGGAGGCTCCTGATTCAATCTGTCTGCCACATGCCAATCTCTGTATCTGCTCTTTATTTGAAATCAACACAGGTCGTGGGAATAGAACATTCAAAGTTGGCCAAGCCAAGAAACAAGCATGGCAAGAATTGCAGGATTTTCTTTGCTGGGTGGGTGGCAGAATCTGGAAGGTCTATTCCAGTATCTTTCCATCCCATCTTACACAGGTAGTTCTTGACGTAGGACTGCAGTTGGGAATCAGAATTTCTGTGGCTAAGCAAAGTGGATGTTAAGCGAGCCCCATCTGATTTTACAACCTTGCAGTCATTAAGCAAGTACAGTTTCCCTCATTGACTTCGCTTGTCAGAAGCCAGAAGCCATTTTGGAAGGTTTCAAAGGACACTTTCAACCATTGTAAATAGACACTGGTTGCCAAGAGCCCAAATGTTGGTCACATGACTATGGAAATGCTGTGACGGTCCTAAGTCCAAGACCCTAAGTACTTTTTTTCAGTGCCGTTGTAACCTTCACAAAATGACAGAGAAACATTGACCTTTACCTGCAGCATCCCACAGTCACTACAGTTTTGCAGAAAACTGGCGTTAACTTCCGGTTTTGAGAAAAAAACCAGCCCGTAGCAAACCATGGTTCGCTTAACAACTGAAGCGGTTGCTTATACTAAAACAGATGTTTACAAAGATTAATACCTAATGTTGTATGCTATGTTCTAGGATGATTGTTTAGCAATAGGATCTTTGGTTTAATGTTGATCACATTAATATGGAACCAGATAAGAGAAACACCAATCAAACAAAGTGTAACAGGAGTGTAGTTGAGGCTAGACACGAGGAGTGGAAAAAGGCTTACTAATTCAGATGTTTTCAATGACTAATACTTAGTATTGTATATCAGGTGCCATGATGATTGCTGCATAATATGTTTTTATGTTCAATGTTGATTGTTTTAATAAAAGAATTTAAAAAAAAATAATAGCCACTTCAAACAAGGTTGTTAAATGAAGTTGGCCACATGGATGAACCGATTTACAGGTCCTTGACTTACAACAGTCCGTTTAGTGACCATTCAAAGTTACAACGGCACTGAAAAATGTGACTTAGAACTGTTTTTCACAGTGACGATCTTTGCAGCATCCCCATGATCAGGGGTAGGGAACCTCGGCTTTTTTATGACTCATGGACTTCAACTCCCAGAATTCCTGAGTCAGCTATGCTGACTCAGGAATTCTGGGAGTTGAAGTCCATGAGTCATAAAAGAGCCGAGGTTGCCTACCCCTGCCCATGATCATGTCATCCAAATTCAGATGCTTGGCAACTGGCTCACACCGTTGCTATGGCCCAAGATCATGTGATCCCTTTTTGTGATCTTCTGGGAAGCAAACTCAATGGGGAAACTAGTTTCACTTAATAACCGAGTTTACTGACTTAACAACTGCAGTGATTTACTTAACAACTGTGGCAAGAAAGGTCATAAAATGGGGCAAAACTCATTTAACAAATGTCTCACGTAAGAACAGAAATTTGGGGCTCAGTTGTCATAAGTTGAGGACTACCTGCACAACGGTCACAACTTATGAACGTGATGGGAAGGCTCCATTACGGTCAAAAATCAAGGACTATCAGTACATTTCCCAGACTGCACATACCTTTAGCACTGCACGCCATGTCTCTATATACTGTAAACTCAGATAATGAATAGAATAGAGATGGAAGGGACCTTGGAGGTCTTCTAGTCCAGCCCCTGCTTGAGTAGGAGAGCCTGTACCATTTCAGGCAAGTGACTGTCTAGTCTTTTCTTCAAAAACATTGTATAGGGCAGAATGACATTTGGGGAAACTCCATGCAGAATGGCTTGTGGTGAAGAACAATTATCATATTTGCAGGCTTTCTAATGTTGTCTTAGTTTACTTCTGTCTGTTGTGTCCCATGTACATTTGAATTACCTTTTAATTTATATTGAAACCAGGTGTAAACTTCTGCCTTATATACCTATACCTCTGTGAGATCGCACCCAGGATCATAAGGGGAGGCGTTATCATGCTAACAGCTTTGTTTATAAATCTGGGCAACATCACTGCTCAGATTCTGAGCTTTCCTAAGATCATACAACACCGGAAAGGTATGTGTTTTGAAGAATGCCCATCTTATGTCAGCATGATGGTAAACATTAAAACTAACAAAGAGAGAAATATAGAAATAACACCAATCAAAGAGATTATTTGTATCTCAGGGTTGAATTAAGGAGTCCTTGTTGCTCTCTAAGCTTGGTGGTTTTCTTGCAGACATAGAATAGAATAGAATATACAGCTGGAAGGGACCTTGGAGGTCTTCTAGTCCAGCCTTCTACTCAAGCAGGAGAACCTACACTATCTCAGATAGGTGAATGTCCAGTCTCTTCTTAAAAATATCCAGTGATGGAGCACCCATGATTTCTGGGGGTAAGCTGTTCCACTGGTTGATTGTCCTCACTGTCAGGAAGTTTCTCCTTAATTCCAGGTTGCTTCTCTCTTTGATCAGTTTCCAACCATTGTTTCTTGTCCTTCCCTCTGGTGCTCTGGTGAACAACCTGGCCCCCTCTGCCTTGTGGCAGCCTCTCAGATACTGGAACACTGCTATCATGTCTCTCCTATTTCTTCTTTTCTTTAGACTAGCCAAACCCAAGTCCCGCAGCCATTCTTCATATGTTCTGGTCTCATTACCCAACTAGGTAACATCATCGGTGCTAATGATTAGCATGGATGATGCAGTCTAGTTGGATAATGAAACATCATGAAGAAAACCACCAAGCTCAGAGAGCACCAAGGACTCCATAGAATTAATAATTCAGAGGAACCCAGGTGTCATTGTTTTGTGACTGTAATGAGATTCAAAGAATCATAGTAAATATTAGCTGCAAACAAACAAGTTCTACACATGAGCCATTTTATTGCTCAAGCCTGTAGCACAGGAATCTTCTCAGTGGTTTGCATGAGTCAGACTAGATAAGGTTCAGCAGCATTCAGAGGAGGTCTGACTTTCCTCTCTTATGTCCACGTAGGGATTCTATACTAATTTCCCATTTCATTTTTTCCTCTGGCTCAGCCGGTTTCTCTCCAACAGGGATTATCTTAAAACAGGGCTCTTCAAACTTGGCCCTTTTATGACTTATGGACTTCAGCTCCCAGAATTCCTCAGCCAGCGTACCTGGCTGAGGAATTCTGGGAGTTGAGGTCCACAAGTCATAAAAGGGCCAAGTTTGAAGACCCCTGACTTAAAATCTGAAGGGAATCATATCTTAAGCAGAAAAATAGGAAAGATTAGTGTATCTTTCCAGTATAGCTAGTCCTTGACTTACAACTTTGTTTAGTGATCATTCAAAGTTACAACATCACTGAAAAAGGTGACTTATGACCATTTTTCACACTTACAACCATTGCAGCATCCCGGTGGTCATATGATCAAAATTCAGACGCTTGGCAGCTGACTCCTCTTTATGACGGTCACAGAGTCCCGTGGTCATGTGATCACTTTTTGCAACCTTCTGACAAGCAAAGTCAATGGGGAAACCGGATTCGCATAGCAACCATGTTACTCACTTAATGACCACAGTGATTCACTTAGTGACCATGGCAAGAAAATGGGGCAAAACCCGCTTAACAATTGTCTCACTTCAGAAATTTTGGGCTCAACTGTGGTCGTGAGTCGAGGACTGCCTGTAACGATCAACGCATCTTGTTTCTCTCTATAGAAAGTAAAGGATGGTTGAAGGTGGACATTAAGGTGTACTTTTCCAGTTCAAAAGTTGGAGCCTGTTAACAGGGTTGTGTAAAACTTTGGGTTTAAAATTAAAATGGTGCTCCAGAACACAAGAGACACTCAAAGGACACTTGTCTGCAGCACTTTAAAGGAGTGGCCATCACAGAACTGACCACTGCAGCTATCAGGTAATTCCGAGGGATAAAAAAAAAAAATGGAAATCCTATTTAACACCCAAAGGTGCTTTTTTCAGGTGGCAACTGGACTTCCTTGTTTTTCTTTTGAAGACGTTTCGCTTCTCATCCAAGAAGCTTCTTCAGCTCTGACTGGATGGTGGGGGAAATGGAAGGATTTATACTCCTTGCAGACAGCTGGTCATTTGCACTCTTTTAGAGAGTCGATGAAGCACCCTGGGGGTTTATCTGTGTCCTCGGGGTCACTTGCGTAGTGCAAATGTGTGTTGGGCCTTCTTGGAACTGTTGAAAGGATTGTGTTGTAGAGGGGTCAAAGAGGCCATCTATGTCAAAACTGAACAGCCCTCCACTCTACAACACAGTCCTTTCAGCAGTTCCAAGAAGGCTCCACCCCCCCCCCCATTTGCAACAGTTAGGTGACCCTGAGGACACAGACAAACCTCCAGTGAACATGCTTGCCTTCAGATGTTGTGGATGTTCCATCAATGGAGGTTTTGAAATAGCAACTGGACAGCCATTTGCCTAGAATGGTATAGGATTTCCTGCTTGGGGAGAAGGTTGGATAGAATAGAATAGAATACCAGAGTTGGGAGGGATCTTGTAGGTCATCTAGTCCAACCCCCTGCCCAAGCAGGAGACCCTACACCATTTCTGACAGATGTCAGTCCAGTCTCTTCTTGAAAGCCTCCAGTGATGAAGCTCCCACAACCTCTGAAGGCAATCTCTTCCATTGGTTGATTGTTCTCACGGTCAGAAAATGTCTCCTTATTTCTAGGTTGAATATCTCCTTGATCAGTTTCCATCCCTTATTCCTTGATCCAGTGGGTAATTTCCTTGTTGGTGAAATTTCCAATCTCTTTCTCCATATTGGCTGACCATGCAAATAGATTTTTTTTGAACCTGAACATTGTCATTCAATGTTGAGGGTGTCATTGTTGTATCTTCTTGTGCAGGCTGGTTTCTGATGATATTTCTGGCTGGTATAATTCCTGTGGTTCTGATCTTCCTGCTACCCAGGATGCCTGAAAGTCCTAGATATCTACTGATCCAAAGGGAAGATGAAGAGACAGCAAGGCATGGTAAAATTACTCTAAAGTGTACTGAGGAGAATTAAGAGCTCCAGTGTAGATTTCATACAGAGTGGGTCAACTTGGAAGACAATGAGAAATGGGAAGAATCAAAGAGGCCTTTCTCAGCAACTATTAGCAGGTCGTCGTTATTTCAAAACTGTTGATCACAGACATTAGTATGAGTCTTAGTGCAACAATTGTTGTTGTTACTTGCAAAGTCATGTCTGATCCATTGCAACCCCATGGACAATGTTCCTCCAGGCCTTCCTGTCCTCTACCATCTTCTGGAGTCCATTGAAGCTCACGCCTAATGCTTCAGGGACTCCATCCAGCCACCTCATTCTCTGTCGTCCCCTTCTTCTCTTGCCCTCCATCTTTCCCAGATCAGGCTCTTCTCCAGTGAGTCCTTCCTTCTCATTAGGTGGCCAAAGTACTTGAGTTTCAGCTCAGGATCTGGCCTTCTAAAGAGCAGTCGGGGTTGATCTCCTCTAGGACTGACCGGTTTGAATGCCTTGCAGTCCAGGGGACTCGCAGGAGTCTTCTCCAACACCATAGTTCAAAGGCCTCAATTCTTTGGCGCTCAGCCTTTCTTATGGTCCAACTTTCACAGCCATATATTGCAACTGGGAAAACCACGGCTTTGACTATATGTACTTTTGTTGGCAGGGTGACGTCTCTGTTTTTTAGTATGCTGTCTAGATTTGCCATAGCTTTCCTCCCCAGGAGCAAGCGTCTTTTAATTTCTTGGCTGCAGTCCCCATCTGTGGTGATCTTGGATATGCAACATACAATTGTATATGTTTGCAAAGAAATTGGATGTCTTACCTTGTGATGGAATGCATGTTGATAGTAAGAAGGATTAGCAAAAGGGGGGGGGGAGGAAAGAGGAAAAATAAAATTAACTCCAGATATTTTTCCTAACTAGACTTTCCCATCTTTTTTCACCACATGATACAGAGTGGTCAGTACTATTACTCTCCTAAACAACATTGAACTTGGTTAAATGTGAGCGTCAGTGAAGCACATGGATCTAAATTTATCTAATGACTATTATTTTTTCTCAAAGGAATTTGGGGGACTGTATTTCAGTGGCAATGGAGAACAGAAAAGGGAATTCTAGTATTTCCGCTTAGAACAGGAAGTTCTGGGAACATCATGGTGTGCCCACGTAGCTGCACAGGTTTGGGAGCGGCACTGTAGGTTTCTGGGTGCAATGGTGCTGATTATCACTTATGAAGTCATACTTGAGGGATCCCCTGCCTTCTTTGGTTTCTCCCCACCCCACTAGATCCTACAGTGTGGCAGGCTCCAGGCCCTTTCTGTGAAACAATGCCATCTTATGTGACTGTCAGAAGAATTTCCCGGTTTGCTTCCAGCTGGGAAAAGCCAACGATGAAGAAATTTGAGGACAGCAGCTACCGCAAAGCAGATCTTTATTTCAGGAAGGCAATAAGTGGAGTGACTCCAGAGTTCCTGCCTTGCAAGGTGTCCCTCTGGTCCCATGTGTGGCTTTTCATATTCTTTTTCAACCCTGGGGCTGTGGGTGAGCTGGCTTTTTCTTTTGTGCCTTTAATGATTGCTTGATGTTCTTTTCTTTGTCCTAAGTGGTCTCTCCTTTATCCAGTTTCTACTTTTGGGGGCTTAATCCTGTCAGGGGCAGGGCAGATAGTTCTCCTCAGGAATGTTCCCTTTGTCCTGATTCTATTTTGGGAGTCAATCCCACCAGGGGCAGGGTAGGTAGTTCTTGATGGCTTTGCTATCTGAGTTTTCCCCATTTTTCTTGGTGGCATTCCCAGGATTTCACTGGAAGGTGTTTTTTTTTTTTTCAGAAAAAGTGTGTTTGTATGTTTTCCTAATGGGGAGAGAGAATATGGTTTTTTTTGTCTAAGTGGCTCTTCCAACACAACTTAGGAGGTGTTCTCTGCCAGTTTTGATGGTCCCATCCTTGTTCATCCTTTAGAAGTCTTGAAAACCTGGCTCTTTCTTCAGGGCTTCGATTGATGATCTTAAGAGAGTCCCATCTGTGTTTTCTTGATTATGACTTTTGACTCTTCTTCTCATTTTCGATTGCTTTCATGTATGGTTTTAGATTTGTTGATTATTCAGAGTTGATTGCAAGATGGGCAATTAAAAATATGTACATGACAGAAAACTAACTAAATAAAACTGCAATGCCATTGAAGAAACAAAACATTTAAAAAAAAACAAGGACTTTTTTTTTTTGTCTAAGGAGTGAGGTCTGGGTCCCCATGCATTTGAACGCTTTGAAAATACAGATAAAAGAAATAATGAGGCAAGCATAGGAAGGGATAGAAACATATACAGTCATAACAACAATTGTACAGCCAGCTTGCTCTAGTGTAGCGGTTCTCAACCTTTTTCAGGCCACGACCCCGACCTGCACTGCGCATGCGCGCCGCGACCCCGACCTGCACCGCGCATGCGCAGCGCGATGGCCCGCACTGCGCATGCACAGCGTGACGGCCCGCACCGCGCATGCACGGTGCTACCCCGCACATGCGCAGTGCTGCCCCCCTGTGCTGGCCAAGGGGAAAAGGGAAAAAAATGGCGGACTGTGTTGTTTGGCGACCCCTGTGAAATGGTCATTCGACCCCAAATGGGGTCGCGACCCACAGGTTGAGAACTGCTGCTCTAGTGGTTAAGGTAGCAGGCTAGGAAGCAGTTCTAGTGAGTTGTAATCCTGCCTTAGCCATGAAAGGCTGCTTTCATGACTGTGGGTCAATCACCAGGAGACTGTACATTCATATCCTGCATTAGCCAGGACAGCCAGATGGGTGACTTTGAGCCAATCGCCAAGAGACAGTGAGTTTTAGTCCCGCCATAGACATGACCACTGACTTGGTGACTTTGATTCAGTCACTCTCTCTCTTCACCCAGGGTTGCTGTGGGAAAAATAGGAGGAGGAAGTTGTGTTGTATATGTTTGCTGCCTCAAGTAATAAAAGTGGGATAGAAATAAACTAAATAAAGCAGATTTTACGTAATGCACCTAATGCTGTCCGGGCCAATTCCACTGCAAGATAATGTATTCTAAGATAGGTAATCAACTTGGTCATTTCAAGTTCCCTAAAAATGACAGGTGAACGATATCTCTAATTTGAACAACAACAACAACAAAAACAAAAACCCAATAGTATTAAGATGCATTGGTTCCTTCTCCTGGAGATGTCTAGGAACCTGTCTTTGGGCAGGCAAGAAAGGGGTGGGACCTGAAAGTCATTGCTGCACTTAGATTCCAGAGTTTGTTTGCCTCTTTTTTTCCACTCAGTCTTGCAGAAGTTAAAAGTGTCTGGAGATGTGGAAGAAGAAATTGAAGAACTTCGCCAAGAGGAGAATGAAGAGAAGAACACAAATACAGTTCAATTGGGCAAGATGTCAGGCCTCTCGTGGCATATATTCAGTATGATTGTCATAATGGGTGGATCACAGCTTGTTGGCTTCCATGAAGTAAGTAAGACACATATATTTAGATCTAGGCTTCTGGGTAGCTTCAAGATATAGTACAGGGTAGTCCTTAACAATGACAACTGAGACCAGAATTAATACCACTTTGCAACGCCTGTTAACACCACTTTACAATGCCTGTTAATACCACTTTACAATGCCTTGGTAAGGCCACACTTGGAATACGTCACCACAATATAAAAAATATGTTGAGATTCTAGAAAGAGCACAGAGAAGAGCAATAAAGATGATTAAGGGAGGCTAAAACATATAAGGAACGGTTGCTGGAATTGGGTATTTCTAGTTTAATGAAGAGAAGGACGAGGGGGGACATGATAGCAGTCTTCCAATATCTCAGGGGCTGCCCCAAAGAAAAGGGAGTCAAGCTATTCTCCAAAGCATCTGAAGGCAGGACAAGAAGCAACAGATAGAAAATAATCAAGGACAGAAGCAACCTGGAAGTAAGGAGAAATTTCCTGGTAATGAGAACAATTAACCAGTGGGACGACTTGCGTCCAGAAGCTGTGAATGCTCCAACACTGGAGATTTTTAAGAAGAAACTGGACAGCCATTTGTCTGAAATGGTATAGGGTTTCCTGTCTGAGCAGGGGGTTGGACTAGATGACCTCCAAGGTCCCTTCCATCTTTATTATTATTATTATTATTATTATTATTATTATTATTATTATTATTATTATTATTATTATTATTATTATTATTATTATTATTATTATAGAATTTCCATCGCTAAGTGAGGTGGTCATAAAGTGAGGGTGTGCAAGAGACACCAGTTGAGAATGGAGTTCCAAACACTGACCACTATTCAATGCTGTCATAACTTCAAACAGTTGCTGAATGGATGGCTGTAAATCAGGGACTAGCATCTCTATACTCTTATTTTAATTTTCGTGAGAAAAAGGTTATTTCAGAACCAGGAACAGGGTTTTATTTATCTTTTTATGACCCTATAGTCCCTTAATTTGGAGTAGAATTGGGGTGATTGGATGGAGCTGAGTGTTTACTGGCTGGATGCCCTTCCTGACTCCTATTGGTGTTTGCAGCAGAAATTGGTTCTTTGTGCCCAGAGAGAGAATTATCTGCTGCTATCTAGAATTGAACTCTCAACCTTCCGAGTGGGAGGTGAGTGTCTTCATCACTAGGCCACTCGACAAGTACAAGCACTCAGAAGCTTGGCACTCCACAAATAATTCCATCAACAAACACGTCGACTTACAACCAGCCTATGAACCCCTGAGAATTCAAATCAATCAACCACCAACCAGCAAAATCCCTGGAGGCAAAGCTGGGGGGTTATCCATATAACAGCCTCCCACATCTGGAAAATTTTAGGATATGGAAGGCAGGTTTCAGACAAGCAATATTCTCTGGGAAATAAATATATTCAAAGGGCAGCTGACTCTCCCATTTCAATTTGTTTATTGGCTTCTCAAAACGCTCATATCAGAAGTAAACAAGCGGTAACCCTGAAGATGTTTCTGAACTACAATTCCAGCACCCATTAGCCATTTGTCCGAAATGGTATAGGGTTTCCTGCCTGAGCAGGGGGTTGGACTATATGACCTCCAAGGTCCCTTCCAACTTTACTATTATTGTTGTTATTGTTGTTGTTGCTATTATTATTATTATTATTATTATTATTATTATTATTATTATTATTATTATTATAGTTTAGAGCACGGGTGTCAAACTCCATTGTGTTACATCACATATCATGATGTACTGTGATTTTTTTTTTTTGCTTTTGTGGCACTGGGGTGGGTATGGCCTGTGTATGACACATTTGGCCCATGGGCCGCCAGTTTGATAACCCTGGTTTAGAAACATCTGGAATTTTTAGTTTTCTATGGCAGCGTTAAAGTCCCTGTAGCTTCTTCCATTCACCTAAAACTGCTTAACTGTTCTCTTGTCTGCTTTCAGTTATATTATCATAATTATGAAATCTTGCTGGGTATAGAAATGGAATATAAGTCCATGTGGCTCCTGAAAATAGCCACAAACATTTTTCTCTGCTTCATTTCTTTGCTAGCGGTAAGTTTCTGTTTTCCCTTCATTCCTCCTAACTAAATATACTCTGGATACTCTATATCCCCTATTTTGCACATGGAACCCAAAAAGTATTGTCCTACCTTATGAGATTCTACTGTTGGCATTCAGTGATAAGCTATCAAAACATTCTGGTTTTTTTTTTCTCTTTGCAAAAGAGAAGTGTTTCACTCAACAAAATAAGTTCTTACATAGTTTTTTCTAAAAAAATGCTCCAAAACTTTGAAACCAAATGTTGTAATTTTTGTTGGTAGCAAAATAATGATTAGCTTTATAAGGAAAAGGAGATGCCAGATGTTCAGGATGGTTTTTGGAAAGAGACAATGTTATGGATGCATGTGGAATAACTAGAAGAGGCCAAAAGTAAACAAAAAGTAGTCAATATTGATTAAAGAAAGGCATTTGATTGTGTTAGCTGTGTCAGTCTGTGGAACATCTCATTGTCCTCATGATAAATTTATATAAATTTATATAAATTTAAGAAATAAATAAATAAATACAGGACAGGAAGCCATAGTCTAGACATAATACGATGAGACAGACAGGTTTAAGGCTCATCATATTATCCCGAAACAGCAGAAAACAGAAATAGAGCATGTATACAACATATTCCAAGAAAATGGATATCCACACAACTTTATCAAAAAGTCCCTAGCCATTCAACCCAAAACATCACAACCAACACAAACCCTAAAATATATATATATGCCGCATACAGCAAGAAACCACCCACATGGTTTTTCTATCTACTGCATGCATGAAAACGAAACAACCCAGTCTGAATACTCAGTTGAAAGACAGAAAGGACAGAAATGGAATAAATATACTGAATAAAACAAATACATTCAGGAACATGATTACTGTCAATTGTAGAGATTAAAATGCTAATTTCTCCAGTGGTTAGGATCCAATTAATAAACTATCCACAAAAGAATGTGGAAAACCCCAAAATGTGAGTAAGCCGCAATGTAATTTGGGCCACTATCTCCTTTTAGAGACCAACCACATGGAATCAGCATAGCACACAATTAAAGCCCTTCAAAACATCCTAAGCAGACCAAAAGACCCAGCAATACATTTCACAATGGTGATCACAAGATTAGAGAAATCCCAAAGGTGCTCTTTCAAAAGGCAATTCAAAAGGAAACTGAAGAAGCTTCTTGAATGAGAAGTGAAATGTCTTCAAGCAAAAACAAAGTGCAGTTGCCTTTTGAAAAAGCGCCTTTGAGACTTCTCTAATCTTGTAATCACCATGAGGAAATGCTTTAGAAAGAGAGATTTATGATGAGATTTATTTATGTAATTTATCTCTATGCCCAACATATTATAATTATGTGATGTTAACATGTAGTTAAAAACTACAGCAAAACGCCAGGATTGTGCACAATACCTGAGGCCATGTGTGTATCTAGCCCACCTAAAATCTGGGTCTAGTGCTTGAGAGAGAGCCAGGTCTTCAGTGTCTTTTGAAAGACACTCCTTCTTCAAATATGGATATCTATTGAAGAGGTCGATCTATTTTCTAAAGCACCAGAAGACAAGAAACAATGGATGGAAACCAATTTAAGGAGAGAAACAACCTAGAACTAAAGAGCAATTTCCTAACATTGAGAGCAATCAACCAATGGAAAAGCTTGCCTTCAAAGGTTGTGGGTGATCCATCACTGGAGACTTTCAAAATGAGACTAGACAACCATTTATCTGAAATGGCATAGGGTCCCATGCTCGAGCATGGGGGGGTGGTGGACAGGAAGATCTCCAAAATCTGTTTCAACTTTTTTATTCTACATTCTATGAAAGATTGGCAGGATCAGAACTATCTAGACCTTGTATTATATGTTGTTCCACAAGATGGGCAACAGAAAACACACACTTTCTGAGTCCTATCAGATTTTATCTGAATCTGAACCTTTAAAATATCTGAACCGTTAATCATGTCACATCTTGTGGGACAGTTATTGGAGACAGACAGTTCACTAATCATCCCAGCCCTGAAGAGAACTATAGATGATAACAATCACTTCGAATAGCTTCTGGAAACAATGGGAGTCAGTGGGAGCAAGTGTAGTTCACAAAGTAGTGATATTACATGGGCATACTGAGGTGTGCCAATAACTGCTATGCTGCTGTATGCTGGACTGCTGCAACTTTGGAGTAGTCTTCAAGGGCAGCCCCATGTAGAGGTTACTGAGATATTCTAAGTAGGACACAACCATGTTTAAGCGGTAGTGAATAGGACACTTCAATCCAGGAGTGGGTGCAATTGATACACAAGTAGATTTGCTTAGGAGAGCACTTGGTTAATCCTTCTAGATCTGAAACCTTTTGCTATAGTTTGCTGCTGTATTAACCTTTTACTTGTTCATGCATCCTGATCTTTACTATTTTTCAGGCATATCTTGTTGACTACTTAGGCCGAAGGACTCTTTTTCTGCTTGGTCTTGCAATTTGTACTGTTTGTCTCGTTTTCGTGGTTGTGGTGCTTGCATTGTTGCAAAATCAGGTAAAGTAGCAAAGATGGAGGGGGGAAAAAAAGCTAAGAATGATACAAACTCCAAAGTCACAGTTGGTGGTCAAAATTTCAAGGCCCTTAAAGAAAAGTTATAGAGAGGAACAACAATGTTTGAAAATACTTGAACTTCTGAATAATAGGCTATGGAGAAAGAGATTAGATTGAAGAGTTGCTTTAGAATCCAACATTGCTACAGAGGTCTCAGTTTTCCAAGTCATTTTCACTGCCCTTCAGAATTCCCAACCTATGCTACAACTTTATCAATCTGCAGCATTCTCACTACCCAAATGTGTTTCAAAGTCTCCCATTGTAATGATGCAGGAGCATGACCTTGAGGTACTAGATCAGGGGTCTTCAAACCTGGCCCTTTTATGACTTGTGGACTTCAACTGCCAGAATTCCTCAGCCAGGCATGCTGTGGACTTGAAGTCCACAAGTCATAAAAGGGCCAGGTTTGAAGACCCCTGTACTATATAATAGTGTGAGGAGCTCTCATCTGAGTGCTCAGAGGGATCAGAGAAAGAAATTTAGGAAGGACCTGACCTAAAATGATCAGTTGGTAAAAAAGATGGTTATTTTTTATTTAGCATATGATGAGAACATGACAGAGGAGAAATAAACATATGCACACAATCCACATAATTAAATACAAAACGTCTATGGGGGTACGGCAGTAGCCCGATAACTAGAGGTCTAATTCAGCTATCCAGACAATTGCCTCTGGTGTTGCTTTGTGCAGCTCCTAGGGCAGGGGTCCCCAATCTATGGGCCACAGCCTACTACCGGTCCATGGCCAATTCACAACTGGGCCGCTTGAGTGGCTGGCTGGTGCACATGCATATGTGCATGCAGCCCCACTCACCTGAGCATTGTGGACGCTCGGGGCCACACTCCAAGTGTTGCAGCACCTGGGGCCTCACTCGTGCAAGCATCACGGAGTGCTCATGGCCCGACTTATGTGAGCACTCAGGGCCTCACTCACATGAGTGTCACGGGTGCTCTTGGCTTCACTCAGTGAGCAACAGTTGCTTGTGCATTTGCACGCACATGCACACTTGCCTGCCCGTACCACCAACCCATCCCCTCTTTCTCCCCTCACCCCCCAATCCACAAACCCAGAAAGGTTGGGGAACTCTGTTCTTGAGAACCAGAGCATGCACGTCATGGACAATTTGTACAATATGTTTAATAGTTTGCATATCAGCACCACAATCGCAACAAGGGAAACCTTCCATCCCCACTGACACAGGGAAGAGGTATTTCTTCCAGTAAGATTGATGCCAATTGTCCTGGATAAACCAGATAGAAAACACCATCCGATGAGTTAATTCTTCTGTATTGTAAGACTACATTACAGAAACGTACAAGTCTGGAAGTACAAATCTCCAGCTGCTTCTTTTTACAGCCTGGTAATGCAGTAATTCCAGGTTTAATGGAAGTGTGGGAAGGCAGGAAAGAAACAGGCGCCTGGAGACTATCCTCTTAAAAACTGTGTGTTGACACTCTTCTTTGACTACCTTGAAAATGAATATGTACAAAGCCACACACTCCCACTCATGAGAATTCCACAGATTTTTTTTCTTTTCCCTTGTAAAACATTTTGGAAGGAATTTATTTTACAGTCAGTTGACGTTAAAAAGTGTCTTTTCCAAAGGGGAAGCAGTGCCTAATTTAATACTCTGGATTTTGAATAAAGATCTGCAAGGTGAAGGGAAACAGGAACATAAGCTTTCCCCCAAGAAATGTGCTTGCTTGAATTGTTCAGCTCCGGGATGTGATTTGTCAAGTGCAAACAACCAATTTGAAGAGCTTAATTAGCTGTTTTATTGTTCAAGTCTATAACACAGGAATCCTCTCAGGTTGGCGGTTTGCATAAGGGTCAAACTTGATAAGGTTCAACAACATTCGGGACGGGGATTAGACTACACCCTTTTGTGCCCACATAGAGATTCTAGACTAAATCCCTGTTGGACTCCTCCCACTGGCTCATCCAGTCTGTCTCCTACATGTTTTCCCAGTCAAAAAGACAAAAGTTCCTTTTCAATGTCTATATAGATTTTCAATCATCCAGGTCTTGGTTGTCCCAAAGGTGCTTTTCCAAAAAAGCAACTGGACATTTTTTTTTCTTTGAAAATGTTTCACTTTTCATCCAAGAAGCTTCTTTTGGAATAAGAAGAAACTTGTTTTCAAGGGGAAAAAAACTTAAGAAAGTCCAGTTGCCTTTTGAAAAAACACCTTTGGGATGATCCTTTTCAACAAACTTTGTAACTTTATAGATGTTTTGCTCAATTGTGACCAATTTTCTCCCACAGATTACCACTATGTTCTCTTATTTCTGTGTCATGTTGCTTGTCATATTCATAGCTTCATATACCATAGGACCAAGTAAGTGAATGAAATGCAAGCTGTAGAAAGAGAAGGGGATGGAGGGGAGGCTCCTGGTCAATGGAAAAGGACATTCTGTGACTTAACATCTTTTCTCTCTACCAAGATATAATTTCAATAATAATTTCACTGGAGTTGTTCCTTCAATCAGCACGAGCATCAGCTTTTGCAATTTCAGGAATTGTGTACTCCTTAACCAATATTCTCCTAAACCTGATGCCTGATAAATTAAAGGTAAGTGAGTCTGAAGCTTAGTGGAAATGGCATAGTTTATTAAACAGAGTTTATTAAACAGAGGGGGAAAAAACAGCAGCCCTCTCACCATCCCATTTATCATCCTGGCCTCCAAATCATACGGACAGAACCATATCATTCAAACTGCGGTTGGTATGCTTCTGTCAGGCACAAACAACCAGACCCACACACCTAAAGTATAAACTAACTATTTTCTTGCTCAGTGCCTAGTTCCAGCACTCTTCCGAGACTGGCAGTTGCCCCTCAGAAAGACTAAATAAGGTTTATCGGCATTCAAGAGGAATCGGACCTTGCCCTTTGATGTCTACATAAGGATTCCAGGCTAATACCTCACTTGACCCCCCTCCTCCCAACTGGGACACTCTCTCTCTGACAGCTCTTTTTGAACAGCATCACAAGTTCACACACACACACACACACACACACACACACACCACACACACCTGTATAGTTTTTGACTGGGAAATGTTGGAAATCTTATGTACTAATGTACTCAGATACGTTAGTGCATTTAAAACAGGGGGGAAAATGGATGGATTTAAAAAAAACAAAAACCTAAATAATACAACTACTCCCCTCCCATAATCCATGTATTGTGATCATAAAAAAGATCATGTTTTTTTAAAAAAATATTATTTATCTAGAGCAGTGTTTTTCAGCCTTGGCAACTTTAAGACGTGTGGACTTCAATTTCCCAGCCTGCAGGTGGAGGAGACTTCCCAGTTTTACTAATGCTGAGTGATAGGACAGTTCTCTTGGTTTGAAAATGACCTCAAGAAACCAAACATCCCCCTCATTTAAAATCTTAAAATAAGTGAGCTGTCCTGACTTCACTTACAAGCTAAGAGATGGGGTGGCACAGTGGTTAGAATGCAGTATTTACGGGACCGTCTGCTGCCTCATGAATCCCAGCGGCCGGTTAGGGCCCACAGAGTCGGCCTTCTCCAGGTCCCATCAGCCAGACAGTGTCGCCTGGCGGGGCCTGGGGAAGAGCTTTCTCTGTTGTGGCCCCGGCCCTCTGGAACCAACTTCCCCCGGAGATCCGTGTCGCCCCCACCCTCTCCGCCTTTCGTAAATTGCTTAAAACATACCTTTGCCGGCAGGCCTGGGGCAGCTAACACCTTGCCCCTAGCCAGTGTATGTTTGTGTGTATGTTTGTGGAATGATTGGTTTTTCTTTTTTAACTTAGGGGTTTTTATATTTATGTATTTTACTGTGATTTCTATCATGTTGTGAGCCGCCCTGAGTTCTCCGGAATAGGGCGGCATAGAAATTAAATAAATAATAATAAATAATAATAGTATTACAGGCAAACTCTACCCACAGTCCAGAGTTTGATCCTGACTGGCTCAAGGTTGACTCAGCCTTCCACCCTTGCGAGATCAGTAAAATGAGGATCCAGATTATTTTGGATAAATATGTTGACTCTGTAAACCACTCATAGAGTGTTATAAAGCACTATGGAGTAGTATAGAAGTCTAAGTGCTATTGTCATTGTTACTTGTGAAGTTTTGTCCGACCCATCGTGACTCCATGGACAATGTTCCTCCAGGCCTTCCTGTCCTCTACTATCTCCTGGAGTCCATTTAAGTTCACGCCTCCTGCTTCAGGGACTCCATCCAGCCACCTCATTCTCTGTCGTCCCCTTCTTCTGTTGCCCTCAATCTTTCCCAGCATTAGGCTCTTCTCCAGTGAGTCCTTCCTTCTCATTAGATGGCCAAAGTATTTGACTAAGTGCTGTTACCATTGCTAAAGTACTGTTTTCTAATCTTGGCAACTTTAGGTTGTGTTGACTTCAACTACCATAATTCCTCAGCCAGCATGCTGGCTGCAGACTTCCAGGAGCTGACATCCACACATTTTAAAGTTGCCAAAGTTGAGAATCACTATTCTAGACATAGAGGTGTCCACAGGGAGTATGTATAACTTTGCAAGATGACAGAGGAAGTGTTATAATCCAAGTCCTACCCCATTTTTATGTATATTGAATTTACAACCATGTGCAATACAGGTTGGGTGAACTTAGGTTATCATGCTAAATCATAGAATCGTAGGATTCTTTATTGGCCAAGTGTGATTGAACACACAAGGAATTTGTCTCTGGTGCATAAGCTCATAGTGTACATACAAATAGCAAGTAATAGGTCCTAGATCACAAAAAACAACAATTGATAAATCATCAGAAACCAATAGGAGAAGATAGTAGGAAGATAGTAGGAAAGATGAGAAGTGAGACAGTGCTGTAGGAATTAAGTGTTCAGCAGAGTGATGGCACAGGGAAAAAAAAAACTGTCTTTGTGTCTAGTAGTTTTGGCATGCAATGCTCTATAGCAGCGTCCTAAATTCATTATCTTGAAAGAAGAAGAAAACATAGTCACGATAGTATTCATGACGTTTGATTGAAATGCTACACCTTCTGTATAACATCTGCATTTTGCACATGTACAAAGGCTGCTATCTGGATCGTGCAGAGGATAAATTACACAAACTCTGGGTTCTATCTTAGTTTTTTTTTCTTGATAGATTAGCTTCTGTTATGAATGAGGATTAGAGGGCTAGGGAAGGAAACATTTATTTCAAAAGCAGTTGGTAGTGGCTTGGGCAAAAGCAGCTGAATGATGGAAAATGCAAAAGGGCTAACCATATCGACTATTTTTGATTTAATGTAGTTCTTGTTTTGATCCCAACAGACTTTTCATTCTGTTCAGTCCTCTTGTTTCATAAGTGGTCTTTTGGTGCACTGATGACGATATAATAATAATAATAATAATAATAATAATAATAATAATAATAATAATAATAATAATAATAATAATAATAATAATAATAATAATAATGTTGGAAGGGACCTTGGAGGTCATCGAGTCCAACCCCCTGCTCAGGCAGGAAACCCTACACCATTTCAGACCAATGGCTGTCCAGTCTCTTCTTAACAACTTCCAGTGTTGGAGCATTCACCACTTCTGGAGGCAGGTTGTTCCACTGGGTAATTGTTCTAACTGTCAGGAAGTTTCTCCTTAGTTCTAGGTTGCTTCTCTCTTTGATTAGCTTCCATCCATTGCTTCTTGTCCTGTCTTCAGGCGCTTTGGAGAATAGCTTGACTCCCTCTTTTTTGGGGCAGCCCCTGAGATATTGAAACGCTGCTCTCATGTCCCCCCTTGTCCTTCTCTTCATTAAACTAGACATACCCAATTCCAGCAACCGTTCCTTATATGTTTTAGCCTCCAGTCCCCTGATCATCTTTGTTGCTTTTCTCTGCACTCTTTCTAGAGTCTCAGCATGGGTAATGCAATGTTTGCAAGAAAACCACCAAGCTCAGAGAGCACCAAGGATCCCTCATTTCAACCCTGGGTTACTAATATTCTCCTTTACTGGTTCCTCTTGTTTCACTTCAGCCCCCAGCCTCCCACTCAAAGGCCAGTGTGGTCCTTGGTTCAAAAGATCGTTTGCTGTCTTGGAAGTGAGTGATAAAAGAAAGAAAATATTGTTAAGATTTTGCATTGGTGAAACCTGGTATGAATGGAAATAGCTTGCTTGTAGCCTTTGGAGGAGTACAGGGTGGGGAGACTTCCCCAATATTTGCAATAATCAAATAAACTTCTATATGGACACTGTCAGAAGAATAATTTGGGGTTCCAACTTGAGCAGGGATTGTGGAGGAACCGTTCAGATGAAAGGAGATTTTATTTATTCACAAAAGCAAAGAGGTTTTCCTGTGGGGAAGAAAATGAGGTACAAAAGGACTGTTTTATAGGGGAGCTTGTCCTTAATGTGTGTCTTGAGGGGGGTAGATATGTGTACATGCTGGTTCTATTGTGTAACACATGAAGGGAATGGGCCTGTGTAGGTATGTGTCATCTGCGATGTTTGTGCTGGTGCACATGCAGTTCCTCTGGAATACAGTTTTAATTAAATCTGTTTGTGTTTACAGACCTTCTCCTTTGATGTGTTGATGGAGTCTGAGTAACTTATTTGGGGGGGGGTGGGTGTTAAGGAAGGTTGAGTAAAAGATTTTCCCCCATTTGCTATTTGTACTTGATTAACTTAGTTCCAGCTTGACTGTCAATTATCTAGCAGAGACACTGATTCTCAGCCCATTGTGGATTCTGTTAATGTTTAAAGTAAGATGGAGATATTATAAGGAATAAAATCTGTTTTGATACAAAGCTTCCCTCAACACTGTTTCTCTCTTTCCTTCCCCATAAAACAATTCTTTTACATCTTCAGAAGCAACTTGGATCATTTTCCTTACTTCTCTTCACTCCATTCTGTGTAGCCACCTTGATATTCATCTACGTATATATCCCAGAGACCAAAAATCAGACTTTTAAGGATATCAAAAAAAGCATGGCGATACAGAGAAGCAGAAAGATCCATGTCAAGACAGATAAGGCAAAAAAGGAGATTGAAGATATCCTCTGAACTAACTTTGTGCCCTTGTGTTCATTTATGTATTTCTTTTGAAATCAGAATTAAAAACAGAATCTTGTTTTTCTTCAACTGTCCATTGAATTGATCTATGGAGTATTCCTTCTGGTTAACAACCAACAACTTAGCTGACATTTAGACTAATGTTTTAGCAAAGTATACCCTCTGATTTCCTCAGAATTGACTTCCCTTGCAAACATGGCTTGCATTCCCCCCCCCCTCTTTTATTTTCAGGGAACTGTTAGGTTTGCAGATTTTGGAGAGAAAGTCTTCAGATGTTCCAGACTTCTAGACTTTAGCACTAGGCCCTATCCAACAAAATGCAATTTATTGGTGAGAAAAGTTGGGTTTTACACTTAGACAAGAAAAAAACAATGCATTGATATAGAATAGGTGGTATCTGGCTCATAAGCAGTAACTTATGCTGTAAGCCACCCTGAGTCTGGGGAGAAGGGCGGCATATAAGTCAAATAAATAAATACATAACTGTGAGGAAGAGGATGTACATGTCCTAGTGGACAACAACTGAAATATGAGCCAGCAGTGTGTTGCAGCTGCCAAAAAAAGTTAATGCAGTCCTAGGCTGGGTCAACAGAGAGATAGCATGGATATCATGTGAAGCGTTAGTACTGATTTATATCGGTTTTGTAAGACCACACTTGGAATACTCTATCCAGTTTTGGTTACCACAACACAAAAAAAGATGCTGAATCTCTAGCATCCTGCTCCAGTCACAGCTGAAGAAGCGTCTTGGATGAGAAGCGAATTGTCTTCGAAGAAAAACAAGAAAGTCCAGTTGCCTCCTGAAAAAAAAAGCACTTCTGGGACAATCATGCCCTGGATGGCTGAGAATCTCCACAGACATTTGTCTGAAATGGTGTAGGACAGTGGTGGCGAACCTATGGCATGTGTGTCAGAGGCAGCACTCAGAGCCCTCTCTGTGGGCACACGCACCGTTGTCCCAGCCCCACCTCCTCCCATGGGCCCCTCCTCACCAGTGGTCCCCCCAGAGGAGAATCGCCCCCAGGCACGGCCCATGCAAAGCAGCGCAGGCAAGGACATGGTAGCCAGGCAGCAGGGACAAGACTCCGCCCTTGCATCCCATCGCATGCAGATGATGCTGCAGGCCACGGGTGGAGGGTATGGCCACCATGGTGCTGCTGGGCTGCCTGGGTGATCTGTGGTGGGCCATGGAGGTGGTGGGTGGTCCAGTGGGCAGGGCAGAGTGGGGACTGGGGTGGGGGGAGGATTTTGAGGACTCGGTCTCTAAAAGGTTTGCCATCACTGGTGTAGGAGTTCCTGCCTGAACAGGGGGCTGGACTAGGAGATCTCTAAGGCCCCTTCCAACTCTATTATTCTGTTAGATGAAGAAAAAAGGATGTCGGAAAAAGAAAGAGGGTGTGAGAGAGAAGATCTACAAAAAGAGAGCTCACTGTTGTGTAGCCTCAAAAGATAAAAAATAAAATAAAAATTTTTTTTAAAAATGGTCCATCATGACATCAACTGATTTTCAGAGTCTTCCCTAATGATTCACTAAGTTCCTTTCTAAGCTGCCAAAAGACATGGCTTTTTTTTTCTGCACTGCTGAGACCATTACAACTTGATTAGAAATGTTGTTTTAACTAATGGTTTTTTTTTTGAAAAAGTTTTATTAATTTTATAATCATAAACAAGAAAGAAAAACAAATAGAATACCACTCAACTTAATACAATCTTTTACAGCTTTCTCCCATAGAAAACCAAGCGTACATTCTTTTAAAATACTTAATATAACTATGGGTGTTGCTCGGCAGCACCCTCTTCACCACATCCCCCTCTTTCTTCCTCCCTACCTACTACCATCCCCCCACCCTCTCTCTCCCTCCCTCACTCTCCACCCTCCTCTCCTACAACCTACCTACTTCCCTCCACCTTCACTCCTCAGTCTCCACCCCCTCCAGATGTGGTCCAGAGGTACTGCCCGAGCAACCCCTCTTATATCTATAAATATATCATTCTTATATATTACCAATATTGCAGTTGAGTACACCATTACACCCCACCCCCGACTTCCCAAAGTGAACACAGGGTAAAACACAAGAAAACCCACTAAACTAAACAGAACTATTATATAAATCCTAATAAAAATTTAACTATATTTTCGATCCTACATATAAAAATTTAACTATATAGTAAGTACAATTTCTTAGATTGATATTTCCCTTGTATATACTCTATCCATTTTTTCCAGTCCAACATATATTTTTCATTTGGATGATCCTTCAAATATGCTTGTTTTAACTAATGTTAAGCCATAAGGAATGTAAGCATTAAAAAGCCTTTGAAAACAATGGAAATTGCCCATATCTCAGGGGAAAAAAAACACATCACATGTTGCTTGGTGAAAAGTCTCTGGAAAAATGTGGTTGGGAAAAGCTTCAACCAAAATGTCCTCAGATCGTTATTGATGTGGTTTTTAATCCCACTTTTATCATTTTGAGAAATAACTGAAGGCAATGAACACGCACAATACAGGGACCCTCCCAGCATTTCTGCTGCTAAGTGAGACATCTGCGAAGTGAGTTTGGTTCCATTTTATGATTTTTCTTAACACAGTTGTTACAGGGGTTGTGTTAATAACATGGTTGTTAAGTGAACCTGGGTTCCCCATGGACTTTGCTTCTCAGAAAGTTACAAAACGACGCTGTAACCATCCTAAATAGGAGTCAGTTTCCATGTGTCTGAATGTTGACCCTGGGGATGCTGAAATGGTCGTAAGTGTGGAAAAAAATGGTCACAAGTCGCTTTTTGTCCGTGCCGTTGTAACATCATACGGTTGCTAAACAAAGTGCTGTAAGTTGTAAGCTGAGGACCACCTGTACATCCAGTCAGCTTTCATGCCAAGACAGGGCTAGAACTCACCATTTCCTGTTTTTCAGGCCAGTGTCTTAACTACAACACCAAACTGGGTCTCTGATGCACCTATTTTCATGCGTGAAATATTGGGAGATGTGGAAACCCACAGTTTGATAGCACTTCCACATAGCTGCAGTGTTTCAAAAGCAAATGTAGCAAAAACCATCAGATGTTAAGAGATGTTAACAATATCCATCCTGCTTTTGTGATGACAGAAGTAAAGCTTGATGCAAAATAGAGACCAACTAGAGAGCTTATTATGCACAATGAAGCGGGCTTTTCTCCTGTGTCCCCCTAATTCTGTTTTCTTCACCACTAGAAATTAACACATTCAGTTGTTTTGAAACTATCATCCTACACTGTTTTCTTGACAGAGATTATCAATCACTTTCCACTTCCAACTGTCAACAGATTCTCCTGGAACGTTCTCATATCCTTCATCTGATTGGTTCCTGAAGGGCTGTAAGAGTTTGAATTTAAAATATTGTTTCAAACAAAAGAAGATCATTCAGCTTGGATTAATTCTAGAATCCTTACTCAGCCGCAGGAGAAACTAGTGAAAGTCTGTGTTTCATGAGAGATTGAGTCAGGTGAACAGGTTCTGTAGCTTCCCATTTTATGGCGGTTTGGATAGCGTGGATGCAACAGTTCCTGGATTCCTTCTGCTTCTGCTCTTCATGAAAATCCAGGGATACTGAATCAGTAAACAGGGATCATAAAAATCCCTCCAATGTTTCAATTATCAAAATGTGTTGCAATGTTCTGCCACATAAACACATGCGTGTGTATGAGTCTATAGGTGTGGATTCAAAATAAGATTTACGGGAAATTTGTGTGGTCAAATAATCCTCCCAACAATGTTGGATATGCCTGACTTGCTTGCTTATATTTTATAGTGCTCCAGAATCAATATATTTCTGAATTTCTGATTTAAAGGATAGTTCCTTCCTGGAGTTATCTATTTTATAGCTTTTGACCTGATCCTGAAATCAAATACCTGTATTCTTAAGAAAGATAATAGAATAGATACTAGATGACCAACTGTCAAGCTTGTTCTCATTGTCCTAGAGGTGATCCTGAGTTACTCCCCATTAATGGACATAAACATGGATGAACAGAGCAAAAGTGCACAATTAATGACTAAAGAAGTCAAGGAACAGACAGACGTGAAGAAATCTTCAAAAAGTGTGAGTTTGGACAAACTTAAACATATGATGACAATCAAAGCTGATATCGTTGTTTTCAGGGTTTAAGAGCAAATTGATAGGCAAGCCTAAAGTTCGAGGCCTGGCATGATATGTTAATTAAATTTTGGCAGACTTACTAAAGATAATATATATAATTTCTAGGATGATTCACAGGATCCACATCATAAAGCTCAGCAAATGCAAAAAGACATCCATGTCAGAATCAAATGTTTTAAACCCAACTCTTTTAGAAACTGGTGAGGTGGTAAAAAGAACTTTATAAAGCCTTAGTAGGACCATGCCTGGAATATTGCATCCAGTTTTGGTCAGAAAATTATAAAAAAAGATGTTGAGACTTTGGGAAAAGTGCAAAAAAAAAGCAACTAAGATGATTAAAGGCCTGGAGACTAAAACATACAAAGAATAGTTGCAGGATTTGGGTATGGCCGGTCTAGAGAAAGCAAGGACTGGGGGGGGGGACATGATAGTAGTATTCCAATATTTTAGAGTTTGGCACAAGGAGAAGGGGATCAGATGATTCTCCAAAGCACCAGAAGGCAGGACAAGAAACAATGGATGGAAACTAATCAAGGAGAGAAGCAACTTGGAATTAAGGAGAAACTTCCTAACAGTGAGGACAATTAACTATTAGAACAGTTTGCCTTCAGACATTATGGGTGCTCCATCACTGGAGGTTTTTGAAGAAGAGACAGGACAGTCACTTGTCTGAAATGGTATAGGATCTCCTGCTTGAGCAGGGGGCTAGACTAGAAGACCTCCAAAGTCCCTTCCAGCTCTATTCTGATGCTTTTCTTTGACACTGATTTTTCCTGAGAAAAGATATCAGATTGTTGTCTATTGGGGGGAAACTCCATGAATAGAGCACCACAATGAAGAAGGACATTAACACAGCAATATGACGGGGACTTCTCTTCTACATGTTATAGCCTTACAGATAGTTCTCATCTTAAACCATTTGTTTAGCAACTGTTAAAGTTAAGGTATTGAAAAAAAAAGTTAGTTACAGCCATTCCTCACAAGTACACAGCATCAAAAATTTGGCAACCAGCATGTATTAACCATGGTTGCAGTATCCTGAGGTCATGAGATCATCATTTGCAACCTTCCCAACTGGTTTCCAATGAACAAAATCAATGGAGGAAACCAGATTTACATATGTTGTTGTTGTTAGTTGCGAAGTCGTGACCAACCCATCCAACATTCCTCCAGGCCTTCCTGTCCTCTACCAACTTCTGGAGTCCATTTAAGCTCACGCCTACTGTTTCAGTGACTCAATCCAGCCACCTCATTCTCTGTCGTCCCATTCTTCTATTGCCCTCAATCTTTCCTGATATATATATCCATTCAACTCACAGCATGTTATTTTTTTTTTAAATAGAAGCTGACAAAGACACTTATTTGGGTTTCTTTGGTGTCCAGCATCCTAAGCCTTCATTATGGTTACTTTATCTGGATAATTTATTCTCCTGGTGTGGTAAGATCTTTCTGTAATGCAAATGACTTTCTAAACTAAGTGGTGTGCATAAGATTTAATTCCTCAAGTGATTCTGTCTTTTTTTTGTATACCTGCCCGTGTTCCTTTTACAAGAGATTATTTTTAATTTCTGGACTGAGATTTGACAATTTCAAACCATATTCCGTGTTCCCGCCCTACAGACACTATGGGGTTATATTCCTTGACTGGTGGGATCTGCAGTTTTGATCAAAGAAAATGAAATACAATTTTATTTCTACTTGGAAACCACTTCTGGACACTGAGGTGGAAATAAACGAAACTTTGATTTTGGGTTTTTATCGATTAATAGTTTGGTTGATATAGGAACGGCTAGTTTATATTATTATGTAAAAGTAAAAAATTGAGGTTTGATGTTAGTATCTTATTCTACTGCAGCAAAGGAAGTCAGAAGTCAATGCCTTTTTTTCCCCTTTTCCCCTACACTTTTCCCTTCCCTTTTTTCCTCCCCTATTTTCCTACTGCTTTTTTTTGTATTTTTGTATTGTATATTATAAACTGATAAAAAATATATCCAAAGAAACTATTGGGTTATAAGTTGGATATACAATAGGAGTAGAGTCTTTTCCCTCAACTAAAAAAACTATGTGTTTTTCACCACTGAAGATATAGGAGGGAAAGTGGTCACACTACAATATCTCCAAATATGTTTGAAGTTGAAATAGGGACTATCTTCACTTAGAAACCTAATGGAAACCAATATGAAACCAGAAGCGTAGGTGTGATGTGATCTTTCCAGGTGATGCCCACCAGTAACTGAGATGCTGAATGTTGAGTGGTCTTCAAAGGCACTGTCTAAGTCAGTGGTGGCAAACCTATGGCACGCGTGCCAGAGGCGACACTCAGAGCCCTCTCTGTGGGCATGTGCACCATGCCCTGGAGATGGCAACTGTCCCTCTTCAACCAGCTGCCTGCTAATTCGCCAAGGTCCCATGTGGCTGGATGCATCCCAGCATGACTGGTTTCCCTCCCCCCCATCCCATCCCTCCTGGCCTCACATGATCTCCTTTTCCTGGGCATGACCCACTGCATCGCCTCCTCAGCTGTCGGCTGGAATGATGTATACTTGGAATAGTGGAGCAGGCTGTTTCACTTAAGAACATAAGAACATAAGAAGAGCCATGCTGAATCAGGCCAAAGCCCATCGAGTCCAGCATTCTGTGTCACACAGTGGCCCACCAAATGTACATGGGGATCTTGAGCAGAAAGAGAAGGCAAAACCCTCCCTTTCCCTTGACCCCCAAACAAATGGTACTCAAGGGAATCCTGCCTGCCTCAACCAACATAGAGGCGGCACATGGACATCCGTTTTAATAACCACCGATACACTTGGCATCCATGAATCTATCTAACCCTGCCTTGAAGCTGTCAAGGCTGACAGCTGTCACGACCCCTTCAGGAAGTGAATTCCATAAATCAACGACCCTCTGGGTGAAGAAATATTTCCCTTTATTTGTCCTCACTTTCTTACCTACGAGCTTTAGGGAGTGCCCCCTTGTCTTGGTATTGTGTGATAGAGAAAAGAATTTTTCTCTATCCACATTTTCTATCCCATGCATGATTTTATACACTTCGATCAAGTCACCCCTTAAATGCTGTCTTTCAAGGCTGAAGAGACCAAGGCGTTGCAATCTGGTTTCATAAGGGTTTCACTTCAGAGATGTTACCTTTAAATTGTATGAAGCATCTGTTCAGAACAATTTTTCATATCAAATGGGCTGCTTGTTTAAATTGACCAGCAAAGTGGAATCAAACTCATCCAAGCCAGTGCTTTGTATCAAAGCAATTCTTGACTGGATCAATAATTCAGATTGGATTTGAGTTGATTTTCACATCCCTATTGTTATATATAAAACAGTCAGTTATCACTTAAATACGGTTGATTAACGATAGAAGATAATATACCCAATACACATAAACCTTGAACAGAAGGAAACACAGATTCTAAGTTAATATGCTTACAGGCTTAATATGTCTAAGCAAAACTTGTATTGTTACTAATCTAATTAGAGATAAATAAATGTCTTCTGATTAAATTAAAAAAAGGAATGATGGTCATATAAGATGGATAATGCAAGAATACATGTTCCACAATTTTTTTTGCCTGTTTTCTGTACTGCAAGTAGGGCTTTCTTTCAACTAATAGCATTCTTGAGTTGGAAAATGTTGTTGTTCTTTATCAATGAAATAAACCACAAGGCATTTTTGTAAGGTCATTTCTAACAGCTGCATCACTGCTCTCCAAAATTTATTTGGTCCCCAACCTGTGTCTCTGATGCCATGTGCATGGCTTTATGTTTCTCTCCTAGCTCCTGAAAGAATTTTATAACAAGACATCTTTTCAAGTGGTAAATCTCCCAAAGTTTCCTTGGGTTGAGTTGACCATCAATATTGCTTTATTCCCTCTTGGAGCCATGTTTGCCTCAGTGATAGCTGGGTTTTTGGCTGATACCCTTGGAAGGTAAGCTGCTTTGCTGGTTTATTTGGTTCCTTATCTGTGCCAGTATTCTATCCATAAAACACTCCACCCAGTTTAACACGGTGAAATGAAAAAAAAAGGAACAAAGTGAAAAGTAATTTAAGCATCTGAAAGATTTAGTAGTCGCTCTTAAAGGTCTGGCTTTCGGTTCAAGCCTCAGTAAGTTTGGATAAGCACACATGGCTGACATTAACGACCAGATTCTGACAATATCATCCCTTTCGGAGATCAGAATGGCCTCAACCCTGTAAGCTTTTCTTCCTGAGGGGCTGAATATGTTAAGGGCTCCTTTCCTGGATGTATTGCTACCTTGCTTCTATGTATATTCAATCTGGATGTCCCAAAGGTGCTTTGTCAAAAGGCAAGTGGATTTCCATTGTTTTTTCTTGAAGATATATAAATTCTCACTCAAGAAGCTTCTTCAGTTCTTATTGTTATACTCTTATAAACATACATATATATATACAGAGAGAGAGAGGGAGGGAAGAAGGGAGAAGGATGTAATAGCTTTTTATTCAATATTTTGTATGTGGTCTCACAACCACATACCATCAAGAGATCACCTGACTTGTACTCTTAACCTTTCACTGCCCATGAAATGTTGCTTAGTCCAACACTTAAGTCTGCAAGACCAATTGCATAAGGCATAGATACTGTTGTCAGCTCCAAAGGGTTCACAAGTGAGATCAGAGCTGGTTCACAAGATGTAGTTCACTTCATTGCATTGAGCCTACATGGAAACAGAAAATAGGAGTTCAAGGATCGAGTAAGACTGCAGACTTGTTACTCCCATCTCACACCGTGATTTCTTCTGTAACACCTCTCACTTGTCTAGATTCAGTTTTAACTTGCTTACTTTCAAGGAACCCATGATGAAGAGAATTAGATGCTTCCCAAGAGCAAGATAGCAGTGAAAAATAAAATTAGGAGTCACCAGTGTATCAGTGCAACTCGTTTCAAAGATGTAGTTGATTTTGTAGCTGAGGTAACCTTCTTACCTCGGCAAGTTTGTAATCCCAGTTCTACTACTGTATTCAAAAGGGTCTTCAGTTGGTCTTTTATATTAGTGTGTCTGCAGCGATGGCATGAAAAGAGTTTCTTAATTCTAGCAGCACAAAAACCATCTGGCCTTCCATCTTCTCTGAGCTTTCCTGAGGCCCATATTTCTTTCTTCTGAAATATACTTCCAGGGGCACCCCTTACTATAGTACCTTTCTTATTAAATTCAGATCTTCTTCTCTTGCTATTCGTATCCTCCTACCTTTTCTTCAATATCACTGTCAACTTGTAATCATGCATAACATTGGTGAGATTCTTCAAAACCAAAGCATTCCACAACTGCAAAATCCTTTCCATCCATCTTTTTGGTTGATGGCTTGATTGATTGTGTGCTGTTAAGTTGTCTGCTCTTAGTAATCATACAGGTAGATGTTTTTCCCCATGGCAAACTTTCTCTATCCAAGTCTACAAAAGCCACTGTATCTGAGTCCATCCATCTCACCCAGCATGAGAGCTTTCTCTGTGGAGTTAGTTTTTCACATAATGTGTCTGAAGTAGGATAATTTGAACCTGGTCATAGAACATAGAATAATAGAGTTGGAAGGGACTTTGAAGGTCTTCTAGTTCAACCCCTTGCCCCCAGTTGAGCAGGAGCCTCATTACCATTTCAGACAAATGGTTTCCCAGTATCTTTCTGAGAGTCTTGAGTGAGGGAGCACCCAAGACTTCCAAAGGCAAGCTATTCCATTGGTTGATTGCTCTTGCCATTAGGAATTTTCTCTTAGTTCTAGGTTGCTTCTCTCCTTGGTTAGTTTCCATCCATTGTTTCTTGTCTTGCCTTTTGGTGCTTTGTAAAATAGTTTGGCCTTCTTGTCTTTGTAGGAGCCCCTCAAATATTGCCTTGAGTGAGACTTTGGGTTGATTTTTTTCAATGATCCATCAGTTTGTTTTCTTAGCTGTCCACAATATTCTCAGAAGTCTTCTCCAACCCCAAAGTTCAAAAAACATCAATATCTCCTTATCATGCTTCTTCAAAACCCAACCTTCACTTCCATAGCATGTCACAGATAATAATATGGCCTGTACAGTTCTGAGCTTTGTATGTATAAACATATATCCATAGAATTTAAATATCTTTTCCAAGACCTTCAAGGTTGTTCTTTTTCTGTTGAAGGTTGATCATAAAAGGCAGAAGCTATCCACCACTTTGATATCTTCATTATCAGTTCTAAGACTGGTTTTTGTAACTGATTGGTCCACTAGTGGGAGAAAGTGGCAAGAACAGTACCGTAAAAAAACAGATTAGAAATACAAGTTAAGATAGGCAAGAAAATGGTAAGTGAGCACTTGTCCACCCTAGATGAGTTCAAATCACCAGGACCAGATGGACTACACCCCAAGGTTCTGAAGGAACTGGCAGATATGATCTCAGAAACACTGAACTGTATATTTCAAACATCCTGGAGCACTGGGGAACTACCGGAGGACTGGAAAAGAGCTGATGTCATTCCCATCTTCAAAAAAAGGAAAAAAAATGGATTTAGAAAACTACAGACCTATCAGCCTGACCTCAATACCTGGGAAGATCTTGGAAAAGATAATAAAAAAATGAATCAGCGAACATCTAGGGACAAAGTCATTACCAAAAGCCAACATGGGTTTGTCAAAAACAGATCATGCCAGACAAATCTTATTGCATTCTTTGACCAGGTAAAAAAATTAGTGGATCAGAGGAATGCTGTGGACATAATTTACTTGGACTTCAGTAAGACATTTGATAAAGTAGATCACAACCTACTACTTGATAAGATAGAAAAATGTGGGGTAGACAAAATCACCACCACATGAATCTGTAGCTGGCTGACCGGCCATACTCAGCAAGTGGTCCTCAATGGAACTGCATCTACATGGAGGGAAGTGTGTAGTGGGGTGCCCCAGGTCTCTGTCCTGGACCCAATGCTCTTCATCATCTTCATCAATGATTTGGATGAGGGGATAGATGGGAACTCATCAAATTTGCAGATGACACTAAGCTGGCAGGAATAGCCAACAATCCAGAAGACAGGCTTAAGATATAGAAGGATCTGGACAGACTTGAACATTGGGTGTTATCTAATAAAATGAAATTCAATAGTGAAAAAAGTAAGGTTCTACATTTAGGCAAGAAAAACCAGATGCACAGGTATAGTATAGATGGTACTTTACTCAATAGTAACAACTGTGAGAGAAATCTAGGTGTCCTAGTGGACAATCACTTAAATATGAACCAGCAGTGTGCTGCAGCTGCCAAAAAAGCCAACACAGTGCTAGGCTGCATTAACAGAGGAATAGAATTAAGATCATGTGCAGTGTTAATACCACTTTACAATGCCTTGGCAAGGCCACACTTTGAATACTGCATCCAGGTTTGGTCACCACGATATAAAAAAGATGTTAAGACTCTAGAAAGAGTACAGAGAAGAGCCACAAAGATGATTAGGGGACTGGAGGCTAAAACATATAAGGAACGGTTGCTGGAATTGGGTATGTCTAGTTTCATGAAGAGAAGGACGAGGGGGGACATGATAGCAGTGTTCCAATATCTCAGGAGCTGCCACAAAGAAGAGGGAGTCAAGCTATTCTCCAAAGCACCTAAGGCAGGACGAGAAGCAATGGATGGAAACTAACCAAAGAGAGAAGCAACCTAGAACTAAGGAGAAACTTCCTGACAGTTAGAACAATTAATCAGTGGAACAACCTGCCTCCAGAAGCTGTGAATGCTCCAATGCTGGAGGCTTTTAAGAAGAGACTGGACAGCCATTTGTCTGAAATGGTATAGGGTTTCCTGCCTGAGCAGGGGGTTGGACTAGATGACCTCCAAAGCCCTTTCCAACTTTATTATTATTATTATAACTGTTGTCATTAGTTTGTTCTTCTTATATTTAATTTTAGTCATGGGTTTTTCCCCCCAGTTTTTTATTACTACAGCTTGCAGATTCTTTGGATTTTCAACTACCAGGGTAGCATCATCTGCATAACACGTTAGTGGTATCTTTATTACTTGATATATTATTGTGTACATAAAAATACCACTGTTTCCCTTTGTTCTTTTCAGTGTCATAGAGGGTTATGTACTTACATACTTATTTGTTAGATTTTTTTAGAGGTAGTCCGCAGTAGGCTGCCTGCCTCCCTTTCCTTCTAGAACAGACATGTCAAACTTGTGATGTCACATGACATCGCACGACGTATCAGAACTTTTCTCCCCATTTTTAGTTTTCTCGTGACACATCCGGCCCACAGACTAGCAGTTTGACACCCCTGTTCTAAAAGGTCTGTTTGCTTAGCAAGACACTTTCATTCATTCATCAGCAATGTTCAATCAAGTCTACTCATTAGTGTCACATGTTTTCTTGTGTTGTTCTGCTTGTGTTGTGGAGCTTTTCTGGACATTCTTTTCTTTTGATCTCTTCACCTCTGAGCTCTGCAATAAGTCATTGATCTGCTGACACTTCCTCCTCAGCATCTCTTCTCATTTTGACTTGACAAACACAGACACAACTAGATTTTGTTTGAGACAAGAATGATGTATGCAGGGATCCAATCTGGATTAGTCACCAAGACCAGAGGTTAGTCTTCTGAGCTTTCATACTCATGCTGGAGCCCATTCTCAGGGAATGTCTCTATACCAGAATGTGGTAGGAAGAGAGAAGTTCCCTGAGGGGTGGGGAGGTCTATGACAACTTGTCTTGGCCAACTTGCCATGGTCAACTCACTGTGGCCAATTTGCTGCAAGACAACTTGCCGTGACCAACTCGCCACTAGACAATTTGTCACGGTCAACTTGCCACAGCCAACTCACTGCGGGACAAGAGTCACACTAATATCAAAGAAATAGTGGAGTAGAATCCTTAAAGAAAGGACACCAGGGGTGTGACAAAATGAAATGTAAATGGCAAAAATTAAAACAATTTTTAATTATTTTGAATCATTAAAATGAATTGTTGAATTGTCCCACAATGAGTTGTCCCATGGTAAGTTGGCCATGTTGAGTTGTCCTGTAGTGAGTTGGCTATAGTGAGTTGGCCATAGTGAGTTGGCTGTAGTGAGTTGGTTGTGTCAAGTTGTCCCTGAAGTTGGGCTCCAGCACAAGTCTGAAAGCTCGGAAGACTAGACCTCTGATCTCAGTGACCAATCCAGATTGGGTCTTGTAACAGTATCCTGGGACATATATATTTGCTTTTATTTGTGAAAATGTTGTATGCACCTCAATTGATTGCCCACTGCAGGGTAAAAATGACAGAGTGTCATAGTTCCAATAAATGAGACCAGTAAAACAAGCCAAAATGTTTCCTTAAGGAACATATTTATTTGGCTACATAGTATCGGCATGATCAAAAGTGAAACCAAGCCTGGAGTTCCCTCCCCAAAGTTACAAAGTTGAACTTCCCACCCCAGTAATATGTCATCAATCACATTCCCCAATAATCTACTTTGGTGGGCTTTCTAATGGAAACTGCAGCCTGCCAAAACTCAGGCAGCAATGACCTTGGTCCCCACAGGACAATTTATTGTTGTGTCTAAACTTAAAAGGACACATCCCTCCTCCCAATTCTGTGGCAACTGAAAATGAAGTAAAAATGGCTTCAGCCAAATTCGTTTGTAGCATTGACACAGAAATTTTATCGCAGTAGTTCTCGACTTACAATTATCCATTTATAGACCATTCAAAGTTACAACCGCACTGAAAAAAAAAGTGACTTATGACCAGTTTTCACACTTACGATTGTTGCAGTCTCCCCATGGTCACATGATCAAAATTCAGCTGCTTGACATGTGTTTTGGACAGTTGCCCTGACCTGGGATAGTGTGATCCCCATTTGTAACCTTCCCAACCACCTCTAACAAGCAAAGTCAATGGGGAAAGCCAGGTTCACTTAACTGTATGATTCATTTAACAAATGTAGCGATTTGCTGAACAACTGTGGCAAAGAAAGATCATAAAGTGGGGCAAAAACTGATTTAACAACTGCCTTGCTTAGCAATGGAAATGTCGGACTCTGTTGTTGTCTTGAGTGGAAGACTACCTCTATTACCTTTACAGAATTGCTATCCTCAATACTTAACTTTCTTAGTGAATAATTGGTGATCAATACCTCTTGCTCATTCAGGAACAGAACAGAACAGAGCTGGAAGGGACCTTGGAGGTCTTCTAGTCCAGCCCCTTGCTCAAGCAGGAGAACCTATACCATCTCAGACAAGTGATTGTCTAGCCTCTTCTTAAAAATCTCCAGTGATGGAGCACCCACATTTTCTGGAGGCAAGCTGTTCCACTGGTTGATTGTCCTCACTGTCAGGAAGTTTCTCCTTAATTCCAGGTTGCTTCTCTCTTTGATCAGTTTCCAACCATTGTTTCTTGTCCTGCCCTCTGGTGCTTTGGAGAATAGTTTGACCACCCTCTTCTTGGTGGCAGCCTCTCAAATTATCTGGATATTTTTTTCTTAGACCATTTCCAATTCCAATTAAGCAGGCTTCCGCACTTTCTCCCTCTTTTAAAAAATATCATCAGATTTTTAACTCCTCTTTCTTTCAAAATCTCAAAGCAATGTACCCATCCGTACTCATGCCTGCAACAATTTCTCATAAGAACAAGCTTGTAGTGAAGACAGGCCTCAAACTCACCTAAAATGTTACACCTGGCTGATGGTGGACACGATGCATTCACTAATATCTCTCCAGTTTTTGTTTATTATTCCTTTGATATCTTTTATTTTTCAGGAAAAGTTCTTTGGTGGTAGTTAATATTACAGCAATGACCTCTTCAGTCTTGATGAGTGTTGAAAGTTTTGTCCTTGGCATCGAATTCACCTTTTTAGCTCACTTGATCACTGGATTATCTTTAGGTGGGTCCTATCCATGGATATAATAATTTAAGTCTTTTAAAGATTTTGGTTATTCGTCTGCTTTTATTTCTTCCTTTCTTCAGATTGATGAGTGGCTTTCAATGTTCCATGAAGCATTTACAAGCCATCTAAAATAATTTTTAAAAGACATTTTGAAAAACTCAACACACAGATAGCAAGACCATTGGTGAATCCTCAAGAGCAGGGGTGTCAAACTCGCAACATCACGTGACGTGTGGCAACATATCACAAATTTTTTTTGCCATTGCTGGCAATGAGATGGGCGCGGTTTAGCTATGATGCATCCGGCCCATGGACCAGCAGTTTGACACCCCTGCTCAACAATGTCAAGTCAGTCTTAATGAACACACAGACAGATTTCATCTGAGCAATCGCTCTAGACAATGCAATTAATAAACATTAGAGAACAAAACTGAATGATTGATGATTGCGGTTGAGAAATATTGATGATAAAACCATAGAAATGTATTTAGAAAGAAGGGTCCTTGGTGCTCTCTAAGCTTGCTTGTTTTTATGCAGATGTTTCATTACCCTTGAACTATGTGGGTGGGGGCGGTCATAGGGATTCTTTTTTGGGGCTGCCAAACTTAGGAGAATTTTTCTGACAGTTAGAACAATTAATCAGGTTGTGCACCAAAGCACCAGAGTGAAGGACGAGAAACAATGGTTGAAAACTGATCAAGGAGAGAAGCAACCTAGAACTAAGGAGAAACTTCCTGACAGTTAGAACAATTAACCAGTGGAACAACCTGCCTCCAGAAGTGTGAATGCTCCAACACTGGAAGTTTTTAAGAAGAGACTGGACAACCGTTTGTCTGAAATATCACACAGTTTCCTGATTGAGCAGGAGGAAGGGCTACAATATCTTCAAGATCCCTTGCAACTCAGTTATTCTGTTGCTAAGAAAACAATACAGATAAGATTGTCTGATTTATACAACCTGTGTGCCCAGTAATGTCACGTCAGAGGGCAGTTCTCTAGCTATTGAGAAGCTCTGTAAACCTTCCATGAATAGATTATAGTGCTGGTGTAGCAAGACCAAAAGCCACAGGGACATCTCAGGGCCTCACTTAACAAATGCACATACCATTTCACAATGGGGGAAAAAAGCAAGGTTCTACATTTAGGCAAGAAGAACCAAATGCACAGGTATAGTATAGGGGGTACCTTGCTCGATAGTAGCAAATGTGAGAGGGATCACAGAGTCCTAGTGGACAATCACCTAAATATGAGCCAGCCATGTGCTGCAGCTGCCAGAAAGGCCAACACAGTGCTAGGCTGCATTAACAGAGGGATAGAATCAAGATCACGTGAAGCATTAATACCACTTTACAATGCCTTAGTAAGGCCGCACTTGGAATACTGCACCCAGTTTTGGTCACCACGATGTAAAAAAGATGTTGAGACTCTACAAAGAATACAGAGAAGAGCAACAAAGATGATTAGGGGACTGGAGGCTAAAGCATATAAGGAACGGTTGCTGGAATTGGGTATGTCTAGTTTAATGAAGAGAAGGACAAGGGGGGACATGATAGCAGTCTTCCAATATCTCAGGGGCTGCCCCAAAGAAGAGGGAGTCAAGCTATTCTCCACAGCGCCTGAAGGCAGGACAAGAACCAACGGGTGGAAACTAATCAAGGAGAGAAGCAACCTAGAACTAAGGAGAAACTTCCTGACAGTTAGAACAATTAACCAGTGGAACAACCTGTCTCCAGAAGCGGTGAATGCTCCAACACTGGAAGTGTTTAAGAAGAGACTGGACAGCCATTTGTCTGAAATGGTATAGCGTTTCCTGCCTGAGCAGGGGGTTGGACTAGATGACCTCCAAGGTCCCTTCCAACTTCACTACTATTATTATTATTAGTCAAAACATAAAATGAAAAAGCCATGAACAAAGACTTTAAATTGTCAAAGTAGAACCCAAGTGTACTGAACTGGATGAAATAAGTGAATGTTGATGGACCACGTCAGGGCACTTTAAACCAGATTATTATACACTACGTTGTTCTGGGTGAGAGGCCATGCAAAGAAATGTCAATGGACATTACTAAATATGCAGCTAGACATCATCCAATAACCAAGAGAGGTATATATTTCAGACAACTATTATTCCATAGGCTTCAATATTAGGAAAGTATATACAAAGGAGGAGGGTAAGGAAATAAATGAGGTGCCTATACGTGTAAAGGGATGAAACTGTAGTTCTTTGATATGCTAACTTGGCACAAAATGTCTGCCATCAGAATATAACAGGGGAGAAACATGTGCTAAAAGATAGGGATATACCGAAACCAATTTTTTTTCTGAAAAATATTTTTTTGATGTCTTTGAGTCCTCATTGACTCCTGGCAACTGTCTGGGCAAGTCCTTGCAGTTTTCTTGCAAGACTGCCATTGCCTCCTTCCCAGGGCTGAGACAGAATGACTGGCAAAAAATGGCCAAGGTGCTTTCATGTCTTAGCAATAGCAATAGCATTTAGACTTATATACCACTTTCTAATGCTTTACAGCCCTCTCCAAGTAGTCTACAAAGTCAGCATATTGTCCCCAGTAATCTGGGTCCTCATCTTACTGACTTCAGAAGGATGGAAGGCTGAATCAACCTTGAGTTGGTCAGGATTGAACACTTGACAGTGGGCAGAGTTAGCCTGCAATACTGCATTCTAACCACTGCACCACCATGGCTCTTACCATGGCTGCCTAAGTGGTTTACGGAATCGGCATATTGCCCCCAACAATCTGGGTCCTCATTTTACCAACCTCAGAAAGATGGAAGGCTGAGTCCACCTTGAGCTGGTCAGGATCGAACTGCTGGCAGTGAACAGAGTTAGCAAGCAATACTGCATTCTTACCACTGTGCCACCTTGGTTCTAAGGCAGGACTAGAACTGACATTGACTCAATGTTTAGGCTGGTGCTTTAACCATCACACCAACATGGTTCTCTAATTTGTAATTAGAAAACCATCTCCCTTCAAACTGTTTTGTGGAGTTGCAGTTCAGCAGACTCAACGTTGAACCTTTCTGCCTCTTTTTGGCTAGCACAGAAAATTAATAACTGACTTAACAGAATGTGACTTTTGGATATTTTTTTAAAGGAAGATGTTGCCAATAAATAAAGAATCACAGCAGAACTGAATGACATTTGCAAGTAAAGATATGCCTTCTGAACATCTGCCTCTTACCAAATGAATATATTTGACTCTGCTCCAGCCTAGGATTTGAAAACAACATCAACCACTTTGTGCCCGTGTGTGTGCATGTGTCTCAATTAGGAGCATTTCAGAAAGAATTTATGTAGGAGGACAGTTCTTTGCAACTCAAGGACTTCAACAAATCTCTTTCAAAGTACTCTCCCGAGGAAGAAAAATGACTGCACTCTGCAACAATTTTGAGATATATTACATCTTTCCAAAATATTTGAATTTCTCCAGAATCCAGTTTCTGGCCAAATTCAAACTTCTGAAATTTCACTCCCTTTTCAAAGTTGAACTGGTTCTCTTAGGTAAAAAGATGCACATAGCATCACTTTGTGTTAAATAAAAGGTGCCAATAGACGGAATGGGACAACTCACCATGGCCAATTCATCGTGGCCAATTTGCCAAGGGTGACTCACCATGGCCCACTTGTCATGGGACCAGTCGCTGTAGGACAATTTAACAGTTCAATTTAATTATTTAAAATAAATAAAATAAATATTTTAATTTTTGTCATTCATATTTTATTCTGGCCTTCCTTTTCCATCCTTTAATGATTCTATTCCACCCTTTCTTTGATATTAGTGTAACTCTTGTCCTGCACTGAGTTGTCCCTCAGTGTGTTGGCCATTGTGAGTTGGCCTTGTTGAGTTGGCCATGGTGAGCTGGCCATGGTGAGTTGACCACAGTGAATTGTCATAGACCAGGGGTGTCAAACTTGCAATGTCACGTGATGTGTCACAATGGACCACGACTTTTTCCCATTGCCGGAGTTGGGGTGGGTGCAGTTTTGGCATGACGCATTCGGCCTGTGGGCTGGCAGTTGGACACCCCTGCCATGGACCCACCAATAGATTTTGAACGGGTTGCTTCTGATGTACATTGAACCAGATTCAAAGGTATTTTGTACCACCTTTACAAGAGTGTTTTAGGGTAGTAGAAATGGAAATGGCAAGATGGTGGACATTTTATGCACCATTAATCTGATCATAGGTTTCTGTGCACAGTGTAGTTTGCATGTTGTGAATTGTTCTTTGCTTTCTCTTCCAACCAGGTTTCATTTTAAGTATTGTTCCCTTATATGTGGGTGAAATAGCCCCCAGGAACCACCGAGGAGCCCTTATTTTCTTACACCAGTTCTTTTTAAATATCGGTATCCTGATGGCTCAGATACTTTCAGTAAAGGAACTCCTAGACCACTCAGAAGGTGATTTGAAGAAATGAATGGATATTCAAATTGTTGTGAATCCAGATCAGGGATAGGCAACCTTGGCCCCTTCATGACTCGTGGACTTCAACTCCCAGAATTCCTGAGCCAGCCATGCTGAGGGGAAAGGGAGAGATTTCCAAGCTGAGCCATGCTGGCTTAGGAATTCTGGGAGTTGAAGTCCACGAGTCTTAAATCGGCCTAGGCCTAGACCAGAGGTAGGCAACCTTGGCTCTTTTATGACTCGTGGACTTCAACTCCCAGAATTCCTGAGCCAGCCATGCTGAGGGGAAAGGGAGAGGCTTCCAAGCTGAGCCATGCTGGCTCAGGAATTCTGGGAGTTGAAGTCCACGAGTCATGAAGCGGCCTAGGCCTAGACCAGAGGTAGGCAACCTTGGCTCTTTTATGACTGATGGACTTCAACTCCCAGAATTCCTGAGCCAGCATGGGGAAAACTATGGCCTCTTCATGACTCGTGGACTTCAACTCCCAGAATTCCTGAGCCAGCCATGCTGAGGGGAAAGGGAGAGGTTTCCAAGCTGAGCCATGCTGGCTCAGGAATTCTGGGGGTTGAAGTCCACGAGTCATAAAAGAGCCAAGGTTGCCTACCCCTGACCCAGATCAATAGCATCTGTAATTAAATCCATAAAGTCTAACTCTATAAATACATACAGGTAGTCCTCAACTTACGACAAGCCGGCCCCAAATTTCTGTTGTTGTTAAGTGAGTTTTGTCCCATTGAATGACCTCTCTTGCCACAATCATTAAGTGATTCACAGCAGTTGTTAAGTTAGCAATACGGTTGGTAAGTGAATCTGCCTTACCCCGTTGACTTTGCTTGTCAGAAGTTTGCAAAATGGGATCTCATGACTCCTGGACATTATGACTGTCATAAAATATGAGTCCGTTGTCAAGCATCTGAATCTGATCGTGTGACCACAGAGATGCTACAATAGTCATAAGTGTGGGAAAAGGATCCTAAGTCACTTTTTTTTTCAGAACCGCTGGAACTTCAAACGGTCACTAAACAAATTGTTGTAAGTTGAGGACCACCTGTACACAAGAACGACACAAAAATCACAAGGACCAAATAATAAATGCTGCTTTAATTTAGCAGGGGGCCCAAGAGGAACTCTGAACCCCTCCAAACCCCATTTTTGGTCTTAGGTTTCCTACTATTCAAATTTTGCTCAGCAGGCTGCCCTATAAACACTGTTTGGTACAGAAGATGCCTTGCATGGGAAACCTATCAATTTAGAAACAATGATATTGCATTGAGATGATGAGCTGGAGGAGGCAAAATTACCCCAGTTAATGGCCTGCTGCTGTTAGAGGCAACAATTGGTTGTAGAAGAGTATTTGATTTATACTCTGCTTTTCATTCAGGAGCTCAAGGGGCATACAGAGCATTCCCTTCCCCCCCCCCCCGAATAATTTCATGGAAGAGGTTGGGCTGGGAAAGAAAGTAACTAGCTGCAGGTGTCTGTGGGAGGATTAGAACCTGGGTCTTCCTATTTCTTTAGCTATTACACTACAGTGGCCCTCAGTGGTAATGTTTGAATGTGGCCCATCCACTTAGTAAGAAGAGCAGTGTGATCCAAAGTAAAAAGTGGTGTGCTTAAAGGGAGAATGGCCTTGTCAAACATGAGTCAAACATGGACAGCTTGATTCCTCCTCCAGTTGGGCTTACTTGGCCCCTAAAGAGAGAGAAGCAAATTGAAGTGGAGAAGCACAAATACTTCCAAGGATGAGCGAACAGTGAATTCATGCAAGGCCTGTGTTCTCGATCTGGAGAAGTCCCCTTTGGGCTTATAGTAGTTAGGTGTCACCATGATTTTTTTGCTACCTGTGTGTCATTGTTCAATATTCTGCTGCAGGTTGGTCTATACTGATGGGTATGGTAGGGCTTCTAACCTTGGTTCAACTGTTTCTACTGTCCTTCATACCTGAAACTCCGAGGTACTTAATGATTTATAAGAGAAATGAACCGCAAGCAAGAAAAGGTAAAATAGATCTCTAAAATGAACGTTGCACATAGTGGGCATAAATATTAGTGAGAAGGATAGTGAAAAATTCATACCTTTTGCTTTTCTCATGGGGGTCTCACATAGATGTTTGCAATTCCTATGATATCATTAAGATAAGTCAAGGCATGCAAAATTGACATCAGTGTTTTTATATAGCCGTCATTCCAATATACTCTGAACTGATCAGACCCCAATGTAAGTTTTGTGCCCACCTTTGAGTTCCATCATATAGGCCACAAATAGTCTTAAGTTCTAGGAAAACAGATTCCATTTGAAACTTTTTTAATGGTGTGAGATTTTACTTGGGGACCAATTAGGCCTAGCAAAGAAATCCTCTTGCAGTTCAGCTAATGTTCATGATAACTGTGGAAAGAGAAGAAAGAAAGAAGAAAAAAGAAATTCTGGTTAGAAATCAGGCATGAAACATGTATAGCACTCTATAGCACATGGGTCCCCAATCCCTGGCCCACACCCCATCTCTGGTCCTTGAGCCATTAGGAACTGAGCAATGGAAGTTTATTTATTATTAATTGGACTTGTATGCCGCTCCTCTACGGAGACTCGGAGCAGCTTACAACCAGCGGCCGGTTAGGGCCCACAGAGTGGGCCTTCTCCAGGTCCCGTCAGCCAGACAGTGTCGCTTGGCGGGGCCTAGGGGAAGAGCCTTCTCTGTTGTGGCCCCGGCCCTCTGGAACCAACTTCCCCCGGAGATCTGTGTCGCCCCCACCCTCTCCGCCTTTCGTAAATTGCTTAAAACACACTTTTGCCGGCAGGCCTGGGGCAGCTAACATCTTGCCCCTAGCCAGTGTATGTTCGTGGAATGATTGGTTTCTTTTTTTTTTTTTAACTTAAGGGTTTTTTTTTAACTTAAGGGTTTTTTATATGTATATAATGTAATTTCTATCATGCTGTGAGCCGCCCTGAGTTCTCCGGAATAGGGCGGCATAGAAATTAAATTAATAAAAAAATAATAAAAAAATATACAAATCACAGAATCTAAGTCCAATCAAAATATTAAAAATAGACACCCAACACACGTACAACTTTCAAACAACAATCACAATCATCCCCAGGCCTGCCGGCAAAGATAGGTTTTAAGATTCTTTCGGAAGGCTGGGAGAGTGGGAGAAACACGGACTTCAAGGGGCAGTTGGTTCCAGAGGGTGGGCACCACAACAGAGAAGGCCCTCCCCCTAGGACCCGCCAAACGACATTGTTTCGCTGACGGGACCCGGAGGAGGCCGACCCTGTGCACTCTCACCGGTCGTAGGGAAGTATGTGGCAGAAGACGGTCCCGTAAGTATCCTGGTCCAGAGCCATATAGGGCTTTATATCCCCACTTGCATGAGCATGTCCTGTGCACTCCATTTATGTGATCCCAGTATGTATGATGCTTGCCCGCCACTTGTGTGGAACCATCCCCTCCCCCCCCCAGTTAGAGAAGCTGAAAAGATCGGGAAACTCTGCTACAGTGTATTAAAATATAATAACAATATGACGTTTTACCCTAGATGTGCTATGCTATCAGAATATCTACAATCCACCTTCGTGGATCCATGTAAATCCATGTATGGGCCTTTAGTTGACTTCCAAACTCTTCTCTCCATGCTCGACATAATGTACAACACTTGAATCTCTCTTCTCTGAGATCTTAAGGTGGACTGTAGCTACTATTTTGACAGAACACCTAGCGGTCCCTTCTGTTGCTGCTAAGTACCAGGACCTGAATTGCTCTTAATAGCTAATTTATTGTCTACTGTACCCAAAGTGAAAAAGTTGTCAGTTCAAGTCTGGGGGAAAGATTTGAACCCCAAAGAATAATATCTGATATCCCTTGCCTGGTGAGTCTCAAACCAGCTATGTGGTGTTTCTTGAAGGTCAATATAAAATTGAAATTTGCTGGCTATTCATGACTTGTTATTCGCTTGTATTTCCTTCCTTCCTTCCTTCCTTCCTTCCTTCCTTCCTTCCTTCCTTCCTTCCTTCCTTCCTTCCTTCCTTTCTTCCTTCCTTCCTTCCTTCCTTCCTTCCTTTTTGGTATACTACTAAAACTCTTGTAGTTTGTTTCTTTGAACCCTTCAATTAGCTCAGAGGGTACATCAAAACACAATAATTTTTGAAGATACCTCCAATCCACTAGCCTAAAAAATGATTGAAATTTCAAGGAATTTCAGACCACTTTTGTTTACAAAGTTGTGGCCACAGCAGTGTCCCCATAGTCACGCGAGCAAGATTTGCATCAGTCCTTGAGTTTCCCACAAAGAAAGACAATGGGGAGGCCAGCAGGAAGTCAGAAGTTACTTCTGCTCCCATTGCTTTTTTGCCTATTTGCGTTACCTGACAGGTCACATGTTGTCTAAGATCATTTAAATTTCTATGAGTATGATTTCTTTTCTTTGAAATTCTAATAGTAATAAATTTAAAAATAAATAAAAGAGAGAATGTTTGGAGCAATTCACACAGATGGAGTGAAACGATATCTTGGACTTACTGTGATAGTGACCAGTTTTGCATAGAGAAACTTCCATTTGGAGATCAAGCATGATTTTGGACATTTATTTAATATTAATGTTCACCTAAGTCTGAATGAAGTAGTTGTGGCACAATTTGGCCTAAACTCTGGAGAAGACATGGGGACCAGAACCTCTCTCAATCCTAATTCTAGTAGCACCATTGGGCCGGCTATCTGAATGACTTTCTTGTACATTTTCCAAATGCAAAGGTTTTCTTCTATTTTTCCCCCCTCCCAGTCCTGAAGATGCTGAGAGAGACAGATGATGTGAATGATGAAATTGAAGAAATGCATCAGGAGGACCTTGCTGAGGGTAATAACAAAGACATGACTCCACTGAAACTAATACGGACCCCAAGTATGCGATGGCACATCATCACAATAGTTGTTATAACGGCTGGTTCACAGCTCAATGGTATAAGTGTGGTAAGCAAGACCTAAGTAATTTGAAAAAAAAATATTAATTTCTTGAGATGGAATGCATGTGTGTACACACATGTGTTGAGAAAAACACTATTCTTGCTTTGTCTTTCTTTGAAATGAGATGGAATGCAACTCCATACCTGTCAGACTAAAGCCGAGAACAAGGTTAAACAATTCATCCAGAGTTCAGTTCTTTATTTGCTCACAGTAGACAGAGTCTTGCCAAACTAAAGTCTTATTCCTCCTCCTCTGGATATATCTTGGGAGACTCTAGAGCATGTCTCATTTACTCTCTTCCTCTGTCTCCTATCCAACTCTAGACTGTGCAGCCTCTTGTCTCCCTCCACTTTCTGGAATGTGTTCCCATCTTCCTTGGAAAATGCCATTTTCCCATAGTGTGTCAACCAAGTTCCCCCTTCATGGTCACTATCTTGCACAACACCCCTAATGGCACAACACTGACACTGATGTCACTGGCTTTTTCATTTCTCCTACCCCAAAACAGTTCTGTCTGGAGCACAGATTCCATTCTATGTTCAATCCCAAAGCTCACGGGAAGGCAAAATACATACAGTTTGATCTATGCAGTCTATCTGGCTTAGCTTACCAGAATTGGGAAGCAATTGCCCTTTGGGTTTCATATAAACAAATTCAGGAAAATGGGTCATCTTGAAGAGGGCCTTTCCTGACCATCTCAGCATTTAGAAAGATTCGTGCCAGGAACCCACTTCAATTACAAGTTATAACTGAAGGTGAGGAAAAAACCCAATGTAATAACGTCATCCCACATTCTTCATCCACTTTCCGGTAACGTGACAAAACTGGGTCAAAAGACAATAGGGGCAACAGGGATCTAGGAACTAGATTAATCTAGTTGATCTCAAAGCAGATTCCAGCTGGAAAGAAAATGATGGTCCAGTGAATTGAACGAGATGCGTCTCCTGCGCCTCCTATCAGAAACAATCGGGAATCTACGTGAATTGAATTGCGTGATTGATGAATTGATCCTTATTATAGGTAGTCCTTGACTTATGACCACAACTGAGCCCCAAATTTTTGTTGCTAAGCAAGACAGTTGTTCAATGAGCTCTCCCCCATTTTATGAACTTTCTTGCCACCATTTTAAAGTGACTCACTGCAGTTGTTAAATTAGTAACATAGTTGTTAAGAGTTAAGAGTTGACTTTGCTTGTCAGTCAGAAGGTTGAAAAAAGGGGATTACATCATTCACTGCAACTGTCATAAATATGAGTCAGTTGCCATGCGTCTCAACTCTGATCACCTGACCACAGGGATGTACAATGGTCATAAGTGTGAAACATGGTCATTGGTCACTTTTTCAGTGCTGTTGTAATGTCGAATGGTCACTAAATGAATTGTTGTAAGTCAAGACCTGTAGACTGTTAGGGCAATCCTACTGTGATAGATCTGGTTATTGAGAAAATACAAATTTGGAGAAGAAAATTGAATGTGTGCCCCTTTCATATGATAGTGCAGGGGTCCCCAACCCCTGATCCATGGACCAGTACCAGGCCCTGGTGTCATGGTTCCAATAGATGAAACCATTTAAAAGAACTTCAAGGCAAGGATTTCTTCCTTAAAGAACGTTTTATTTAGGAAACAAGATATTGGCATGTACAAAGGTGAACCCAAGACTAAAATCCCCTCTCTCTGGTTACAAAGTTACAAGTTGCAATTCCCACCCCAATTTGCTATCATAAATCACACTCACCAACTGTTGCAAAACTCGGGCTCTCCTCCCAGTTCTCCAACCCACCAAAATGTTATCAGCAATGGCCTTGGTTCTCACACATAGGAATTGTTTTGGCTAACTGAGAACTACACCTCCCTCCTCCTTCATCTAAAATCTCTAAGCTAGCATAAGGCAATGAAGACAAAAATGAAAATGGCTTCAGTTTGGTTTGTCACAGCGTTGACACGTGGCATGTCAGCAAGTGGTCCGGACAAACAACAAAGCCCCATCCGTGGGATGTAGGCAGCACACAAAACCATACCTCCTCTGGTCCATGGAAAAACCTCTCTCCATGGAACCGGTCCCTGGTTCTCAAAAGGTTGGGGACCTCTGTGATAGGGTACCTAAATCCCACCTAGTGAATCTTGGGAAATATAATCCAATATATCTGGATGAGAAAAAATGAAACTCTTTATTGATGAAGTTTTTCTTTATTTTTATTTTTATTTTTAAAAAAAAGAAACATCAGTATAAATGTAGTTCACCTCCAGGCTCCAATAAAGAATATTTCAGTTTCTCAAGCTACTGGCTTACAAAGAGACCATTGTGTCACTTGACACTTTGGTAAAACATAATTCCTGGTATTCTTCAACAATGCTCCTACTTCTTAGGAAGGTTTAATGCTATTTGGGCTTATATAAAGGGTTTCCCAGCCCTACTCTGAATCTCCAACAGTTTGGTGTTTTGTTTTTTCCTATTCACATTTTATTCTGCTCTGCTCTACTTTCAGGCATACTTTTATACAGAGCGGATTTTCTTGATCATGCCTATGAAGAGGAGTGACGTGAAGTACTTAAATACTGCAATGATTGTTATTCTGTGCTCCTCTGTTCTACTAGTGGTAAGAAACTACCTCCTGTCTAACCAGGTTGATCTGGTCACTGGTGGTTAAGGCATCTGGCTAAAGACCTGGAGACTGTAAGTTCTACTTCCACCTTAAGCATGAAACCCAGTTGGGTGATTATGGGGCAATCACCAAGATATAATAGTTCTAGTCTATTCTAGTATTCCACATCTGGAATACTGCAGCCAATTGTGGTCACCATATCACAAAAAAGATGTTGAGTGTTTGGAAAAAAAAATCAGAGAAGAGCAACTAAGATGACCAAAGGCCTGGAGACTAAAACATAGGAAGAATGGCTGCAGAAGGCTGAGTCAACCTTGAACCAGTCAGGATCGAACTCCTGGTGGTCAGCAGAATTAGCTTGCAATACTGCATTCTAACCACTGCGCCACCAAAGCTCTTAGGATAGCTGCTATCTGGATATCTGACTAGGATAGCTGGACAGCACCAAATTAGGAGAACTTGTCTTTCACTTCACTGTCCTATGATGAAATGTTGTTGTTGTTGTTTCTCACACACTTCCTTCTTTTCATATTCTCTAGATGTACTTGGTTGATAATGTGGGACGGCGGATCCTTCTTCTTACGAGTTTTGCATGTTGCAGCATCAGCTCCATTTTGTTAATAGTGTCCCTTGAACTGCAGGTTTGTGATTTGGAACATCAAGTACGGGAAGAAATTTTGTGTGCTGCCTGCATTCCACAGATGGGGCTTTGCTTGTTTGTGCGGACCTGTTGCTGGCATGCCGTGGCCCAGTACCGGTCCACCGACTGGGGGTTGGGGACCCCTGGACTAGAAGACCTGCAAGGTCCCTCCCACCTATGTAATTCCATTATGTTTCTGCCGGGTTTTTGTTAAAGCTGCCTTAGACAAACAAAGCCCTCTGCAAATTCCACCAGTCCATCGCTGAAATACATCCCCTTTCCTCCAACAGAAAACTATGAGCAACTTGTCATATTTCAGCTCCGTGATGATAATCCTATTTGTTTGTGCACACGATTTTGGACCTGGTAAGTAATGCGATGGTTCGGGGTCCTCTGAATGAAGATCAAGCCCCAGCCAGGAGAAATGATCTTGCCCCTGAAAAGTGATACTTCATTTCTTGTCTTCCTTTTGACTACAAGCGGCCCTTCCACACTTGCTTACATTGGAGCTGTTCTCTCAGTCGTCAAGAGCTTCGGCCTTTGTGATTTCAGGTTCTGTATTCTGGAGCGCAAATTTTATCACAGGATTAACATTCTTCTACCTAGAGGTAAGTCAGAGCTTGGCTGTTTTTTTCCAGGCATTTCATGACCCTACTAGGTAAGATCATCAGTGCTCGAAGGGAGAGATGTTTGCTCTTGGTGTGAGAGAAGTGAGTGACTTTGAAGAGCAATTTGCTGGGAAAAGCTGAACTGGCATATTTCAAGCCTATTCCTGAAGCTGTAATCTATCTATCTATCTATCTATCTATCTATCTATCTATCTATCTATCTATCTATCTATCTATCTATCTATCTATCTATCTATCTATCTATCTATCTATCTATCTATCATCTATCTATCATCTATCTATCGTCTATCTATCCATACATAAAGATGATAAAATTAAAATTCAATTAAAATAAAAGTTATCTGGACAGAGAGGGAGGAAGCTATCATGCAATTATCTATCTATCTATCTATCTATCTATCTATCTATCTATCTATCTATCTATCCATCCATCCATCCATCCATCCATCCATCCATCCATCTATCTATCTATCATCTGTCTGTCTGTCTGTCTGTCTGTCTGTCTGTCTGTCTGTCTGTCTGTCTGTCAACTGCAGTTTTCAGCTGTGCTGTTGTATCCGGTTGCCAATAATGTTGCACTGGTCTGACAGAACCAACCTTGGTTTAGTTTACAATTTTTTCACCACAGTGCCTGGGGGGGGGGTGGGGAACCCACTTTCTGACTACTTTTAGCAGAGGCATCAGTCAGTCTTGATCAGTGGTGGGATTCAGCTGGTTTGCACCACTTCGGTAGAACCGGTAGTTAATTTTTTGTTGCCCAGGCCCAGAATGGTCTTCCAGAAGTAGCATCCAAACAGAGAACTGGTTGTTCACATATTTGAATCCCACCACTGGTCTTGATGCTATAAGAGGGCAGACATGATGGAGCGCGGCTCTACGCTCTAGTAATTATATTTTACATTTCGCCGGGGAAGAAATCGTTCTGCACAGAGAACAGAAGCACAATTAGACCTTAACTTATGACCACAATTGAAATAATTGTATTTTCATTGTTAAGGAGCTGTTAAGTGAGTCGCAACCAATTTCACAACCTTTTTTTTGGCCACAGTTGTTAAACTAATCACTGCAGTTGTTAAGTGAATTATATGGCCTTTAAGCAAATCTGGCTTTCCCTGGTGACTTTGCTTGGATGGGAAGATGGTAAGTGGTGATCCCATGACCCCAGGATGCTGCCACCATTGTAAATACAATCCGGGTTCCCAGCAACCATATTTTGATCCTATAACCACAGGGATGGTACACCGGTTGCAAGTGTGAGGACTGGTTGAAAGCCACCCATTTCAGTGCTGTTCTAACTTTGAACAGTCACTAAATGATTGATTGTAAGTCAAGGACTACTTGTAGCTTTCTCTCTTCCTGAAATTGTGAATGGCAATTTAGAGAAGATACAAGTGGGAGCTGTTGATCCCATTAGGAGTGGCTTCCTCTTCTACCCTTAGGCATATGGCTAGGATAAGAGCCTCATGGACCAGAGGCTAACATGGAAAGATAAGAAAGATGCCAGAATGATATTTATGTGATAAAAGATGTATTATTCCCTCTTTCCTTCTCTGAATTTCCCACATATTGTTTTTTTTCCATTTTCAGAAGGACTTGGGGTACTACTGCTTTGTGGTCTTCTGGCCCTTCTGTATAGGAACCATTTTATACATCTACAAAATGGTTCCAGAAACCAAGACACAAACTTTTTCTGAGATCAAAAGAGCCATGTCAATGAAGACCACCAAGAAGTTCCGTTCTAGAGAGTCCAGGAGAAAACTGAAACTCAAAAGACATGTCTGAATTCTTCCCTCTCTCTCTCCCTCTCTCCATTTTCCTCCCTCCCTTCCTGCTTATCCTTAACCATCTTCAAAGGTCGAGATGAAGATTTATAGCCTTTCCTCCTGATCCAGAGACATCATCTCTGTCCTGTTTTGATTTATATTTGCTAACGTGTATTTCCCCTTTTTAACAAAGTTGTATTTCTTTCAAAAGATGCTTCAGTTGATTTTTATTATTGTTGTTGTTGTTGTTTTACTCTTGGGCTTCTTGCAGATGTCTTCTGGGTTTTTGTAGTGGTTAGAGTTTCATCTGATCTTGGGACCTTGGCTGAAGGGTACTACTATTGCTCTCTGAAAAATCTCTCTGGGTTACTCGTCGGCCTCTGTCTCTTCTTCTTCCTATGAATAAAAAGTTCCTTTCTTGGTGTTTTTCCTTAAGATTCTTTAAGATCTTTCCTTAAGATTCTTCTGAAGTTTAGGGAGTCAAAGAGGCTGCAGAACATGAAGTGGAAATTCTTCAGTGAAAAGTACATTTGTGGGAAACTACATATGGGTTTAGATGCACATTATTTTGTGTGAAACACAAAAAAAGAAGGAAATGTATTGAATTGTATGACACTGACATAGAAATGAATAGATTGCTCCACTCATTTTCAGCAGAAGAGGTCACTTTCCATCCAGAGACTTCTCCCAATCTATACGAGCAATATTTCACAACCGAAGACACTTAAAATAGCTATGATTTTGCAGAGAGGGGAAATAGTCTTCACTGTTGCAGTCACGACTGTTTTCCAGTATTTGAGGGGCTGTCACAGAGAAGATGGGGTCAACTTATTCTCCAAAGCATTTGAAGACAGGGCAAGAAATTAGAATAGAATAGAATAGAATAGAATAGAATAGAATAGAATAGAACAGAACAGAACAGAACAGAACAGAATAGAATAGAATAGAATAGAATAGAATAGAACTGGAAGGGAACTTGGAGGTCTTCTAGTCCAGACCCCCACTCAAGCAGGACAACCTATACCGTCTCAGACAGGTGAATGTCTAGTCTCTTCTTAAAATTCTCTAATTATGGAACGTCCATGATTTCTGGAGGTAAAACTGTTTCACTGGTTAATTGTCCTCACTGTTAGGAAGTTTCTCCTTAATTCCAGGTTTCTTCTCTGTTTGGTCAGTTTCCAACCATTGTTTCTTGTCCTTCCCTCTGGTGCTTTGGAGAATAGGTTGATGCCCTCTACTTTGTGGCAGCCCCTCAAATACTGGAATACTGCTATCATGTCTCCCCTGTTTCTTTTTTCTTTAGAAATAATGGGTGGAAGCTCATTAAAGACAGATGCAACCTAGAACTAAAGAGAAATTCCCTGGCAGTGAGAACAATTAACTGAAGGAATAGCTTGCCTCTCAGAGTCATGGGTGCTCCATTGCTGGCAGTTTTCAAGACAAGATTGGACAACCATTTATTTGGGATGGTGTAATGACTCTGGACTTGGGCGGGGGGTAGGACTGGAAGACCTCTGAGGACCTGTCCACTCTATGTTCTATGTTCAGTTTTGTTTAGCTAAAGATGGAAGGACTCACTGGAGAAGACTTAATGCTGGGAAAGATGGAGGGCAAGAGAAGAATGGGACGACAGAGAATGAGGTGGCTGGATGGAGTCACTGAAGCAGTAGACGTGAGCTTAAATGGACTCCAGAAGATGGTAGAGTACAGGAAGACCTGGAGGAACATTGTCCATGGGGTCATGATGGGTTGGACATGACTTCACAACCAACAACAACAACAAAGATGGGTATTCAACCTTGGGAAAGCCAACTCACTATTTTTCTACTCCTCTGTAGTTACTAAATGTCCAAGATTCCACTAATCTTCTAGGTACTCCTCCAATTGGTATAATTCTTAGTGTAGTATTGCTTTCATTATAACTTACAGGAGAGATTTAGAGGTATAGATCCTACCTCTCTAATTAGATACTTTCAACTCCCTTTTTCATGTAAAATCTATAGTAGTACAAAGATTTTTTTTTAAAAAAATCCTAAGTTTAGCTTGTAAATGAGGTAGAAAATTAATTATACAGAAGATTAATGCGACGGTGTTCTAATAAATGGACATTATGGAAAAGCAGAATGATTGAAAATGCAATGCAAATCAAATCTGTTTGAAACTGGAATCCTTAATTTTTATATGATTCACTTAATAGAGTTGCAATTTATTCCTGGGCACATCAATTTAATAAGTAAGTGAATGCTCTGATTCTGGCTAAATTGATCATATCCTAAAAAGCTTCATTACACACATTATTTTGCTTGAAGAAGGATGATGTCCATGAACGAGCATATCTGTCATACTAGGCACCTATTTCTTTCTTTAAAAAAAAATACTGGCTCCTATGTAACAAACTGAAATTCAGTGTAGAGAAAAGTAAGGCTTTACACTTACCAAAAAGTACAAAAAAAGGGAAGTACAGTTACAGATTAGGTGAAACCTGGCTCAATAGCAGTAACTTTGGTAGGGATCTGGAATAAGGTGACCAACCGTCCTCCATTAGGGAGGACAGTCCTTCTTTTGTAAGTTCTGTCCTCCCTCAAAAAGTGTCCTCCTTCATGTCCTCCTTTTCGATATTTGAGGACTAATCTGCAGGGCTTTTTTTCCCCTCATAGAACGCTCAGAACGACGTTCCGGCACCTTTTTTTGATGGTTTTTTTTTCAACTTTTGTCTGAGCTGTGCTACTCCCCCTATTGGCTTTCGAAAGCCAATAGGAATTGCTGCTGAGTGCGCCAAAACACCCGGCCGGCAAACTTTGCACGTGCAAGTTGTCTGTATTATTGTTGCAATGAATAAAATGTTTCTTTTATTTACGATATTTTTTTCTTCAATGTATTTGTGTCCTCTTTTTCATATTAAAAAAGTTGGTCACCTTAATCTTGAAGCCTGAGTGGGCAATCACTTAAATATGAGTGAAGAGTGTGTGGCAGCAGCCAAAAAAAGCCAATGAAATCCTTGGTTGCATTAATAGAGGGATAGAATCAAGATCATGTGAAGTATTAGTACCACGTTATAAAGCCTTCGTATGACCAGACTTGGAATACTGCATCCAGTTCTGGTTACCAGAACATTAAAAAAAAATGTTGAGACTCTGGAAACAATGCAGAAAAGAGCAACAAAGATGATTAGGGACCTGGAGGCTAAAACATACAAAGATTGGTTGCAGGAATTGAGTTTGTTTAGTCTAGTGAAAAGAAGGACTAGGGGTGACATGATAGAAGTCTTCCAATATTTGAGATACTGCCACAAAGAAGAGGGGGTCACCCTATTTTACAAAGCACCTGAAGGCAGGACAAGAAGTAATGGATGGAAACTAATCAAGGAGAGACACAATCTAGAACTAAGGAGAAATTTCTTAATAGAAAGGAGAATTAACCAGTGGAATGGCTTGCCTTCAGAAATTGTACGTGCTCCATCACTGGAGGCTCTCTTCTTCTTCCTCTTCCTCTTTCCTTCCTTCCTTCCTCCCTTCCTTCCTCCCTCCCTCCCTCCCTCCTCCATTCATTCATTCATTCCAAACCTCAAATCAAAGTTTCATTTTTTTTCAGTTTCAGACAAAAAAAAAATCCAGAAATGATTTCCAAGTAGAAACAAAACTAGATAAGTTCTTTTCTATAATTAAAACATTAGATCTGCCATCTGTGCTAACTCCATCCCCTTTACTATCCTTTCTTCCACTGTGGGCAATTAGTGTGTCTTTCCATCTTTGTACTTATGAGATTCTCACCTCTGTCAATATAGAAAGTTCCAAATTTTCACTTATGTTCTTTGAACGCTAAGAGGGTGTGTGTTATGCAAAAATGGAAACTTGGTTTTGATATAATGAATTTAGAATTTAGACCTTAGATTTTGTGAACCCATGGAGCAGCCTAGCCTGTCTAGCAAAGAAAAGAAGTGTGGAGAAAACTTTGTCATGAATAGTGGTGGGATTCAGCCGGTTTACACCAGTTTGGGAGAATCGGTAGCTAAATTTACCAGAATTTGGAGAACCGGCTGGCTTCTGGAAGTCCAGTCTAGGCCTCGGAGGCCTCCCAGGCCTATAACAGCCCACCGGAAGTGCATGGATACCACTTCCAGAAGTCTGTTCTAGGTATCGGAGGCCTGGAGGAGGCCTCCCAGGTCTAGAACGGCCCACCAAAAATGCATGGATACCACTTCCGGAAGTCCATTCTAGGCTTCAGAGGCCTGGAGGAGGCCTCCCAGGCCTAGAATGGCCCACTGGAAGTGCGTTGATGCCACTTCTGGAAGTCCATTCTAGGCATTGGAGGTCCAGGCCTGCATCACATAATAGAACCATTTGTTCAGGTGTTTGAATCCCACCACTGGTCATGAAGCTCCAAAAAATAAAAGAGAGATAAATGACACTATTGAATTCTGAAGCTTCTGGGTACCACTTTATTCTTATCTAGAACATTATCAGTCAAGATGTACTACTTGGCCAGGTAAGATATTGTCTCTGTTGTGGTTGAAGATGTGTTAGGGATGGTTCTTGAGAGTCTCTTGGACTGCAAGGAGATCCAATCAGTCAATCCTAAAGGGAATCAACCCCAACTGTTCCTTGGACAGATGTTGAAGCTGAAGCTCAAATACTTTGGCCATCAAGTGAGAAGAGAGGACTTCTTGGAGAAGAACCTGATGTTGGGAAAGACAGAAGGCAAAAGAAGGGGACAGTGGAAGGTGAGATGGTTAGATAGTGTCACTGACACAATGAACATGAATTTTGGCAAACTCCAGGAAACAGTGGAGAACATGAGGATCTGGCATACTATGGTCCATGGGATCGTGAAGAGTCAGATATAACTTAGCAAGCACAGCCAAAAACCTTGGAGACATCTGAGAGATCAGAAAGACTCCAATACAAGTTTCTTCTGTGATATTATAAATATCTGGATTAAGTCTTTATCCTTATGTGCAATTAGATGCTGAACGTTTGATGTGATCATTAAATATGCAGTGAAAATAAATGCAGAAGCTTCTGTCTTTGGAGCGATGCCACAGTGAAATAATCTTCCAGTTTGGCTCGCAGTGTTCTTGATTGAAAGGGGGAGAAGAAGTACAAAATGTCCCCAAGTAAGCCACCCACAAGGACAGACACGATGAAGAACAACCTCAGAGACATTTAGAGAGACAAACTGAGTTACGTAAGAATTCTGAATCCAAGAAAGCTTCAGTAACATTGTTCAGTACATCCTTGGGGTCTTATCTTCCCTGCCATTGCCTATCAAGCCTTTTTCCAATCTTTTTAGCAGCCCTTTCATTTTCTAAAATGATACTCCTTTTTGAAATTCATATCAAGGTTCTCTGAGTAAAACACGACGACCAACAGAATCTCTTCCTATGTTTCAGAGGAATCTTGATATCATTGGTCTCAGTATTGTGAAACAAGAGTCATTCCCAGAAGGCAAAACATTTCCATGTGAAATATCCCATTTTGCAATGATTATTCCTCATCCTTGTCCTTGTCCTCCTCCATCTCTTCCTCCTCCTCTTCCTCCTTCCTCCTTTTTCTTCTCCTTCTCTTTCTCTTTCTCCTCCTTCCCCTTCTCCTCCTCCTCTTTCTCCTCCTCCTCCTCCTCCTCCTTTTCCTTCTCCATCTCCATCTCCATCTCCATCTCCATCTCCTTCACCTCCTCCTCTTTCTTCTTCTTCTTCTTCTTCTTATTCTTCTCCTCCTCCTCCTCCTCCTCCTCCTTCTCCTTCTCCTTCTCCTCCTCCTCCTCCTCCTCCTCCTCCTCCTCCTCCTCCTCCTCCTCTGCCTCCTCTTCCTTCTCCTCCTCTTTCCCCTTCCCCTTCTCCTCCTCCTTCTCCCCTCCTCTTTCCCCTTCCTCTTCCCCTCCCCCTCTCCTTTTTTCTCTTTCTCTTCCTTTCCTCTATTTATTATCAAGCTGATTTCCAATTTATTCTTAATACACTTGTCAATCTACCTGCTTACAGGTTACTCAGAGTATCATTCTCGAGTTTTCACTCATGAAAGCTTCGGCACATTAATTTATTAGTTAACTCCCAATTTTTGCACAATAACTGAACGCAGAGCGCATACAGGTGGTCCTTGACTTACAACCATTCGTTCTGCAGCCATTCATACATGGCACTGAAAAAAAGTGAGTTATGATTGGTCCTCATACTTATGACCATCACAACATCCCCACGCTCATGTGATTAAAATTTGGGTGCTTTGGAGACATCCCAGGATCATGTAATCACCATTTGCAAACTTCCCTGACAGCTTCTGACAAGAAATTACAATCTGTGTATGACTAGATTACTCTTAGTTACATAATATTCCACCACATCAGTTTACAAGCTTAATCCTGTGGCAATTTGTTGCGTTTCTTAAAAAAAACCAACCCAAAGGTTTTGATGTTCAAGAGTGATCTGTTGACCCCCGTTGTTCAAAAGCCATTACTAAAAATTGAGCAATAGTGTCACTAGGATTTGCTGAACAGGACATGTGTAGGACTGCAAATTTTAATAACCTAAGCTTTATTAACCTAAGCTTTGGTGTAGAGTAGTAGTAATAAATGTAATCTATGTTTAAAATGGATGGCTAGCAATTGGGACTGGGAGGAATTTCTTTTTAATGTGAGAAAGGAAGGGAGGGAGGGAGGGAGGGAGGGAAGGAGGAAGGGAAGGAAGGGAAGGAAGGAAGACATAAAGAGAGAAAGGAAGGGAGAGAAGGAGAAAAGGATGAAAGGAAGGAAATAAGAAAGGAAGGACATAAAAAGAGAGAGGAAGGAAGGAAGGAAGGAAGGAAGGAAGGAAGGAAGGAAGGAAGGAAGACATAAAAAGAGGAAGGAAGGGAGAAAGGGAGGGAGAAAAGGAAGGAAAGAACAAAGAAAGGAAGATCATAAAAAGAGAGGAAGGAAGGAAGGAAGGACGAAGGAAGGAAGGAAGGAAGGAAGGAAAGAAGGAAGGAAGGACGAACCATTCTGATATACCAAAAAACAAATCCCTCCCCATCACGACTGCAAGCCTTGCATCTGAAATATAAATTACATTTATTAGTACTATTCTGCCCTGATAGAATAAAAGTTATAGTCATGCGCAAGTCCTGTTCAGCAAATCTCTTTTTCTTTAACACCTGAAGAGCTGCAGAAAGAGTGCAACAAGCCATGAAAGCAACAAGATCGAACATCTCTAGGCAGCAAAATGCCTCTTAGAATATTAGATTGGACGAGATTGGAAGGTTATCCATCCAACCTCCCATCCTGCAGAGGCCACCCAGTTTTTCTTTCAACATCTCTGTTTAATGCAAGAGCGCGACAAATGAACCCAGTGAGGTCCGCGCACACAGATCAGTTAGCAGGCCAGGTACACAAAAGGGCTGGGTTCCATTTGTAATTTTTTGCTTGCCTTTTCAAAGGCATGCTGAAATCTTAGAATCCATTAACAGCAGAGGGGAAGTGAATGCAACCAGGTGTTTTCTCAAAATAGGGCAATATTTTTTTTTTGACAAGGTAATGGGTGCAATGGGGTGATTGAAACTCCTCTTGTTTCGTACATGCATCATACAGTACGTGGGACAATATGAAGAGACAGGAGGGGTTTGACCACACATTGTAGCTTCCATCTTGACCTTTGTTTTACCATACTCCCTTGAGGCATGGAGGAAAGGACAAATGACCAATGGCAGACACACCAAAGTCCAAAAATTCCTGAAGATATTCAGATTATCTATTTTTAGTCAAAGCCAGACCCAGCAAATCTTGTTCACACATTCCTGGGAATAGGTCCTTTGAGTTCCATTTGACTTATTAAATTAATTTGTCCTCTGGATAGATATATTGATAACCACGATGTAAAAAAGATGTTGAGACTCTAGAAAGAGTACAGAGAAGAGCAACAAAGATGATTAGAGGACTGGAGGCTAAAATGTATAAGGAATGGTTGCTGGAATTGGGTAGGTCTAGTCTAATGAAGAGAAGGACGAGGGGGGACATGATAGCAGTGTTCCAGTATCTGAGGGGCTGCCCCAAAGAAGAGGGAGTCAAGCTATTTTCCAAAGCACCTGAAGGCAGGACAAGAAGCAACGGGTGGAAACTAACCAAAGAGAGAAGCAACCTAGAACTAAGGAGAAACTTCCTGACAGTTAGAATAATTAACCAGTGGAACAACCTGCCTGCAGAAGCGGTGAATGCAGCAACACTGGAAGTTTTTAAGAAGAAACTGGACAGCCATTTGTCCGAAATGGTATAGGGTTTCCTGCCTGAGCAGGGGGTTGGACTAGATGACCTCCAAGGTCCCTTCCAACTTTATTATTATTATTATTGTTATTGTTATTGTTATTGTTATTGTTATTGTTATTGTTATTGTTATTGTTATTGTTATTGTTATTGTTATTGTTATTGTTATTGTTATTGTTATTGTTATTGTTATTGTTATTGTTATTGTTATTGTTATTGTTATTGTTATTATGGATCATCGCACAGTCAGCCAGATGTTCAGACTGGATTTGGCATTTTGTCTACATGTCGAGTCCTTACCCAGGACCTGGGATAGGCAGATGTGGATGTTTGGTGTTATTACAGATATCGTCATAGGGTGGAAGTAGTTCCTAGTAAGGCTGCCTTTTGCAATTGACTAATGGCGAATTTGTCAATGCCAATGGTGTTCAAGTGGTGCTCCAGTTGTTTTGGGATTGCACCCAAGGCACCTATTACTATTGGTACTACCCTTGCTTGCTTTTGCCACAGTCTTTCTATTTCTATTTGTAGGTCTTTTTATTTTGTTATCTTCTCCAGTTCTTTCTCATGTATTCTGCTGTCTCCAGGCACTGCCACGTCCACCATCCAGACATTTTTGTCTTTCTTATCAACAATTGTTAAGTCCGGGGTGTTATGTTGCAGGTGTTTGTCTGTTTGAATTTTGAAGTCCCAGAGCAGTTTAATTTTATCATTTTCTATGACTTTCTCTATTTTATGATCCCACCAGTTTTTGCTTACAGGCAAATAATATTTCTTGCAGATCTTCCAATACACCATTGTTGCTACTTTGTCATGCCACTGCTTGTAGTCAGTCTGTGCGATCTTCTTGCAGCAGCTTGCCAGGTGGTCCACTGTTTCTTCAGCTTCTTTGCATAGGCGGCACTTACTGTCTCTTGCTGTCTTCTCAATTTTGACTTTATATGCATTTGTCCTTAAGGCTTGGTCTTGTGCAGCCAGAATTAGTCCCTCCGTCACTTTCTTCAATTTTCCTGCTCTTAGCCATTGCCAGGTCTTGTTATTATCTGCTTTCCCAGCTATTTTTTTAATGTATTGGCCATGTAGTGCTTTGTCTTCCCATGCCTCTATTCTGTTCTTCATTTGGTCTTTCTTGTAGGCCAGTTTGGTCTCTCCAGTAGTCAGTAAGCTTTCTTGATATACTAATTTCACTGCATCTTCATCATTGTTCTTCAGATATTCTTCCAAAACCATTTTTTCTTCTTCAACCATCTGATGTACTTGCAGCATTCCATGTCCACGTATTTGCCTTCGTAGATAAAGTCTGTCAATGTCACTGCATGGATGAAGGGCATGATTCATTGTCATTATTTTTCTGGTCTTCCTATCCATTGCTTTTAGTTCTGCTTGAGTCCAGTCCACTATTCCAGCTGTGTATCTAATGTCTGGAGTTGCCCATGTGTTGATTGCCTTTATGGTATTTCCTCCATTGAGTTTGGACTTTAAGATCTTCTTCACTCTCTTGATGTATTCACCTCTAATCTTTTTCTTAACTTCAGTGTGCTTGATGTTGTCAACTTGAAGGATACTCAAGTATTTGTAGTAATCATCCTCATCCAGACTCTTAATGTTATTTTTCGTGGGGCATCTTGATTCCTTCAGTTTTCACTATTTTTCCTTGTTTGATAGTAAGTGTGGCACATTTGTCCAAGCCAAACTCCATTGCAATATCTTGGCTATATATACGGACAGTGTTTAGCAGCGATTCTATTTCAGATGATGTTTTTCCATACAAATTTCCCAAATTTTATTCCCATGGAAGTCATCCTTGCCCAGTTGAAAGATGCAAACAGACCACAAGAGTTTGAGTAATATATAGATGTTTCTAAAAGCATCAGGAGCCATGTTTGCACAGTGGCTAGAATGCAGTATTCCAGGCTCACTCTGCCCACTGCCAGGAGTTCGATCCTGAACGGCTCAAGGTTGACTCAGACTTCCATCCTTCCAAGATTGGTAAAATGAGGACCTGGATTGTTGGGGGCAATAGGCTGACTCTGTAAACCACTTAAAGAGTGCTGTAAAGCACTGTGAAGTGGTATATAAGTCTAAGTACTATTGCTGTTGCTATGTCAGATATTCTATTATTCCACAGTAGTATCCCTAGAGGTAGTCTCAGGAATCTGATCTTGTTGGGTCAATGAAGCTAAGCAGGATCAGGCCTGGGTATTATTTGGATGGGGGACCTCAGCCAGTGACAGATCTGAGAACTGGAAAAAACAATGTCAGAAGAGAGAGAAAAACAATCAACCATTTCCATATTACTAACAAGAAAACAATACAGCGGTGTCTCTAAAGTCATAGGAACTGAGCTCAACTGGAAGGTAACTTTTCATTCAATGATGAAGCCTCTTACTAGATAGGACAATAGACTTTCTAGATGTGCTATTATAAGGGGTGGAAAATCCCATAATTGTTTTACCTTTGATACCCACAAATTAGCCTGTTTTCCACCCTCTAATTTAGCCAGAGCACAAATGATCAGCCTCAAATTATCCTACTTCAGACACATTGTGTGAAGACCTAGTTCTCTGAAGAAGAGTCTAATGCTGGGAAAGATAGAAGGAAAGAGAAGAAGAATGACCAGCTGGAAAGTGGATGGATTCACTTACAGTGGTGATGGGTGAATTATCAGAAGACCTGAACAACTAGGTTAGGGACAGATCACCATAGAGAAAATCTGTCTTATGTTGAAGCCAAGGTTCAAAATGACTTGACGACACATCATCAATCAACTTAGTCAGATGCATTCAGGTTTAATGGCCAATATTATCCACTGGTAGTTTTTAAGTAAGACTCAATGAGTCTTGAGGGCAATCTAAGCCAGCAACACATCAAGGAACAAAAGAATTTGCATTATATTGCTTCAAGCAATCAACTGTCTTGGGCCAACCTTGACTATATGTAATGGAGCTGAATTTGTCTTCTGCTTTTAAACTTATCCCTATCCAAATCTCTCCTCAAATATATTCTTTTCCACAAAGTGGAATGAAAGAATAAAAATGTACACAAATCTGTCATTATTCTTTCCTTCTTTACATCCAACATTCACATGCAGTCCATAAAGTTTTCTGTTCTCTCAGGTGTAAATTAATGGTAGATAAATGCATTTGATGTCACCAAATGCACAAATGCACCACCGTTCTTTATGTGCAGTATTTCTCCAGGTGTGTTCATTGATTAGAAATATTTTTTTTTCAGCCCTGGAAAACAGAGGTCATAAATTAAGAATACTCTACAGATAATTGCATCAATATTTCTGGAGACTTTTCACCACCCTACAAAATCAAACAGTTTTCTCAAAATGGTGAACAAGCAAACCCAAAAATCAGTAATACACTTCCATTTCTAAATATTACACTTCAAAAAGAACAAATCCTGAAGGGAATCTTGCCATGCTTTCTCCGCAAATTATTTTTAAAAAGACCACCAAATCAAAACAATGACAAAATGAAAGGCCGTACATTAAAACCAGTCCAGTTTCAGTCCAGTAATTTCAAAGCCAAAAGATTTTGCAATTTGTCCAAAAGTGACAGAGAAGAGTGTTAAATATACTTCTCGGAGGGAGAGGGCTAAGATGGACAAGAAGCTTGTGCTTCTGTTAATTTGATAGTATCTTCTGGAAGATTTGGATGCAGGAGCTTAATGGATGACCTTCAAGCCTACTTACAGGTAGCCCTTGACATACAGAGCCTGTCCATTATGGTTCCATGTAATGATGGAAGTTAAGTAAGACAGCAGCACTTAGAACATAGAACACAGAATAGCAGAGTTGGGAGGGAACTCAGAGGTCTTCTACTCCAACCCGCTGCTTAGGCAGGAAACCCTATGCCATTTCAGACAAATGGCTGTCCAGTCTCTTCTTAAAAACCTCCAGTGATGGAGCACCAACATCTTCTGGAGGCAAGCTGTTCCCCTCCTTAATTGTTCTTAGTGATAGGAAATTTCTCTTTAGTCCTAGGTTGCTTCTCTCCCCAGTTAGTTTCCATTTATTGTTTCTTGTCTGGTCTTCTGGTGCTTTGGAAAATAGGTTGATGCAGCCCCTAAACTATTAGAAATTTTTCTTGGCTTCATAAGTGGTCCTCATTTTATAAGCTCTGTGTCTCTCCCCAAGAATTTTGCTCATAGGGATGATGTAAGAATTGTCAGGTGTCTGAAATCTCTCTCTCTCTCTCTCTCTCTCTCTCTGTGTGTGTGTGTGTGTGTGTGTTTATTTTTGCAGGAAATTACATGAAGTGCCCATATCCACCTGCAGATGAGGTCTACAATATTCTCATTTCAGCCTCAAGCAGATGGGGAATTTGACATGTGTTCACCATCTCCCCCCCTTTTTTTTTTACTTTTTCTATCAGCTTGCACACTGTCCCTCCCTCCTTTTAAAAAATGCAAAAAAAAAAAGCTTTCTTCCTATTTGGATAAGCACAATCAAGCTGAAGAGGAATAGAGGGGGAGGCCATCTGGAAAAGAATACAGGGCTGATTCAGGATGCAGAAACTGAACACAAATCTGCTATTTATCTTCTTCCAGCTTACAACTTGTTTCAAGAAGGACAAAAGTTTTCAGCCTAGCTGACCTCCTCTCTTTCCTCAGCTGTTAACTCTCTCCTTGAATAATGCAGGAAGGATATGGAATAACAAAATAACAGAGATGGAAAGGGACCTTGGAGATCTTCTAGTCCAACCCCCTGCTCAGGCAGGAAACCCTAAACCATTTCAGACAAATGGTTGTCCAGTCTCTTCTTAAAAACTTCCAGTTTTGGAGCATTCACCACTTCTGGAGGCAGGTAGTTCCACTGATTAATTGTTCTAACAGTCAGGAAATTTCTTCTTAGTTCTAGGTTGCTTCTCTCCTTGATTAGTTTCCATCCATTGCTTCTTGTCCTACCTTTAGGTGCATTGGAGAATAGGTGGACCCCTTTCTTCTATGTGGCAGTACCTTAGGTATTGGAACACTGTTATCTTGTCAGTCCTAGTCCTTCTTATAATTAAACTATATATACCCAATTCCTGCAACCGTTCTTCATATGTTTTAGCCTCCAGTCCCTTAATCATTTTTGTTGCTCTTCTCTGTACTCTTTCTAGAGTCTCAACATCTTTTTTACATCGTGGTGACCAAAACTGGATGCAGGATTGCAAGTGTGGCCTTACCAAGGCCTTGTAAAGTGGTATCAACGCTTCATGCAATCTTGATTCTATCCCTCTGTTAAATGCAGCCTAGCACTGTGTTGGCTCCCCCCCTTTAAAATCATTTAAGGTACCACAAGCTTAATGGGGTCTCTTTGAGAAATCGGTACCATTGAACCAAGGATGTTGGAGGGTTTCAGCCTAACTCTAGAAAAGCTTGGAATATAATATAAACAATAAGATAAAATCTACCAGGTCGCGCCATTGGTTCCCACCATGCACACCTGTAGGAGATGAGCAGGATAAGTGGAAAGGTGGGAATAAAGAAAACTAGAAGCTGCTAGAACAGGGGTGTCAAACTGCCAGCCTGCAGGCCTGATGCGTCACATGGAAGCCACACCCACCCCAGCTCTGGCAAAGGGAAAAAAGTTGTGATATGTCACGACACATCACGTGACGCGGTGAGTTTGACACCCCTGTGCTGGAAACTCCAAACAAGCTGAAGATGGAAAGCACAACTGGTTGCATAAAACTGAAAGAGTTATTCCATGTTCAAAGAATAGACCTTATTTTCAACTTGTCATACAATGGAGACTTGATTGCAGAAGTTATAATATCAGCAAAACAAGCTTTTACTTGGTGGTGAGGAGAGGAGCAGGCTAAGCTGGAGGGCGGGGTTAAATGTGTCATCAGTTTGGAGACATTGTGCAACCAGACACATAAGAGACGCCAGTCCACCTCCCGCCCCCTTGAATTCACTGCTTCTGGAGGCAGGTTGTTCCACTGGTTAATTGTTCTAACTGTTAGGCAGTTTCTTCTTAGTTCTAGGTTGCTTCTCTTCTTGATTAGTTTCCATCCGTTGCTTCTTGTCCTGCCTTCAGGCGCTTTGGAGAATAGCTTGACTGCCTGTTCTTTGTGGCAGCCCCTGAGATATTGGAACACTGCTATGATGTCCCCCCTCGTCCTTCTCTTCATTAAACTAGACATACCCAATTCCAGCAACCATTCCTCGTAAGTTTTAGCCTCCAGTCCCCTGATCATCTTTGTTTCTCTTCTCTGTACTCTTTCTAGAGTCTCAACCTCTTTTTTACATCGTGGTGACCAAAACTGGATGCAGTATTCCAAGTGTGGCCTTACCAAGGCATTGTAAAGTTGTATTAATACTTCACGTGATCTTGATTCTATCCCTCTGTTAAATGCAGCCCAGCACTGTGTTGGCTTTTTTGGCAGCTACAGCACACTGCTGGCTCATATTTAAGTGATTGTCCACTAGGACTCCGAGATCCCTCTCACAGTTACTACTGTTGAGCAAGGTACCCCCTATACTATACCTGTACATTTGGTTTTTCTTGCCTAAATGTTTTGTTCATATTGTATCTTTCTTCTGGAGTTCCCCACAAGTTGCAAATAAGATGTATTCTTCAACCAAGGAGAAACACTTTGGGTTTCAAGACACCAGTTGTGTTTTCATCCCTATATCTACTGAATTATTTACATACAGGTAGTCCTGGACTTATGACTTTAAGGAAGCCTAGTTATTAAAGTCATCAGTCCTCAAGGTTGTAAAGCAGGCCATTGTGTGACCAGACCCAATTTTACGATCTTTTTTTGCAGTGGGTCATTAAGTGAACCCATTGTTTTTTATGGGGCAGCTTTTGCCAGAAACTGGAACCAAATGCCAGTTTTCGGGGGAAATGTCATAAATCATAGTCACATGATCTCCGGGCACTGTGAATGGTTGTAAATGTGGGTCAGTTGCCAAGAGCCCAAAATGCAGTCACATGACTGCAGGAGATGTGAGGGGGGAGTGATATCCGAACTTTGGAACTGGGTCGTAAGTCCCTTTTGGGATGATCTGTCATAACTTTGAATGGTTGTTCAGTAAGTAAGTGATCATAACTCGAGGACTATCTGTAATGTGCTTGCAACTACAGCAAACTTTCTAATTTCTCTATCTTCACAAGGTAGATATACCTAACCAAACAAATCCTTCAATTATACCGGCAGGCATCTAGAGACGGGCAACACGGAGAACAAGATATTCTCACTTTTCTCCATCAAGTCATGACATCCTGGTCTCCTTCTCGGAAGGAACAATGGCCAGAAATGTTCAAACAAGAACTTGTGAAAGAAAAATCAAGCTGAACTCCAGCAGGAACAAGCACAGAATGAGGCTGGGGTTTTTTTCCCCCACCTCTGGCCTCGTAAGGCTAGTCTTTTATCCTCTTTTCTTTCCATTCTTCCACATCTTGCCCTTTTAGCTTGTGAGCTGGCAAACAGGGCATGTCCTTTCCACATGAAAGACTCTTCAGTTTGAAGATTATAATGGCCTGAAAGGGGACTTTAAAATGCTGCAACTCATTAAATCCAAGTGCTGAAGCTGGCTGGTTAGATTTTGTTAGTTGTTTGTTTGTTTTTTCCTCTGCATATTTTGTAAAACCAGGAGAATTGAGATTATTGTTTGTTTGTTTGTTTGTTTTTTAAGCCTAAATTGACAGAGGAAATAAATATTCATCACTGTTAAAGGTTGTTTTTCTCGGTGCTTAACTTTGTAAAAAAAAAAAAAAGCAATTCCTTTGATTTGATTTTACTGTGTTTTTTTTTTTTTTTACTAAACTAACTTATGAATAGTATCCATCCTATGACTGTTGGGGAGAAGATCTTGACTGAGAAGGTTGATGATGGAATATTGGGGAATGGCACAAAGAGTTTGTTTTATTTTTATTTATTTGAAACATTTATGCAGCTACCTGTCTTGAAACATACTATGGGCAGCTCATAATCCCCATAATAATACAGTATCTTTCCAAAGGTACCTGAACTTACGGCTATTTGTTTACTGATGTTGAAAGAAGAGTCAGGTTTGAAGACCCCTGGTCTACTGTATAGATATCAGCACCCATTCTCACATCAACAATTAACCAATGTAACAACCTGCCTCCAGAAGCGGTGAATGCATGGCACAATGTTACCTTGGAGAATCATGGGGAATAGGGTAGGTGATTCCTTGATTTGATTCATACTGGAATGACAAAATGCCTTAAGACGATAAAAGAGAATGAACTCCACAATTCACTTTGTCGTTTCTTTTATGCTCAGTTCTCAAACGATTGGAAAGACCTGCACATTCTAGGTGATATATTTGTGATAAGAAGGATCTTCTTATATCGCTTTGGATTTCTTTATTTATCAAATTAAGTACCACACACCTCATATTCAGCAGGATACTGTTGTCTGTTCCTTGATTTTACTGCAGTAGTGTATACGGTGTGAGCAGTTGTGAGTCAGGATTGGATTAAAGCAGCATGTAGAAGGAAGGAAGGAAGGAAGGAAGGAAGGAAGGAAGGAAGGAAGGAAGGAAGGAAGGAAGGAAGGAAGGAAGGAAGGAAGGGAAAGAGGAAAGGAGGAAGGAAGGAAGGAAGGAAAGAGAAAAGAAGGAAAGAAGGAAGGAAGGAAGGAAGGAAGGGAAAGAGGAAAGGAGGAGGGAAGGAAGGAAAGAGGAAAGAAGGAAAGAAGGAAGGAAGGAAGGAAAGAGGAAAGAAGGAGGGGAGGGAGGGAGGAGAGGAGGAAGGAAAAAAGGAAGGGGTAGGAGGAAGGGAAGAAGGAAGGAAGGATAGGAGGAAGAAAGAAAGGGGTGGCAAGGAGGGGAGATAGGGATAGGAGGAAGGAAGAAAGGAAGGTAGGAGGGGGAAGGAAGGAGACTGAAATGAGGGAGGGGGAAGGAAGGAAGGAAAAAAGAAAAAGAAAAAAGGATAAAGAAAAAAGAAAGGAAGATGGGTTCATAGTTATACAGTTTGATAATCATTTTTATTTCTAGTTTTTGAATATGGAACATCTGTTTGTGTGTGTTTATGTGTGTGGGTGGGGGTCTGTGGAGGGACAGTCCGCTTTTCTTTCTGTGTAAAGCAGCATGGGATGGATGACCTCCTCATTCCCCAGTGGAACAGACACAAGTGCACCTTCTCAGGGAAGACGGCTCCTTCTCCTCTCTGATTATCTATATCAGCGGTCTTCAAACTTGGCCCTTTTATGACTTGTGGACTTCAATAAACTAGACCAGGGGTGTCAAACTCAATTTCATTGAGGGCCGCATCAGCATCGCAGTTGCCCTTGGGGGGGTGAGTGGGTGTGGCCAGGGTAGGCATGGCCTACTGGGTGGGCATGGCCAGCTCTACCCCATGCTGTTAGTTCTTCAATAAACAGAACCTTCTTTTCTAAGCAGTCTCGATTTTGTTTATTCCCAGCTTGGACTGGACCTGAAGATTTTTCTTTCAACACTCAGGTCTGGGAGAAGTGATTGGGTTTGATGCATATCAGAATTTTGGAAGACTTTCTTCAAAGAGAAGGTGACTTCCCAAGAAGAGAAGATGTAATGCTGTACAGCCCAGAATGGAAAGAATTTCCTCCTTTGAGAGTTAGAATCAGGGTGCAGAACCCAGAGGAGAGATGCAATTATCATTAGGTTCTTACAGCTACTCCACTACCTTCCTATAAACACCAGAAAGACAGCTGCGGGGCCGGGATAATCAGATCCTAAACCCCAGTCCCACCATCATGCATCTGTATGAGATGGAAAATTAAATTTAGGATTAATTAAGAATTTCTTTATTCTGTGCAGTCATGTCTAAGACTTCCCAGCTTCAGCACACTGGAGCTGTCTCAGTAAAGAATTCCTAGAGTTCAATTTTACTTCTGGGGACTTACATGACTATATCTTCTCTCTTTTTTGGGGGGGGGGAAACAATGTAGGAGTGATTTGCCACTTTTTCAAATACTAATCAGGCTGATTCTGTTTAATATTCAAATTAAATCAGCCAAAGTCAGATGAAATGCATTTCTCTGTTGCAAATGTTCAGCACTTTGGAAGGAATAAATGCCAATTTATATAAAGATACATCTATGATATAGATTTTAGAGAACTACATGATCCTTCCTCCCTCCCTCCCTCCCTCCCTCCCTCCCTCCCTCCCTCCCTCCCTCCTTCCTTCCTTCCTTCCTTCCTTCCTTCCTTCCTTCCTTCCTTCCTTCCTTCCTTCCTTCCTTCCTTCCTTCTGACTATGCTCTCATTAAATCTGGTTTATTCCCACTGCTTCTGTCACAGAGAATAAAGCACCCTTTTATCACCGCTTGATCAATATTTGCATCCCGTTTGTTTGGTGCAACCTTAGATGTGCAGCGGTTCACCTACTTCTTGTTTAGTATCAGCCCTCTGGGAAAGTATGAAAGATAGAATTAATTTCATTTATGGAACATCAGTGCCTTTTTGATGCAAAGGCTGCTTTTTCAGTGGACAGATTAATGAGCTGCCATTATCATTCAAGCTGATGGACCCAAAAAGATCCTTCAGAATTTCAAAATATATTATTTTCAGCTGTGCAGAGGGGAAGGCGCAAACAAGCAGCCTTTTCATATCCACCCACCCATCCATCCATTCTTCAGTTCAGCCACTGAGACATTCACTCACTCATTGCAGTTATACCATGTTGACTGTCCAGTCTCTTCTGATGGAGAATCTACAGCTTCTGCATAACATTAAAACAACTTTTAAGTAAATTTTTATTAGGATTTATATAATAATTTAATTTAATTTAGGGGGGGGTTCTTTTTTTCTTTACCCTGTATTCACTCTGGGAAGTGGGGGGTGGGTAGGTTGGGGGGGTTTAATAATGTACTCAACTGTAATACTTGTAATATATAAGAAAGAAATATTTACTTATAGATGAGGGGTTGCTTGGACAGTACCTCTGTACCACATCTGGAGGGGTCGTGAGGGAGGAGTGAAAGAGGGGAAGGAAGTAGGATGGTTGGAGGAGAGGAGGGTGGAGAGAGAGGGAAGGAGAGAGGTGTGAGGAGGACGGAAGCAGGAGAGGGAGATAGGGAGAAAGGGGATGTGGTAGGGGGGGTGCTGCTGAGCAACACCCATAGTTACTTAAAGTATTGTATATATGCATTTAAAAGAATGTATGTTGGTTTTTTGTTTAGTGTGGGAGAAAGTTGAAAAAGAATGTATTAAGTTGAGTTGTTTTGTTTTTCTCTTTTTGTTGTTTAAAATTATAAAATCAATAAAATTAAAAAAAAAACTTTTAAGAATGAGGGCTTACGAAGGTGGGCTAACTCCTTTATCCAATGCATTTCTTAGACTGAAAATTTCTTAAATATATTTTCTAAAGCCTTTCTTATAAAGTCACCCCCCTCCTCCTCCTCCTCCTTTCGACAAGTGACAAAGAATTAAAAAAAAGAAACTTCTTCTCAATCTTTCTGTCTTTGTCTTACACTTCTTATACTGGCAGGATTGAGGAGATTACACAATCATTAAATTAATGCCAGGAAGACCAAAATCAAAGATGCCTTCATATGCCTAGGGCCAGTGGTGATGGGAGCCATGTGGAAAAACAAAGATGAATATTTTGCAAACAAAAATGAATTCAAATTGCTTTGCCATACTATTTGAGCACTTTCTCTACTTAGGCATTTTATAGCTATACCATCAAGTTGTGGTGGTGAACTGTTCATGTTGGTTTACCCCAGTTATATTTGGCAAACTGATTAGATTACTTGTATTCTAAGATAGATTTTATATACTGGCTCACAAGCTTGGATCCTGTCAAATAGTAGGTCAGGGAAATCTTGTGACTCCTCTCCTCTCCTCTCCTCTCCTCTCCTCTCCTCTCCTCTCCTCTCCTCTCCTCTCCTCTCCTCTCCTCTCCTCTCCTCTCCTCTCCTCTCCTCTCCTCTACTCTACTCTACTCTACTCTACTCCTTCCCTTCCCTTCCTTTCCCTTCCTCCTCTCCTTTCCTCTCTCTTTCCCCTTTTCTCCTTCCCCTCCACATCAACTTACCTTCCCTCTCCTCTCCCTCTCCCCTCCTCTCCTCTCCTCTGCCCTCCCCTGCCCTCCCCTTCCCTCCCTTCTCCCATCCCCTTTCCTCCCCGCTTCTCCCTTTCCCTTCCTTCCTTTCCCCTTCCCTTCTCTATGCCCTTACCCTCCCTATTTCTCCCCTCCCTTCTTTTTCCTTCATAAAATTGCATTTATTGATTTAAAAGACAATATATGATCACTCAAGCAAAACAGAACTTTTGCAATGATGCTTCGGCCTCAGAAAAACATATAATTTGTAACTTTTTAGGAGCTTTAATTCCAAGGAAGAAAAAAGCAGAATAACAGCTTTTGATGTTTTCCTGGACTTTCACGCTTAGAGGAAGCCATGGAACCTGTGTAATTATTTGATCTCCATTGTTATTGATAGGATGGAGCTCAGGAGACCGGTGGGTGGCTGGACCTGGCCAAAAAGGTTCCCAGTTGCTTTCCAACATCATGAAGGATTATTAGCAATGCTTGTATGAAGTGATGAAAAATCATTTGTCCATGAAAGTGCTTCTGATAACAAAAGTAAGACTGGAAAAGTAATTCACACCCTACAAACAGTTGGTAACACAAACTCTAGGTAATGCAATATCAGGAGAGTGATAACATTGCAAGGATTCAATTTAAACGGTGTCAAGACAGCTGTGAATGTTATGAAAAGTGAATTTGTTTACACTAGATTGGCTGGCTGGGTATAAATCCCACCTTTTCTCCTTGTTCCCCTGATGGAAACACATCTTGAATCAAAATAAGAGAATGGAAAGATTGCTATTTCCATTAAGGAAAGGAATCCACATTTATTCTGTAAAGTTCTAAAAAGAAAAAAAAAACCGCACGCTTGATCAAAATGCATGCCTGCATGTACGTCTATGTATTTTGATTCACACACTTGCAAATTCAGTAGAGTTTTTCTGATGAATTTTGACATGTTTATTTTCTGCTTCTCCAGCCTCTCTTAAATATGTCTCCAAAATTGTAAAATAAATAAATAAATAAAGTCAGACACCTCATCTCTTACAACGATGCTAAAAAAATTAAATAAATGAATATTCTTTTGCTGCTTTGGGGGTGTTGTTTTGTCATCGGTCCTGATAGAATCTTCATTTCGTGATTCGCCTGATGCAAATCTAAATAGCGACAGCACAACTTTGAAAGCCACAACCTGACTTCTCATATGAAATATGGCTTGGTTTGTTTGTTTTATAATGGGGTATTTGTGGGAAAACATCAATGTGGTTTTGCCAGGGGGGAGGGGTTGGATGGACCTGGAGAATTGCTACTTAGCTCTAGCCTGATTATGGGATGTTTACAAGAGAATGACTTCAAAGGTTGGCTTCTTTAAAAGCAAAAAAGAAAAAAAGAAAAACTCAGCAGATCTTATATGGGTCAGCCTCATTTGAGGAAATTATTCTGCCAAGCCAACTGGGGAAAAATGTTTTTGTTTTTTTTTATATAAAATATAACATTTTTGTTTAAAGAGAAGCTGACTGTTTTTCACTTTGGGATATGGAAGAAATAGATTTAGTCAGCCATTTAGGATAGTGTTGCAGAGAAGAGAAACAAAAATGATAAGGGGGCGGGAGGCTAAAACATATGAAGAATGTTTACAGGAATTGGGCAGGACTAGCTTAATGAAAAGAAGAAACAGGGGCAACACGATAGCAGTGTTCCAGTATTTGAGGGGCTGCCAAAAAGAAGAGAGGGTCCAATTATTCTCCAAAGCACCAAAAGGCAAGACAAGAAACAATGGTTGGAAACTGACCAAGGAGAGAAGCAACCTGGAATTAAGGAGAAACTTCCTGACAGTGAGAACAATTAACCAGTGGAACAGCCTGCCTCCAGAAATTGTGGGTGCTCCATCACTGGAGGCTTTTAAGAAGAGACTGGACAGTCACTTGTCTGGAATGGTATAGGGTATCCTGCATGAGCAGGGGGTGGGACTAGAAGACCTCAGGTCTCTTCCAACTCTATTATTCTATGTCCTATGTTCTATGTTGGAGAGTCTTTACAAGGATAGCAGTCTTTGGCAAAATCAGGAACAATTCTGAATGACAACGGTCTTCCTAGTCTGATTCAATCAAAACAAATTGAATTCATTTATTAGATCCTTCTAAACATCACATTCCCAACTTCTTATATATATATTTTAGAGAATATATATGGCTGCCCGCTCATTCTCAGTAAGTCTGGGTGGCTTACAAAAAAAAAACCCTCTCAATATAAAAAGAGTAAAATAATACACACACACACACACACCCATCCCCAGGCAAGAACAATCCATCAAACAAGCCACTTGATGGGTTCCATCCCATTCTGGTTCCCCAGGCCTGTTAGCAAAATCAGGTTTTCAGGGCCTTGTGAAAGAGTGTCAGAGTGGGAGCCAGTCTAATCTCTAGGAGGAGGATGTCTCAACGGAAAGGAGCCACCACATGGTCCTGCTAGATGTACCACCTTAGGAGAAGGGACCTGCCTCCCTGCTGTAGTGGGTCAGGTGGATGTACCGCGTTTCCCTGAAAGTAAGCCCCAGAAATTTTTTTGGGGGTGGGCCTAATATAAGCCCTCCTCCTGAAATTAAGGCCTACTTAAGGGCCTGCACAGACGGCCTGCCTGTGATGAGGCAAAGAGGAGGGGGTATCTGATCCACAGTACTGGTTTACTAGTTCCCTATCGCTGCCCGGCTTGTTCCGTGGCCTCATAGTAGCTGCATTGGGCAGGATGCGGCAAACAACCGTTTTCAGTGTGAAGTGGCCGTTTGCTGCCTTGCACATCACATCCAATGCCACTGCCAGGCCTACCATACGTTAACTCTAACCCCCACTGCCCCCAATCCTAATGGGAGATGGGAAGCCCTGGGGGAAAAAACAGAAAAAATTGGGTGGGAAAAAATGGGAAAAAAAGATCTGAAGAAGTTAGAAAGTCTGATTGAACTTTTTTTTTGTTTTTCACCAGTAGTCCCACAAATACGCGGCGAAGGCTGAGAAGCGAACGGAGAAACGCAATGCAGCTGAAAAGCAGGTTAGTAAAAAATAAATGCTTGGGGGAGGCGAGGGCATCTGGGCAGCAGCGGGCATGGCAACCTTACCTTGCGTGGCTTCAGCAGGTGTCTGGCAGGTGGAGGGAAGGAACTCCATCCCCCCCATTGCAACCTTACCCTGCACAGCTTCAGCAGGTGACTGGCAGGCGGAGGGAAGCAATTGGTCTGCCACCATGCTCTTGCCACCACATTTGCCCAGGTTCGCCTGGTGCACCAGCTGCGGCCCTATTTGGACCGGGAGTCTCTTCTCACAGTCACTCATGCCCTTATCACCTCGAGGCTCGACTACTGCAATGCTCTCTACATGGGGCTACCTTTGAAAAACGTTTGGAGACTTCAGGTAATGCAGAATGCAGCCGCGCAAGCAGTATTGGGCCTACCTAGAAATGCCCACATTTTGGCATCACTCCTCGAGCTGCATTGGCTGCCAATTGGTCTCCTAACGCAATTCAAAGTGTTGGTTATGACCTATAAAGCCCTACATGGCATCGGACCAGGTTACTTACGGGACCGTCTGCTGCCTCATGAAACCCAGCGACCGGTTAGGGCCCACAGAGTCGGCCTTCTCCAGGTCCCGTCAGCCAGACAGTGTCGCCTGCCGGGGCCTAGGGGAAGAGCCTTCTCTGTTGCGGCCCCGGCCCTCTGGAATCAACTCCCCCCGGAGATCCGTATTGCCCCCACCCTTTCCGCCTTTCGCAAATTATTAAAGACACATCTTTGCCGACAGGCCTGGGGCAGTTAACACCTTGCCCCTAGCCAGTGTATGTTTGTTTGCATGTCTGTCTTGGATGATTGTTTTTTTTAATTAAGGGGTTTTTACAATGTATTTTAATGCTAGATTTCTTGTGGGTATCCATGTTGTAAGCCACCCTGAGTTCTTGGAATAGGGCGGCATAGAAATCTAATTAAATAATAAATAAATAAATAAATAAATAAATAAATAAATAAATAATTGTTTCTCCATCCCATGCACAGGCTCTGCCCCACACTCGTGCCCTTGTGGCCTACTGGTACTAATATCGGCAAAAAATAAGCCCTCCCCGAAAGTAAAACCTAATGCTTACTTCAGAGCCCAAAAGAAAGTAAGACAAGGTCTTACTTTTCGGGAAACACAGTAACCAGGAAGTAATGGTCATGGCTTATGTGGGGGGATATGATATTCTAATTTTACTTACATAATTCTGAAGCACATAATTAAACAGAAGGACTGAAACTGAGGCAGAACCTAGGGCCAGATGTCAATGCTGCAAATATTGTATATTCTTGCTTTGACAATATGTAGAACTGTCTGGTATCTTTGGGGTTAGTACAGAGCAGATGGGGGTGGGGGCAAAGCGTGGGGAAAGAAAGAGGAAGGAAACCTTTGACCTTCACACTAATTGGATAAATGTGAGATATGACAGCTAATTTAGGGAGGGAACATGCTGATAATTAGACTGCTCAGAGGAAGAGAACTTAGTTCTTAGCATAAACCTGTTTATGCCTGTGCCGACATTTTTTTTTCAATCTTTTTTATTAGTTTTTTTCCCCATAAATGCAAATTTTTCCAATCAACAAGTTGTCTGAAATTTGCTAAACTAATACATATTCAATTCCTAATCCTTGCTTCCTTTCTCTAACCAAGTATAAAACAAGTTCCAAATTTGATAATGGTCTGTATCTTCTTTGTCTTTTAGCCTCATGGTTAATCTGTCCATTTCTGCACATTCCAAGATCTTCCTGATTATTTCTTCCTCTTGTGGCAAAGCTTCATTTTTCCAGTGTTGTGCAAAAATTATTCTTGCTGCTGTGGTGATATGTAAAATTAGATATAATTTCTGCTTATTAGTCTTTTCAGGCGTAATGCCTAATAAAAAGAGTTCAAGTTTAAAATCAACCTGTTCATCCAATATTTTTTTTAACCACATGTGTATATTTTTCCAATAAACCTTTGCCTTCCCACATGTCCACCAAATATGATAGTACGAGCCTATATTATGTTTACATTTCCAACATCTATCTGACATATTTTTAAACATTTTTGTTAGTCTTACTGGTGGAAGATGCCATCTATAAAACATTTTATACAAATTTTCTATGTATGAAGTAGACATTGTCAGCTTATAATTTCTCTCCCATAACAATTGCCATTTTTCTAGTTCTATGTTATAACCAAATTTTTTTGCCCATCTTGTCATTGTTTCTTTGGCTTGTTCACTTTCCATATCTAAAATTAACAAAAAATTATACATTTTCTTAATCAATTTCTCATCTGAGGTCAACAAAAGCTTATCTGTGCTGACATTTTGTAACCATAAAAGACTTTTAGGAAAATAAAAGCCTGGAAGTAACTTTGAAGTGTTTCATTAGCCGGAACCATAACACCAGATTTGTCTATCATTATTGTGAGACCTAGAGAATCAGTTTATAAGTATATCCAACTCTTAAGGGTCGTGATAAATTGAGGGAACTAAGAAGCATTGCTAAGTAAAGACTCTACTTCGTTTTGTTTTAAACTGCATTCGATCATTTTGACTCATTTCTGCTGAATTTGGAAGTAATGTACTGACGTGGAACCTGAAATACTCTTATCCCTGGGCTAGACTGCTGAGCTACATGCTGGCCAGTTCTTCAGGAGAAAAATGGAAAACTTTAGGGGGGGAAAAAACGTTATCTGAAAATACAACCCTTAGGGCTGGATTTTAATGGGTTCCAATTGAGTTTTAGTCAGTGTTGTAAATCTCACGAATGATGGCTCTGCACATACTTCAGGAATATACGGCAAAGGAGGTCTTGTATATTTAGAAAGATAGATACTCAGAGCTTGGTTATCACGGCTCCAAAGAGATCATGAGCAAAGCATCGAAGTCAATACACAATAAAATTAGGCTTATTAAAAATGTATTAAGCTGAAAACATTAAGGTCACTTCCTCCAGCAAACCGTTCAAGAGTAGCTCTGGACCTTTGTCAACCCACAATGTGGGCTGTACTTAAAAGCTGAATTGATTGATGTCAGGCTCAGTTTCAGGGCAGTTGAAGTCATAATAAAAACTAGTTTTATTTTCTCCATGGCTGTATCCATGCGGGAAGCAAGGAGAGAAGGAATGAAATGCTCGTGGTAATGTCACAATCCTCTTGTGGATTTGTGTGCGGTGGTGGGATGCAAGTAGGAAAAAGCAGAATTTGCACTGTGGTGTCACCATGTACATTTTGGCTTCATCAGTTTAGGGAACATGAGAAAGTATGAAAAAAAGTAGCTGGATCCCTATTCTGCACAACATTTAAAAATAATAATAATAGAGTTGGAAGGGACCTTGGAGGTCATCTAGTCCAACCCCCTGCTCAGGCAGGAAACCCTATACCATTTCAGACAAATGGATGTCTAGTCTCTTCTTAAAAACTTCCAGTGTTGGAGCACCCACAGCTTCTGGAGGCAGGTTGTTCCACTGGTTAATTGTTCTAACTGTCAGGAAGTTTCTCCTTAGTTCTAGGTTGCTTCTCTCCTTGGTTAGTTTCCATCCGTTGCTTCTTGTCCTGCCTTCAGGTGCTTTGGAGAATAAGTTGACCCCCTCTTCTCTGTGGCCTGAGATATTGGAATGTGGCTATCATGTCCCCCTTCGTCCTTCTCTTAATTAAACTAGACAAACCCAATTCCAGCAACCATTCTTATATATTTTAGCCTCCAGTTCCCTAATCATCTTTGTTGCTCTTCTCTGTACTCTTTCTAGAGTCTCAACATCTTTTTTACATCATGGTGACCAAAACTGGATGCAGTATTCCAAGTGTGGCCTTACCAAGGCATTGTAAAGTGGTGTTAATACTTCACATGATCTTGATTCTATCCCTCTGTTAATGCAGCCAAGCACTGTGTTGGCTTTTTTGGCAGCTGCAGCACATGGTTGGCTCATATTTAAGTGATTTATGTCTTGTTATTCATCTCATGGTTAGAAGAATGGTGTGGTGGCCTAGAGGTGGCGTTCTCAGTCTCACAATCAGGAGGTGGTGAATTCTATCCTAGGTAGTGGCAGCTATTTCTCTCTCTAGGCGCACAGAAAAAATATCTGCTGCGAACTCCACATAGGTGTCAGGAAAGGCATACAGTCAGTAAACACTCATCTCTATTCAGTCATCCTGACTCCATCCTGATGCAAGTGTTACGGGGTGGTTAAAAGAAAAAAAAATCCATCTCTCAGTTAGAGCAGCCACTCAATTTCACTTTCCTTTGCAGAGCTCCAGTAGTCCATATTCACCCATTAACCTGCCCCTGGCATCTTATCCAAAGATTCCCAATTTTGCCAAAATAAATCAGCTGAAATCAAGACTCAGTGAAGTAAATTGATCCACCCTGAAGAAATTGGGTTGTATATTATTTGTTGACAGGGGAAATTTGACTTTCCTGAGCTTTCAATTAGGTTGCTTAAAAGAGTAATTTAATTGCCTTGGAGGGAACGTTGACCTCCTTCTATTTGCATACTCAGAAAGATTCTTCTAGCTGGAAGAGAAGCCAAATGGATAGTCATCCATTCTTTGCAAATAATAATTGGGCACTTAATGGGCAAGAGTTTGGGTGGATCACATCTGATCCTGAAGCAATGCAGAGTGGCTCTTTCATTGAGCTGATGGAAGCGGGAGAGTGGACCCTCTCTGAGTAATGTTTTCAGTAACTGGGAGTGCCTTTGATTAACATTTCCAGTTCTCTGAAGTAACAAAGAAAGTGTCGTGGTTCCGACAGATGAAACTCTTCAAAAGAACTTTGAGGCATTGTTTACCTTAAAGAATATTTTATTCGAGAAACAAAGTATCGGCACTACATAGTCAAAACCAAAAACTAATTTTCCCTCCCCTGGATACAAAGTGACAAAGCACAATTCCCTCCTCCAATAAACAGTCATAAATCATATCCCCCAATTAGCTTGAAGCGCGGGCTTTCTCCCCAGCTCTCCAGCCCGCCAAAACTCTATCACCTCTGGGTCCAATGACCTTGGGTTCTCACGGCTGAGTTATTATTGTTATGTCTAGCTGGACTCTCATCCACATTGCCCCTCCCAGCATCAACTAACTCTAAAAGCAATAGAGAAAAATGGCTGCCTTTCCATCTGTTGTCAAAGCAAGAACATCCAATGTTAGCAGCGTTGACAGAAGGTTTTCCATGAGGAATATGGGGTCTGATGACAAGTGGTTCAAACCAGCTAAAGAAAAGGACAAACTCATTATTTATTTATTTATTTATTTATTTATTTGTTTATTTATTTATTTATTTATTTATTTGTTTGTTTATTTATTTATTTATTTATTTATTTTACGTATGATGAGAACATGACAGAAGAGAAGTAAACAAAGACACACAATCCACATCATTATGTAAAAAACTTCTACTGGGGTATGGCAGTGGCCTCTTAACTGCATGTCTAATTCAGCTATCCAGGCAATGGCCTCTAGCATTGCTTCATGCAGTTCTTCTAGGGCAGAGTTCCCAACCTTTCCAGCCTGGAATGTAGGGGGAAGGGAGAAAGAGGAGGTGATTTTGTGGGAGGGGCAGGCGCATGTGTATGTGCATGTGCATGAGCACTCATGACATTCATGTTGATGCTCATGCAAGTGGGGCCACGAATGACCACGATGATGCTCTTGCGAGTAGGGCCACAAATGACCATGATGATGCTCATGTGAGTGGGGCCACGAATGACCACGATGATGCTCATGCAAATAGGGCCACAAATGTTCCCAATGATGCTCGTGCAAGTGGGGCCACAAATGCCCACGATGATGCTCGTGCGGGTGGGGCCACAAATGACCATGATGATGTTCATGCGAGTGGGGCCACAAATGCCCACAATTATGCTTGTGTGAGTGGAGCCATGAATGCCCCTGATGCTCATGGCACTGCTCACATGAGTGGGGCCATGTGCATGTGTGCAAATGTCTGTGCTCCAACTGGCCACTCATGCAGCCCGGTGGAGATTAGGCCAAGGCCTGCTAGTGGACCATAGCCCACAGGTTGGAGACCTGTGTTCTAGGGAAGCAGAGAATGCAAGTTGTGGGCAATCTTGCACAGTATGTGTAATAGTTTGCATATCAGCACCACAATCTCAACCAAGGGGCACTTCTCCCAGTATCGCATGTCATTCCATTCAATTTCATCCAGACAGAGCAAATTGAATGGAATTAGGTGTGAACTCATTATGCTCCATTATAATGTAAAAGCCACAGCTTCTGAATATGGGGATGAGCATTAACAAGGTCGTACTAAGGATATTATAGGATAGCAATGAAATGTTACATGTTACATGGATAGCATCATCAATAAGACAAATGGCACTAACCAATGAAAGAACCCAAATGACTGAACTGTATATAAAGTGATTCTCTCTTTCTAAGTTGCTGTCTTTCCCTTTCTTTTGGTGAGATGCCTGCCATTGCTCATGCATAAATAAAGAGATATTCATATAAGAACAGTTGGAAGAATTGGGTTTGTCTAGTCTAGTAAAAAGAAGTAAAAAGACTGGGGGAGGGGTATGATAGTCTTCCAATATTTGAGGGGCTGCCACAAAAAAGGGGGAGAACCTATTCTCCAAAGCACCTGAAGGCACGACAAGAAGCAGTGGATGGAAACTAATCAAGGAGAGAAGGAACCTAGAACTAAGGAGAAACTTCCTGACAGTCAGAACAATTAATCAGTGGAACAATTTGCCTTCAGAAGTTGTGGGTGCTGCAACACTGGAGGTTTTTAAGAAGAGATTGGATATCAGTTTTTCTGAAATGGTACAGGATCTCCTGCTTGAGCAGGGAGGGGAGGTGGATTAGAAGATCTACAAGGTTCCTTCCAACTCTATTATTCTGCTATTCCTACCTTTCTAGCTTGGTTTCTATTTAGGCGAGGTGCATGGGGCTAATGAGTCTTGCCAATGCTTTTACAGCTAACAGCTTAGCTAAAGGGGAAAGCGGCTGAAGAAATGTAATGAAATATTCCACCTTGTGATTTTTAATTAAAAGTGGAGATAGACATATCCCCCCTTCCTCTGCAGTTTTATATCAGAAGGAAAGGAAAAATGTAGATCATCAACTGCTGTGCAGAGCGTAACTCACAGTCTAACTAAGCCCCTTAAACAGTAAGAACCAAGAACAAAATGTCTTTATGCCATCTTTTCTAAAGGAGAAGAGAACACGTCATCTTGTCTGATTCCATCTGCTAAGAGATGTTTCATGGCCTACACACCAAAAAGGAACAATTTTTTTCTTCTTCTTTTTTTTTTTAAAAAAATCAACTACTCTATATTGATCTCTTCGTAAACTTGGGAAAGTTTTTGGTGGTTATTAGTATTGCTTTAAAAAAAAAATCCTTCAAGCTAAGCTCCTGGAAATTGCTTGGGTGACTTGGAAGTTACAAAGGGTTGGATCTCATTAGGACCTAAATGTAGAAAGTATTTGGCAAGGAGGAGTGAAATAACAGAATAACAGAGTTGGACGTGACCTTGAAGATCTTTAAGTCCTGAGAAACAAGATTTTCTTTGTAACCAGCATGGGGTTTTTCCTTAACAGTTCCTTGATTAATATAGTGTTTCTTTCCCAGTTGTTTATTTGGTGTTGTATCCTACTTATCCAACATTAACAAAAAAATAAATAGGGTTAGTACCTGGTTAGTATTTGGATGAAAAAATATTGGAAAGTCTCAGATTCTAGGCTAGATTGTGAAGCTGAAGTCTTGCTATGGCAAATGACTTTTGCATCGTTGAGGGGATAAGATGGAAATGTCCATGAAGATATGAAGCTAACTTGCATTTGTTTTTAATGTAAAGAAGTGTTTTCCTGTCTGGAAAAGCAAATTCAGTCTCTTCCTCTTGTTGCTGTTCAGTCAGTAAATCATGTCTGACTCTTTGCAACCCCATGGATAGACAACCCCATGCCAGTCCCTCCCCCCATCCTCCACTGTCTCCCGGAGTTTGCTCAAATTCATGTTCATTGCATCAATGACACTATCTAACCATCTTATCCTCTGCTGTCTCCTTTCTTCTTTTGCCTTCCATGTTTCCCAACCTCAGGGTCTTCTCCAATGAAACCCCCTCTTCTCATTTGGTGGCCAAAGGATTTGAGCTACAGCTTCAGGATCTGTCCTTCCAAAGGACAGTTAGGGTTGATTTCTTTTAGGATTGACTGATTTGACTTTTTTGCAGTCCAAGGGACTCTCAAGAGTCTTCTCCAACACCACATCTGCTTATTTCCCTTATCTGTTTTAATAATGTATCAGAGTTTCCAGCAATAAAAAAGTGCTCTTTCTCCCAGTCCAATTATTTACATTTTCACCCCAGAAGTTAATATTATCCATTGCTAATTCATGAAATCAAGCATGAGTTGATAGCCTACCCAATTAAACCATTAAAGCTTGGAGCCACACATGGAACCATGCATCCCCCCCTCCACACCCTTTCAGTTGAATGATTCCTCTTCAGCACCAATTCATCTTTTCCTACCACATTTCCTCTCCTCGCACAATTGAATATTCCAGTACTTTTTGCAACCGCTCATTTTGCAACTGGGCTCTGGAATAAAATCTAATTAAGGAAAATGTAATCAAACCCCAGAAAGCTGGCAATGGAGAAAGAGAAAGATGGAGGAAAGAGAGCGGACAGGATTAGTTTCATGTTATCAACTCGAAGGCAGCCTGAGTGGTTTCAATGAAGATAAATGAAGAATTCCATCATCTCTCTTTTGTAGACTTATTTAACCAACAGACTTTCTGCTGAATGATTTGTGATGGGTTTACACAGTGGAAACTAAGTGAGATATATCTAGTCTGCCAAATCCTGGTATTCCTGTGGGTTTCGGATTTAGCACAACAGAACCACGTTCATTATCTCTGTGTTACAGATAATGGATAATAAAATATCCTACCATACCCAGAGGACATCCTCATAGAGTCCACAAACACTCTGATTATATAGGATGTGACTAAGAGCTTTTGCTTCTTTTCTCCTACGTTTTTTGAAGAGCGGTTTTAAATTAAAATAAAAGAAATTTAAGGTTTCTAAATGCAATAACCATTTGCTGTATAGCCATGAATCCTTTCAGTGCATAAATGTGTTTTTTCTAGTATTATCCCTTTATACACGAGTCCCTAGTTACCCCAAATAGGTTTTAATTCTTCCTTAACCATAAATTTTAATGCAGTCCGATAAAAACATTGATCTGTTCTAAAAGAAAAGACCTTCATGGCCTTTCAAAAGACTGAAAATGTGGTTTTCCCTAAGACCAGGAGGTGAGTGGAGTCCTATATCTGTGTTCTTGTCTTGTGAGTTGGTTAACCGTGACCAGGTGAGTTAGTTATGCAATAACCAAGTGTCTTGGTTATTGTATTACAACTATTTTCATAGCATTTTTTTTAATTGTAGGGTTTTTGTTACTTATTATTTTTTTATTGTGTTGTTGAGTGGTGTGGTGACCTAGAGGTGAAGATGCTGGCCTCCCACTTGAAAGGTTAAGAGTTCAACACTAGGTAGCAACAGTTGTTTCTCTATCAGGGTGCAAGGAGAAAATATCTGCTGTGAATTCTTTGTAGGTGTCAGGAAGGGCATCCAGGCCAGTAAACGTTCAGCTCCATTCAGTCGCCCTGACTCCACCCCAAATCAAGGGATTACAGGATCATAAAAAGAAAAAGCCAACACAGTGCTAGGCTGCATTAACAGAGGGATAGAATCAAGATCACGTGAACTGTTAATACCACTTTACAATGCCTTGGTAAGGCCACACTTGGAATCCTGCATCCAGTTTTGGTCACCATGATGTAAAAAAGATGTTGAGACCCTAGAACAGGGGTTCTCAACCTTGGCAACTTTAAGACTTGTGGACTTCAACTCCCAGAATTCCTCAGCCAGCAAAGCTGGCTGAGGAATTCTAGGAGTTGAAGTCCACAAGTCTTAAAGTTGCCAAGGTTGAGAACCCCTGCCCTAGAAAGAGTACAGAGAAGAGCAACAGATGATGATTAGGGGATTGGAGGCTAAAACATATAAGGAACAGTTGCTGGAATTGGGTATGTCTAGTTTATTGAAGAGAAGGATGAGGGTGAACAGGATAGCAGTGTTCCAATATCTCAGGGGCTGCTACAAAGAAGAGGGAGGTCAAGCTATTCTCCAAAGCAGCTGAAGGCAGGACAAAAAGCAATAGATGGAAACTAATCAAGGAGAGAAGAAACCTAGAACTAAGAAGAAATTTCCTGACAGTGAGAACAATTAACCAGTGGAACAACCTGCCTCCAGAAGCAGTGAATGCTCCAACACTGGAAGTTTTTAAGAAGAGACTGGACAGCTATTTGTCTGAAATGGTATAGGGTTTCCTGCCTGAGCAGGGAGTTGGACTAGATGACCTCCAAGGTCCCTTCCAACTTTATTATTATTAAAAATCTATTGTGTTATTGTTAGCCTTGCAAAATTATTAGCTTTGCAAAATTATTTTCTAAGAAGTGAGTGGCCATATACGTTTTTGAAAGCAAACAGGTAAATAGTTTTGTTCCCCAATATTGGGATTTGGAGAGATCCTTATACACATTTTCTGCTTTCTCAGTCGCATTGTTAATTTGTGATGCTGACAAAAGCTTGGCAAGGTGAACAATCATTGTAGTTGCTTTTAGTTTGCAAAAAGAGTTTGATAGTAAGCATTTTGCTGAAAGGCAAGTAGTGAATTTATAATAGAAGAGAGCTATGAACAACTAATTTGGGGTTTCATACTCCCAGAGTAGCCATGATGGCCTGTCAGATTTCCCCCAAATTCAGTCCAGAACAGGGGTGTCAAACTGCTGGCCCCCGGCCAGATGCATCATGTGGAAGCCTCACCCACCCTATTGCCGGCAATGACAAAACCGGCCTGATACATTGTGCAATGTCACGTGACGTCATGAGTTTGACATGCCTGGTCTAGAACTAAGAAACAAACAACTGAGGAGATATTTCCTGACAGTTAGAATAATTAATCAGTGGAATTACTTGCCTCCAGAAGTTGTGGGCGCTCCAACACTGACAGATTTTAAGAAGACATTGGCCAACCATTTGTCTGAAATGGTATAGCGTTTCCTACCTGAACAGGGGTTGGACTAGATGACCTCCGAGGTCCCTTCCAACTCTGTTATTTTGTTATTCAATCTTTTTTATTTACAAGTGCCTCCTCTTCCAATTACATAGAATAAGGGAAGGACAAATTACATCAGTCAGCAATTCGTGGTGACATCTGAATGACCTCTGGGATCAGCAGCTAAAGAGGACTGATCTTCATTAATACTTCCATAGAAGATCAGTGGACATTAAAGGATCTAAGCCAAATGGGATCTGTCTTTAAAGAAAAGTAATAATCCTCGAAAAAGACAATAGAAAGCAGCTTCTCTATTTTGGCCAAGAAATATGAAGTCCATCTGGTGCCAAGCGCGATCAGAAGAGCTCTTATCTTTATGGCCAAAAATCCATGGAAAAAAAGAGAAGTTAACACTAAAGAGGAGAAACCTACAGCATGTGTTTGGTGTTTGAATGTAGCTCCTAAAATGTCCACTTTACAGGGCTTGACTGAAATGCATTTGCAAACCATCTGTATGAAAAGACCACTAGTGTTTCTCAATCTTCAAGCTAGAATGAAGATGTGTGGACTTCAGTTCCCAGAATTCTCCTGCCAATATGTTGGCTGGAGAACTCTGGGAGTTGAAGTCCACATATTTTTAAGTTGCCAAGGTTGAGAAATTAAGATATATACCTACAACCTAAACTGCACGCAAGGATAACTCACAAATTATAGAATGGCCCGGAGGGAGAATGAGGAAGGAATTCACAATATGGCACTAATTAGGCATGCCTATAAATTATTGTGCTTCTCTCTGTATGTAGAAAAAGAAGACAGCCACTCACCAGGGAAAAAAAAAAGAAAAGCTTCAGGCTTTGCTAATTTGCAAACATCAACTCTTAGACAAATGGATTATTCTGCCACCCATGGGCCAAACGTCTCTAAAATGGACCAACGGGAAGAACATATCTTAATCTGAAAACAATATTCAAACGGTTTAACACATAATCCCCTTTTTTAAAATAAATAAATAAATAAATACAAATTCTTTAGAAATAATACATTACTAATTCTGTATTAGCATTAGCTGTCAGGTGCAAATAACCAAGAACAGGAGTTGAGTTCAAAGCGTTAAGTTTATTCTTGCCATTCATAAGAACCTAAGCAACTTATGGTCCAAGCTAAATTGGTGGCAGATAAGAGTCAACAGAATTCATGGGGTGGGGTGGACTTTGGTCTCTTGTGGGTGTGCAATGATTCCATACTGATGACACATTTAACCCCAATCTCCAACCTTTCCCACTCATCTTCTACTTTAGCTGTTCAATGTTCTCTGATCTCAGAAATTCAGCAAGCTGGAAGCTCATTAGTATTAGAATGGGAGTCTCCCAAGAGGTATCAGAGCTATAGTCAAGATTAGGATATTTCCCAGAAAATAACACTTCAATGTTGTTGCTGGAAAACCAACATTCATGTGTCACCAAAAGCCATCAGGAATCATGGCTATAGAGACATTTTGAATTTTCTGCTGCTTGTATAATATGGCAGGGATGTCAAGATATTTTGGATTCTTAAATCCAACACAAGAGAAATGATATTTATTTTAGAAAGGCAATCCATCTTTCAGAACCCATTTCCAGCTCCAGATCATCTTGCAGAATAATTTTTTCCCCATATCAGACAGCTTGGCATTAGAAGGAATCAAGTGATAGGCTGCAGGGGTTTAATATCAAGAAAGAGTGTGTCATGTCATCAGATTTTCAGCATAAGCAACATTTTGAATATTGCAGGTCTTTTTCTCCCATAGGAAGTGTGGATCTGCAATATCTAAAATGTTGTGGAAAACTGGTGACTGTCTCTTGATATTTACAGTGGAAATAAATTCCTGCATTCTCTTTTCATTTCTTTATTGTTGGGATGGGCAAAGACATCCACACACATAAAATCAAATGACCCTGCACTCTTTTTTTTTTTAATATATAAAATTCTTTTATTAAAACAATCAACATTGAACATAAAAACATATTGTGCAGCAATCATCATGGCACCTGATATACAATACTAAGTATTAGTCATTGAAAACGTCTGAATTAGTAAGCCTTTTTCCACCCCTCGCGTCTAGCCTCAACTATACTCCTGTTACACTTTGTTTGATTGGTGTTTCTCTTATCTGGTTCCATATTAATGTGATCAACATTAAACCAAAGATCCTATTGACCAGGGGTCTTCAAACGTGGCCCTTTTATGACTTGTGGACTTCAATTCCTAGAATTCCACAAGTCATAAAAGGGCCAGGTTTGAAGACCCTGGATCAGACCATCATGGTGCTGCTTTGGGTTCAAGAGCCTTCCAGCCTCACAATGGCCTTCTAGAAGTTAATGAAGATCATCCTTTTTGAAGAGCCTTTGGAGAATGACTATGCACCATCTAGAACTGGATTGTATTAGCCTGTTGTCTATTTAGTTGGTATTATATAAAATACTGTTTTTCTTTTGCTATATGAATTGGCATGCAATTATTCTGTCATGTAGATATTTTAATCTAACAAATCTGCACAGACATGTCCTTGTTGAGATGATAACATGATGACAATGACAATATCAAGATGTTTTAGAAGAAAGAACTCAGAGTCTGCAAGGGAGAAGGAAGTATTTTCATATATGGCCAACAAAGAGCAGATGGATGGTTCCTTCTCATCTGGTGAAGGAACAGTTAGCCCACCGAATAAACAGGGACAAATAAATTCAAATGATTCATGAATATCTTGCCTTAATGAAATCAGATTCATGCAAAAGTGTGAGAAAGAGAGTTTTGCTTATTCAGGTTTCCAAATTCCGAAGCTTAACCCTTTCTCTGGCATTAAATATGAATAATGAAATATCGTATGAATCTTGACTCCTTGGCTGTGCATTACTGTTTAGAGACTTGACAGATGTTCTCAGGACTTTATCTGCTGGTGAGCTGTTAGCATGCAAGATAATGATCTTCCGGTATTGCCAGTGTGCACAACTCAAAAAGCAAGTTGATCTTGACAGGCCTCCCTTTTTAGCTGCTGATTTGTATTTAAGAGCTCCATGATGGAAGCAGAGGAAATGGAGAGAGTCGCTCTGCTTTGCAAATGATCATACATTATTGATTTTTATTTCCCTGTGATTCTCTTTTAGCCTTGTGCTTTCATGACAGACAAATCAAATCTCCTTTTTCACCCTTGACTGCAAAAACGTTTAGTAATAGTTCCAGGTGAATAATGGGAAGCAAAGAAATATTGTGGAATAAACATAAGCTGAGGTAAAGAGTTTATCCATGCTGCAATCTATAGTTGTCTTCCTTGTTGAGATGTAAGACCTTCGGAGTGTAATGGAGCACTTATTCCATGGCTGTGTATTCTGGATTATAATTCCATAGGCACAGCCCTTGGATTAAGTTTTGGGCAACCGACAGGATATATTTAGGGGTAAACATACTTCCAAAACAACAAACCAAGGCATCTGGGGGATCAAAAAGATCCTGAACGCCACCAGCTCTTGGACCTGTTGAGTCCAAACTTGATGGCTCACATTCCTCTAGCTAATCCCTATGTAGCCTAGATGAGAAGGACATGATAAGTGGGGATGAATATGTGAATATGTGAGACAGTAAATGTGGGGTCCTTGATGCTCTCTAAACTTGTTTGTTTTCTTGCAGATGTTTCATTACCCAACTAGATAACATCATCAGTACTATCTAGCAAAACAACCAAGCTCAGAGAACACCAAGGACCCCTCAATTCAACCCTGGGCTACAACTATTCTCTTCTATTGGAGTAGATGTATATGATAACCAGTAAGATTTTGCTACAACTTTGAATCCATCAATTCTTTGTGTATTACATCACAAACGTGAATGAGTGAGAGATCATAAAATGATCCTGGGTGCATGTATAACACTTGCCACCAGTACAATAGGACAAGAATTCCCAAATACCAACAGTTCAATATTATCTTGCTTGTCTCTTCGTTCTTGACAGATTAAACTATGTCCTCCTCCTCCTAAGATAAACTAGATAATATTCCTAGCTTTACCACAGGTAGATTTTATTGGACAAAATAAATTTTGCTCCTTTTCTACAGTATCTTTCCTTGCAAACCATTGTGTGTGACAAAATATTCATTCTGGGTTTTACTGCAAATTCGTGGCAGTGCTAAAAAGCAGGATAACAGTTTTTCCTATAAAAAGGCAGATGCAACTGTTTCCCATTTATCATCCTGTTAAGGTTCAGAAGACCACATCTGCACTCATTCTAGGCAACAGTTTACTCAATGGACTTTTGTTGTTCTTAGTTTCCCTTGATCATCTGTCGATCTGACTGGTTTAATAAGGTGGTAAATTTTATAGCTGGCATTTTGGCAGGCAAAGGTCACCAAAGGCAGGAGAACCATTATGGCGAACAATAACCTGGAATGTTCAGAGACTTTATTTATCTAGGTTCTCCCAGGGCCAATAGGTTTTCCCAGCTGTGCTTTATCAGCTGTTGTTATAATTCATTTCCTCTCTTTCTCTTTGCAAGTGGCTAGTTCCGGAGGAGGAGAAAGTAAATCTTGCCATAGCAGCTCACATTGTTCTAGAGGCAGGGACTGCATGTACCAAACATCTAATAAATAAACAGGCCATATGGCTTGGCATTGGATGATCATTTATAATGACCACCACTGATATATGACTATAGAACTACAAAAATCTATCACCCTAATGGCTGAGGTTGTAAGTTCAGCTTTCTGTTACTTAGGAGATGTCATTTCAAACAAATGCCAAGGTTACCATTGTTGATGCTAAGAGGATCCCATTTGCTGCTGGCAATGCTTAGAAAGACTAATAGAATAACAGAGTTGGAAGAGACTTTTGGAGGTCTTCTAGTACAATCCCCTGCTCAAGCAAACACCCTGTACCATTTCAGAGAATGGCTGCCCAGTCTTTCTAAAAAGCCTCCAGTGATGGAGCGCCCACAAGACAAGCTGTTCCACTGTTTGATTGTTCTCACTGTCAGGAAAGTTCTCCTTAGTTCTAGGTTGCTTCTCTCCTTGGTTAGTTACCCTCTATTGTTTCTTGTCCTTCCTTCAAGGGCTTTGGAGAATAGATTGACACCCCCTCTTTTTTGTCTTCATGGTCCCTTCCAACTCTGTTATTCTGGAGGCAAGTTGCTCCACTGGTTGATTGTTCTCACTGTCAGGAAATTTCTCCTTAGTTCTAGGTTGCTTCTCTCCTTATTAGTTTCTAGAAGGTTTCTTCCAGTTCTATGATTCTATGTTCTAGAAGTAGTGCTCTTCAAGAGATATCTTTGAAGATGGAAACTTTGTAGGACCTCCATTGCTTCTAGGCTTCATCCAAGATAACTCTTGGTTATTTCTTCAGTGTTGAACTTAATCTGGTTTGGAAGCAGTAACTGACACAGTACGTGGAAAAACAGCTTCCCCCCCTATAAACATGATGCTAAAACACATTAAGAACTGTTGGAGAAATTGAATATGTCTAGTTAATGACAAGAAGGACTAGGGGTGACATGATAGCAATGTTTCAAGATGCAAGGGACTGCCACCAAGAAGCGGGGTTCAAGCTATTCTCCAAAGCTCCTGAAGGCAGAACAAGGAGCAATGGATGGAAATTAATCAAGGAGAGAAGCAAGTTAGGAGCAATTTCCTGGCAATTAGAACAATTAATCAATGGAATGGGTTGCCTTCAGAAGTTGTGGGTGCTCCATCACTAGAATTTATTTAAGAAGAGCTTGGACAACCATTTGTCTGAAATAGTATAGAATCTCCTGCTTGAGCAGAGGGTTGGATTAGAAGACCTTCAATGCCCTTTCCAACTCTGTTTATTCTGTTAAACATGGCACTCTTTCCTTGTTTATTCCTGACCTGTTTTCAAGTTTTGTTGCTCTGCAGGAAGTTCTAGAATTTTCTGGTTTGGATAGGCACATAGAAAAAGACGGCACTATTTATTTATTTAGCTACATCCTCTTCTCCGAGTCAATGATCATTTCTTAAGATGTATTAGCAGAAAAATTTGAGAGATGCACTTTTCAGATTTCTGGAGCACCTTCCCTTTCTTCTGGGTCTCTAATGCAGTCTGAAATGCTTCTTATCTTCTCTTTCCTACATCAAGGAAATAAATTGGCTCGGTCATCCAATTCTCACACTGTTGATTTTTTTTTTCCAGGTTTCAATTTTTATTAAGTATATATTTGTAAATGTAAATTTAACTATAAGCAAGATACATTTTCTTTGATTGATGTTTCTCTTGTATGTAGTCTATCCATTTTTTCCAGTCCAACATATATTTTTCATTTGAATGATCCTTCAAATATGCAGATATTTTAGCCATTTCTGCCATATTTATGACTTTCAAAGTCCATTCTTCAATGGATGGTAATTCTGGTTTCTTCCAGTATTGTCCCACCAACAGCCTTGCTGCTGTGATCAAATTTCGTCTCCAGGGTGGTACAGTCTTTTGTGATCCCTAACAAAAACAACTGAGGTAGAAATTCAATACGCTTTTTCAAAATGGTTTGAAGTGTCCACCATATTTTTCTCCAAAAAGCTTTAATTTTTCTACAGGTCCACCATACATGAAAATAAGTAGCATCCATACTTTCACATCTCCAACATTTGGGTTGGAGGTCAGGGTATATATATGATAGTTTTTTCGGATCTAGGTGCCATCTATAAAACATTTTGTAAAAATTCTCTCTTAAATGTTGCGCTTGCGTAAATCTTACATTTTTCACCCAAATTCTCTCCCATGTTTCCATCATAATAGGTTGTCCAAAGTTTTGTCCCCACTTTATCATACAATCCTTGACTAGTTCAGTTTCAGAATCAATCTCTATCAATACATTATACAATCTTTTAATATGCATAGACCTTTGGTCTCTAACTTGTTTAATTAAATTCTCATCTGTTTGAGATATACCCATCTTCAGGTCTTTTTGCCATCTAGACTGCAATTGTAAGTATGCACCTGTCCGTTTCTCTGTTCCCTTGACATATTGAAATGAACCAGACGATGCATCCCAGTTGTAAGGAAAGGAATGATGTTAGTAAAAAAAAAAAAAAAAAGCACAAAGTTCATGTAAGGAAATGTTTGGCGGTAACCCTAAAATTGGCCAAACTAAGCTTCAAAAATGAATTAAACCACATTTCAAAGGTTCAGAGCAGATTATATTTTGCAGCTAGGAAGGGCGGGAAGATATAACAGGTAGTTCTCAGTTTATAACACTTCGTTTAAGTGACTGTTCAACATTACAGCGGTATTGACCGATGACCATTTTTCACATTCATGACTATTGCAGCCTCCCCCTGATCAAAATTCAGATGCTTGGCAACTGACTCATGTTTATGACAGTTGCAGCATCTTGCAGTCATGTGATCCTCTTTTACAAACTTCTTACAAGCAAGGTCAATAGGGAAGCAAGATTCATTTAGCAACCATGTTCCTAACTTAACCGCTGCAGTGATTCACTTAACTGTGGCAAGAAAGATCTATATTAATATCATCTATATCTATATCTATATCTATGCAGGTTTTTGATTATTCGGGTTTTCTCTCGCGTAAAATTGGAAGTGTCTTGGCGATGTTTCGACGACACTTCCAATTTTACGCAGGAGAAAACCCGAATAACCAAAGACCTACATACAAACACCTGCGAAAACCTCAGAAAACATCTATACCTATACCTATACCTATATTTATTCCTATTCCTATTCCTATTCCTATTCCTATTCCTATTCCTATTCCTATTCCTATTCCTATTCCTATTCCTATTCCTATTCCTATTCCTATTCCTATTCCTATTCCTATTCCGATTCCTATTCCTATTCCTATTCCTATTCCTATTCCTATTCCTATTCCTATTCCTATTCCTATTCCTATTCCTATTCCTATTCCTATTCCTATTCCTATTCCTATTCCTATTCCTATTCCTATTCCTATTCCTATTCCTATTCCTATTCCTATTCCTATTCCTATTCCTACCTACCTACCTACCTACCTACCTACCTACCTACCTACCTACCTACCTACCTATCTATCTATCTATCTATCTATCTATCTATCTATCTATCTATCTATCTATCTATCTATCTATCTACCTACCTACCTATCTACCGACCAACCTACCTATCTATATTTATACTTATATCTGTCTCTAATTATATTAAAAATATGAATCCTGCGTAAAGCCATAAGATTAAAAACAAACAAGTTCGAACACCAGGATAACATTGAACCACAAACTGTTTAATACAAGTGCTAAGCTTTTGTTGGCCAACAGACATCGGGATGGAGATGAGGGGGGAGGGCGAGCGAAAGTGTCCTATACAATCTGACAGTCCCACTGGGGAGGAACAGGCATGGCTTGGGATGGAGATGAAGGGGGAGGGTGAGCAAAAGCACCCAGCACAATTTGACAGTTGGATGCACATGAGGAAAGGGATTGGGGGGAAGAAAAGTAGAAAAAGAACAGCAATCTTGGAAACTATTTGTGTAGCAGCAAACGCGTGCCCTTTAAAAATAAAACAACCAGAGATGATGAGTGGACCAGTGACCAGGTCGAAAAGTTGAATGCAGAGTCGACCGGTGATATAAGAGAACTCCCAGCAACCTTGCTTTTATGCTCTGACGATGTCGGCAGTGTTGGCCAATGAAAGCTTAGCACTTGTATTAAACAGTTTGTGGTTTAATGTTATCCTGGTGTTCGAACTTATTTGTTTTTATTATATCTATATCTATATCTACATCTATATCTATATCTATATCTATATCTATATCTATATCTATATCTATATCTATATCTATATCTATATCTATATCTATATCTATATCTATATCTATATCTATATCTATATCTATATCTATATCTATATCTATATCTATATCTATATCTATATCTATATCTATATCTATATCTATATCTATATCTATAATATGGTATGAATATTTCTATTTGACAATTCAAGTTAAATTTACCTTTTATAAAGAAAATTAATTCTAGTTGGAGATTTGATTAAATCATTTTAGAACTAAATTTCTGATTCAAACTTTTGCATAAAACTATGATGAACGAAGGTAAATATACGTGTCCCAGGATAATGTTACAGGATCCTATTGGGCTGGTCACCGGGGATCAGAGGTTCAATCTGTCAAGCATTTGGACTCGTGCTGGATCCTCAGGGAACTTCTCTCTAGCAGAATGTGGGCTTTCAGTGTGTTGTATTTATAGTGTCTGCTGTAAAGCTATGAATCCACAAAAATGTGTGTGTGTGCATGTATACTAACAAAACATTGAAGATGTTTGTTGCTTTTTAACATTTATTTAAATTTATGATAATCATTGAGTATGCTGTCTGATATTTCTTAACTGCAGATTGAAGAAGAACATTTTTCAGACTGATGTGTTGATTTTCCAAAGAGAAAATGCAACATATTTAATGAAAATATTGATCCTTAACTCAATATAGTATTTTGGCCTTTTGTTCTACCTAAGCATTTTACATTTTCTCATATCTAAAGTCACATTTGTGTGGCTATAATTTTAACTTGAAATATAACATTTTATCCAGCAAGCACATGCAAATTGTATCACAATATTCCAGTTGTCTCACATTACTAACAAACAAACAGAACAGATTTTTTTAAAGGATTAGCCGAAGTGATGAAATATTGATTTGCTTACTTAGCCGTTTCAAGTGCAGAAAATATGTAGACTATGTAAGTATCCATGTGTTTACAAAATGCACATAAATATTAGCTCAGCATGAGTTTTCTCTGTCTGGAAACAAGGGGGAGAAAACAGAACAGTTTTGTGATGTTGTTTAGGCAACTGCAATATAAAAACGATTCATAATTTGGTTTGAATTTTTTCAGTTGAGTGGATGTATGGTCCTTTATAGCATGAGCAGAACAGAATAACATAATTGGAAGGGACCTTGTAGGTCTTCTAAGCCAACCCCCTGCTCAAACAGGACACTCTATACCAGGGGTAAGCAACCTTGATTCTTTTATGACTTATGGACTTCAATTCCCAGAATTCCTCAGCCAGCATGGGACAGTCTGGGACACCACACACTCTCTCCATGACCTGTTTTCCTTGTTACCTTCTGGGAGGAGGCTCCATGGTATCCGAAGCAGAACATCCAGATTCAGTCACAGTTTTGTTCCATACAGTATTAACCTTGTGAACTCTCAAGCTTCCTCTTTCCGCTATTTGTTCAAGATGGACAGTGATTAATATTTACATGTATTTATTATTTATATGTAAGGGTGTCGATATTGCATATATCTGTGTTATGTTTGTGTATGGGTGTTATGTCTAGCCCCTCTCAGCTCCCAAGAATCCACTTAACGAGGTCGTTAAGAGTTGGTCAATTAGCACACTTCACATGAAGGCAGTTCAAAGCAAGCTGCCGGCATTTGTTGTTGGTCTGAACGGCAAAAACTGCTTTATTCGACAGTTAAGACAAACACACTAGGAAACTCAGTTACAACTCACTGCGAAATCCCCCACGCCACTCCTTGAGTAAACGTTGCTCGTGACTAAGGCTGAGGCTCTCGTTCCCCTGCTAATATAGCCTCCCATACGTCACTTCCTTCTTCCACCCAACTGACCCCTTCGCCTATCAGACCGTCTGAATCGTGGATCAATCCAGCTAGCTTCCTGTTCCACATCTGAGTCATCCCCCTGAGAGTCTGACTCAGCATGTATACCAAGCTCCTCGTTATCTAGCTCGGCTGCCGGGAGGGGAAAACACCCAGAAGGGCCTGCCTGTGCTGCGTCATCATCTGAGAAGTACCCAGCCTGGCCAGAGACACTCACAACAATGGGTAGATATATACTTTCTTTTGAGAGCAGGCAACAGAATTTCATTTTTAATGCGGGTCAGTGTGGTCATAGTAAAAAAAATGAGAATGAAGGTTATCTTATCTTATATTTTACATCAATATATACAGCGAAGTAGATAGTCAGGTGAACAGGAGCCTCATGAGGTAAATCTCAGAGCACAAAGGACACACTGAAGAAAAAAGGCGGGAAAACGGGGAAATTCCCCCACCACACCCACAGCAACCAATCACAGCGCAGATTGCCTCATGCAGGAGCCAGCACTCTTCAACCAATAAACTATAACTGTGTGTTCTGGCTCACTGCACAACCTCATTCCTCCAGCTAGTAAATTTAAACATCTTAACAGAGCTCCTTCATAACATTGACAATTTTCCTTTGGTGCAAATGAGTGCGTGCCGAGCTGAACTGAACACGGTCAGAGAATGTTTGAAACTGTCATACATATGCCTAATGCACGGGTCTAACAAGATTGTGAAGCGACACTATTAAATCCCCAAAGGAAATGCAAAGACTCTGCAGAAATCTTTGTGTGATTTCTGAGAATTTTTACCTTATTCTCAAGAGGCTGGTGGATTACTTTCACATTTGTCTTGGCGGTGTGTTTTGAGTTTTCTTTATTGTAGTAAGAAGCATCCGGGACTATGGGCAATCTTGTTATTTCCTATTATTATCCTTCTGTCACTTTCAAGTTCTTGAGTAGCTGTATTTTTACAGTCTGAAAATGCCACATGGAAATACTCATTCACAATCCTTGCAGAATTTCATGGAAACATGACAAGCCCAGGAACATGGTGAAGAATGGAACACACATTGAAAGAAAGGACACTTGGCGTTCATTTCATCCTGCTTCATATGAGAACTGCACCAAAATATTTTATCTCTTGCAAAAGAAATTTCAAAAGCTGGATCTTCTCCATCAGATGGAATCAGAGCGGAATAAGGAAAAGAATAGTGAAGCATTCTGCATAGCGCTATTACATTATATTGTAACATGTTTTTTCATAATGTCTCTATTCTCCTCAAAGAAACATTTCAAACTTCAAGGAACAAGTTAGCTTCCTGGTTGAAAAAATACAAAACCATAGTAAAGACTTGACCATTAAAGTTCTAAATATTATTTAGCCATTAGATTTCTAGATGGACAATCAGTGCAGCCAGCATTGTGCTGTAGCTGCCAAAAAAAGCCAATGTAGTCCTAGGCTGCCTTAACAGAGGGATAGAATCAAGATCATGTGAAGTGTTAAGACCACTTTATAATGCCTTGGTAAGATCAGACTTGCACTATTGCATTCAGTTTTTTTTTGTGTGTAAAAATTCTTTTATTGAAACAATCAACATTAAACATAAGATCGTATTAAAAAGCAATCATCATATAACCTGCAGATGTTGAGATTCTAGAAGGTGTGCAGAAAAGACCAACGAAGATGATCAGGGGACTGAAAGCTAAAACTAAAAGATAAAGAATAGTTGCTGGAATTGGATAGTTTAATGAAAAAAATTGCTAGTGTGATGAAAAGAAGAATTAGGGGTTATGTGATAGCATTTTTCCAATATTTAAGGGGCTGCCACAAAGAAGAGGGGACCAATCTATTCTCCAAAGCATCTGAAGGCAAGGCAAGAAGAAATGGATAGAAACTAATCAAGGAGAGAAGCAAATTAGAACTAAGGAGAAATTTCCTGACAGTGAGAACAATTAATCAGTGGAAGGACATGCCTCCAGAAATTGTGGGTACCCCATCACTGGAGTCTTCTAAGAAGATATTGGACAACCATTTGTCTGAAATGGTGTATGGTTTCGTGTCTAAGGAGAGGGTTGTACTAGAAGACCTCCAAGGTTCCTTTCATCTCTGTCATTCTGTTAGATATGGAGAGTTTGAGTGAGCTTAGCCAAGAGGAATAATGGATGAAAGGGCGAATGTTGCTTTTTCATGGGTGGAGGCGAAAAAAAAAATACAAACTTGAGAGGGAAGTGGAGCATGGTTGAAAAGTAGCAGCCTGGGCTACACACACAAACTTATGTTTACTTTTGGATCCTAGTTTTGCTACTGCAGGCAATGATAGGTTTCTTATCTGTAGCTTCAATACTTTCTATCTCACCCCAAAAGTAATTAGTAATAGGAGAAGAATGATACGGTAAGACTCACTGATTACCTAAGAGTGATTTTGGAGTGACCATGCACAAGACCAGCTTCCCATTTCTTACCTCTTTTGTTAAAATTGTGTAATTCAGAAAGGTGTCCTTTTGTAAGAAAAGATACCGTAATTGAAAATGCGTTGTTATTAATGTCAATAGTTTTGCTAATTTACCATGTTGAAGCAAAGTTGTAAACACTTCTGATTTACTAATCCAAGCTAATCAGTGTGATATTAAATGTTCAGTTTTAATTAGAATTCTTTTCCAGCTCAATCCAGTACTTACGATGCATTGAATGCTCTTCATTCGAAATCTATTCAAGGTGTGAGAGACTCAAAGCTGTGTATTACTCTACAGCAAACAAAGACTTTGTTTCTGTGGCCTTCACTGAAAGGACTCAAGAAAAGAAAAGAAAAAAAGGAAAGAAACTATAAAATAGGAGCTTCTTTTGTCACCAACACCCCTTTTAGAAGTATTGTATCTTTAACTGGCTGTTCTCCAAGAAGAGATAAAGGGAGATTAATGAAATAAACAGAGAAAATAGTGGGTCTGTTTAGTTCTTGATTAAAAGGGATACTATTGATTCTGTTCAATAAATGCCTGGGAATTAATTGAAGAAGAAGAGTGCTAGAAGATCAGGGAGACACCAACAGTAAGTTTCAGAGATGGATTTAGGTGGCCAAAAATGTTTCTTTGAGTTCCACCAAAACTCTTTTTTAGAATGATTTATCAAAAATTTCCAAAAGATTACAATTTCCTTCTCCAAAGCTCTATTTGTGGTTATCTGAATGGGAACAGCACTGGTTGATTCTATTGTTTTGATTCAGGACCAATACTTTATTTATTGTGGAGTTTTTGGTACTTTCTAAACGTGGCTGTTTCCTTGCAGACATTTCATTACCCAACTATGTAACTCAGGGGTCCTCAACCTTGGCAAGTTTAAGACTTGTGGACTTCAACTCCCAGCTGGCTGAGGAATTCTGGGAGTTGAAGTCCACAAGTCTTAAAGTTGCCAAGGTTGAGAACCCCTGTCCTAATACCACCATTTCCTTTAGTGTTTCATGACTGATATTTATAACGGGAATCTGCATTTCCCATTAAACCAACTTCCCCCCAAAGATCTCTCTTTTAAGCTTCAATTCTGTAAAACTCAAGGAACTTCTTGCATGAGAAGTGAAATGTTTTCAAAGAAAGAAACCAAAAATGTCCAGTTGCCTTTTGGAAAAAGCACCTTTGGGAAAACCATGACATGGATGACTGAGGATCTCCATATCCTGTAAACTGTACACTACAACATAGGAAAAATGTATTGCTTCTCCTGGATTTTTGCAGGACATTGGATATCCCTCAGACTACCTGTCTAAAGGTCTAGGTTACCACATAGAATGGAGAAGAAAGATGGCTGCAGCCAACTTCATTGTAGAATTGACGCTCTGTGTTGGCGCAAATATCGGCAAAGTTGTAATATTTGTATCTAAATCTATTACAAACACAATTCCATTTGAACTTCATTCCTAATTAAATGGAAGTTTTTCTACATCCAAGAGTAGAAGCTGGAGGATGAGCAGTTTTAAACTGGACTTAGTTACAGCCTGCCTATATAGGAGAACAAGCTCTTATTACAAGATGGGAAAGATGGAAAATGAACATAGTCTTCTGCTCAGCATTAATGATGTTACCTAGTTTGCCTAATGAAACACATCTGCACTGGGAAAAAAAACACAAGCTCAGAGAGCACCAAGCACCCCTCATTGTCTTCTGAGTTGGAATGAGACACTTTAAATCAATAGCCCCACCTCCAACCTTTTGGGCACCAGGGGCCAGTTCCATGGAGAAAGGGTTTTTTGCAGTCCGGGAATGGTGTTGGTTTTGTGTACTGCCTGCATCCCACGGATGGGATTTTGTTTGTTTACACTGACTGGTTGCTGGCATGGCATGGATCGATGCCAATCCACATATCAGGGATTGGGGACTCCTGCTTTAAACAACCATTTGATTTCAGAATGCCAGATGAATCTCATCAAATAAATCAATATCAGTTTTTATCAGCACATTATAAAAAAGATGGTGAGACTCTGGAAAGGATGCAGAGAAGAGCAACAAAGTTGATTAGGGACCTGGAGACTAAAACATATGATGAATTGGGTAAGAATTGGGTATGGGGAGTCTAGTGAAGAATTGGGTAGGGGGAGTCTAGTGAAAAGAAGACTCAGGGGAGACATGATAACATTGTTCCAATATTTGAAGGGCTGCCACAAAAGAAAAGGGGGTCAACCTATTTTCCAAAGCAAGTCATCCCAAAGGCAAGACAAGACATAACAGATGGAAACTAATCAAAGTTTGGGTGCTCCATCACTGGAACCTTTAAGAAGAGACTGGACAGCCACTTGTCAAAAATGGTATAGAGTCTCCTGCTTGAGCAGGGGTTTGGACTAAAAGATCTTCAAGGACCCTTCCAACTCTGATATTCTATGTTCTAAATAGTCTAAAAAAAACCACAACGCATGTGCTTACTAAAATTACACAATATTTAGAATTGTGAAAGTTAGTTTAGAATTGAAATTAGAAGAAAAATTGTTTCAGAGCCTAATGGAAAAGTTTTGTGTAAAAAGTATGTGCACTAGAAAAGATGCACAAAAATGTGTATGCTGGCAGTGTGCACAGATATGTGTAAAATAATATATTTATGGACCGCAGAATTCATAAATAGTGAGGTTGAAAATTAACACCTGGTAAAGTGGCAATTGGTCAAAATAAAAATGTCAAAATATCACAGGAATGTGGAAATACTTTAGTTATCACTCTGGCTATTTCTCTCCTACCTAGTTACACCTCTCAGAAGTTAATATTAAAAAGTTAGTAAATAAATAAATGAATTGAATATATTTAATTCTATTTCAAGTACAGTACAATACCAAAAAGAATGCTGATTGGAAGACTTCAGTATCACCACAGAAAATAGTTGTGTGTACTTGATGCAGAATTGTGAGCTACTTAGTGAGAGCCATTAAAGTCATCTTAATCCACCAAGAGTTCAAAAGAGAGCCTGAGGCTCACAAACTCTGACTGAAGCTCTCATAGGCTGAAACTTTATGGAATTAGTCAACCATATTGATACTCATATTGTGGCAACAATTTCTACAGCAAGGCAACATGTCCCATTGATAACTCAGAATAAGGAATGGAAATTTTTTTTTGTTAATTAAATCAAGTTAATTATTGAAGTCATTAAACAGAAAGACTGATTGATGCATTGGACAGCTGTTTTATCATGATGACTCTTCTGAATAGTTTTTTTTCCTTGCCTACTTCTGTCTTACTTCAAGCAAGCTTAGATTACAGTTCAAACATCCATTTTGATGGGACAATGTCTGAACAAGCATGTTTTTTTAAATATTTCCAACATCAGTGTCACTGCCATTCCCAGGGTATTACTTGATAGTTTGTATAAGAGGGAAGAGATGTAAGGTATAAATAAATGGTCTTCCATTCACTCTCTGAAATGCAGAATTCAGAAATTAACTCCGAGAAATAGGCTACAGTCATTAGTTTTGCTCTAAGCAACACTTGTTGTTGTTGTTAGTTGCGAAGTCATGTCCGACCCATCGCGACCCCATGGACAACGTTCCTCCAGGCCTTCCTGTCCTCTACCATATTCTGGAGTCCATTGAAGCTCACGCTTACTGCTTCAGTGACTCCATCCAGTCACCTCATTCTCTGTTGTCCCCTTCTTCTATTGCCCTCAATCTTTCCCAGCATTAGGTTCTTCTCCAGTGAGTCCTTCCTTCTCATTAAGTGGCCAAAGTACTTGAGTTTCAACTTCAGGATCTGGCCTTCTAAAGAGCAGTCAGGGTTGATCTCCTCTAGGACTGACCGGTTGGATCGTCTTGCAGTCCAGGGGACTCGCAGGAGTTTTCTCCAGCACCATAGTTCAAAGGCCTCCATTCTTTGGCGCTCAGTCTTTCTTATGGTCCAACTTTCACAGCTATACATTGCAACTGGGAAAACCATGGCCTTGACTATACTAAGCAACACTAGTGAGGTATTTAATTCAGGGGTCCTGAACCCCTGGTCCATGAACTGCTACTAGACTATGGCATGCCAGAAATTGGGCCATACAAACAAGTGAAGCCCCATTCGCGAGGTGCAGGAAGCACACAAAACCACACCCACTCTGGTTCACGGAAAAACCTTTTTCCATGGAACTGAAAGCATGCAAATTCAATTAGATAAATAGGCCCCACTTTTGTGGGAAGATAACAGTGCATTCTTGGAGTGCACCTCAGTATATAATCATGCTAGCCCCATGGCCATGGAAGTGTTTTCAGACAAGGCTGTATCCCTCAGCTAAGAAATCATCCCTTAGAGTCAGACACAACTGGACACAAATTATGCCCAATAAATAGTGGTGGGATTCAGCCAGTTTGCACCAGTTTGGCAGAACTGGTACCCGTGTTTCCCCTAAAGCAAGACAGGGTCACACTTTCTTTTTATCCCCAAAAGCCCCACTATGTCTTACTTTCGGGGTACGGCTTATATTGATTGGAAAACAATTGTCAGTTTTATTTTAAGTATTTTAAGTATATTAAGTATTTTAAGTATTTTAAGTATTTAAGTATTTTAAGCAGGAGGCGGAAGTGGGCAGGAGTAATATGTCTTACTTTCGTGGTACGGCTTATATTAGCCGACCCCCTGAAAACCCCGATACGTCTTACAATCGGGGGTGTCTTACTATCGGGGAAACACGGTAGCTAAATTTTGCTGAGTTGAGAGAACTAGCTGAATGCATGCTACTTCTGGAAGTCCAATCTAGGCCTCAGAGGCCTCGAGGAGGCCTTCCAGGCCTAGAACAGCCCATCCAAAGTGCATGGATGCTGACTTCCGGTTCCGGTTCGCGGCGCTTCTAGTAGTATGAGGAGACTCGTCTCCTCGTCGGCCAGCTTTCTCTCCGCCGATCAACCCTTATACAGGTCGAAAGTCGCCCTGGAGGGTGCGACTTCCATCGAGGAGGCTTCAGCTCAGCTACAGAGGAGCAGCGGCTCTTCCAGCTGTCTGGGCGATCTCTGAGGCCGACGGAGAAGAAGATCAGCCAGTAAAATGGCCGATCACCCTGCTGCTTCAAACCGCAAGTCAAAGAACATCTAAGCTGTAAGAACCCTCGTGGTGAATCCAGGTGAGACTTTTTCTTGTCACTTTCTCTATTTTACTTTGCTTTTGGAACCTGTAAGAGCCTTGTTGGAATTATTTCCCTGGCTTGAGAAGGCAGCTTTTATGTGTTTGGGAAAGAAGGTGGGTTTTTTTTAAGACTATATCTTATTTTCATACTTTTTGGGATACAGAAAATTCTCTCTTCTTTTTTCTAAAAATTGTACTATCATCTGGTGTTGGAAGATTATTTTAAAGTCTGGAAAAGACCTTTTTTAACCTACTGAGGACATCTAGTGGCAAAAATTTAACATTGTAATTTCTGGTTATTGTTTGAAAAGTTTTGATCTTCAAATTATTCTTGAAAAAAGATAAGCTGTGCAGCTGTTGGGAACTGTGGGGGTGGACACTGACTAATCTTTATCAAATACAGACCCCACAAAAAGAAAAAAGAGATGTTTTTCTACTTACTATTAAAATGGAGGAATCACATTCACAATTAAACTATAATCTTATACTGGATAAGATATATGAGGCCACTGCAGAAATTTGTGCCATATTGAAAGAACCTATTACAGAACTAAAATCCAGAAATCTCACGTCAGACATTCAAACAGATGCTCAGATTACATCTGACTATTTGAAAAATCAAAACACACCAGAAGAGGAATTAACAGAGATAAAAGAGGAACTCATCATACCTTACAAATCTCTCATTTGTAACTTTGAGGAACAGAGATTTGAAACTACAAAGCAACAATATTTTAAGGAGAGAGAAACAGACACCTGACACTGAGGATGGGACTCTTATTCTTTCAAAGCTTACTGCAAGCAACAAAAATAGATCTACTTGCTGAAAGGGAAGTGTCTTTATGGAAACCTACCTGGCATATGAAAAAAGGCCAGAATTAGATTGAAAAGAGAAATTTAAAATGGTGTAATGGAATAAAAGACAATGCTGGATTTATGGACTGTTTTAAGGATCAAGGTTGTTAGATATTTTAAACAGATTAAGAATGTACTGGATTTGTGTATTCATGTAGTGAATAATAGACTCAATTTGATGAAAATCATTATGTATTGGAATTGAAAAAATGATGACTATTTAGATTGGATGGTTTCAATAATCAATGGAGTGTTTTAAATTAGTAAGATGACCTTTTTGTATGACAACAAAGATGTGATAAGGCATGATAAGTAATTGGAGAAAATCTATTCAATGAACTTGAATGAATTAAGATTTAATATTATTAAATTAAATTAAAATATTATTATTATTTTGTTATTTTAAAGAGATGGATTGATTGTGGGATTTTATATGTACAGGGTTGATTAATACTTTATTGCTATTAGGATATTTATTGTGTTGTGGAAGAAGAAACAAATGAGATTGGTGATAAAATGAGGGATGTGAGAGATTAAGAATTAGAATTGATAATTTGTTGTTTTAAAGCTAAACTATGGTAATTGTAAACTGATAAAGTTATAAAACAGGTTGAGCAGTTATAGAAATTTAAAATAGAAATGGAATATTTTAAATGTATTATGTTATTCGAGGGAAATAGAGAGGTGATAACAAAATGTATTGCGCTGAGCTGTTTATATATGTCTTTACTTTTGAATGTTGGAGTAGCATAGCACATGCAAAAGTTGGAAAAAAAAACATCAAAAAAGGTGCCGGAACGCCGTTCTGAGCATTCTAATCATAAAAGATAAAATGCAACAGACATATAGTTGAGGCTGGAAGGGAGGAGTAAAGAATATTTACCAAACCAGACGTTTACAAAGATTAATACCTAGTGTTATATGTTGTGTTCTATGATGATTGCTTATTAATATGATCTTATGTTTAATGTTGAATACTTTAATATTGAAAAAGCGGACTGAATTTCTACCTCAGGTTATTGAATTACTATCTCAAGGCCTATTGTTAGGGATCATACAGGTTAAAAAATGAAACAGGTGTATAGTAGAGGCTTGAAGTGAGGAGTGAAGAATGTTTACCTATTGTTGTATGTTATGTTCTATGATGATCGCTTCTTAATATGATCTTATGCTTGATGTTGATTACTTTAATAATGAAAAAGCAGACTGAATTTTTACCCCAGGTTATTGAATCCCTACCTCAGGATCTTTTGCTAGGGATCATAAAAGATAAAACACAACAGACATATAGTTGAGGCTGGAAGTGAGAAGTAAAGAATATTTACCAAACCAGACGTTTACAAAGATTAATACCTAGTGTTATATGTTGTGTTCTATGATGATTGATTATTAATATGATCTTATATTTAATGTTTAACTACTACCTCAGGACCTATTGTTAGGGATCATAGGGGAAAAAAATGTAACAGGTGTATAATAGAGGATTGAAGTGAGGAGTGAAAAATGTTTACCAAACCAGACGTTTACAAAGAATAATACGTAGTGTTGTATATCAGATGCTATGATGTCCGATGCATACAACGATTTTATGTACAATGTTGATTGTTTAAATAAAGGAATTTTATATATATATATATATATATATATATATATATATATATATATATATATATATATATATATATATATATATGTGTGTGTGTGTGTGTGTGTGTGTGTGTGTGTGTGTGTGTGTGTGTGTGTGTGTGTGTGTGTGTGTGTGTGTGTGTGTGTGTGTTTGAAATTGTTAACAAAGAAATAAGGGATTTCTGAGATAGCTATTTCGAGTTATTTAACTTTCTTCAGTCAGAACTCACCCTTTCCGGGATTCGAACCTTCAGTTCTGACTGAAGAGAGTTAAATAACTCGAAATAGCTATCTCAGAAATCCCTTATTTCTTTGTTAACAATTTTAAAAACATATATATGTACTTTTAGCCTTGTGCAGTTGATTTGCTTGCCTGGTTTGGCTGGTAGGACTGGCACTTCCCCAATGTTATCAAGAAAGCTCCAGATTCATGTCCATAAATTCATAAGAAATCAAATTAAATTTGAATTAGACTATCTTTTTTATGTTTTTATTTTCTGATTCCTTTTAGAACAGCAGACCCCAACCTTTGTGGCATGGCTGGAGGAGGGGAGAGGGGAACTGGACCGCACACGAGTGGCAGGCCTGCAATGACTTGCATGAGTGGTGGATCGGGCTGCCCATATATGCATACACAGCTTGATTTGCACAAGTTGAGCGGCACGCATGTGTGCATGCACGCTGGCCTGCTACTCACGCAAGTTGAGCTGTGTGTGCATGCTTGTGCACCGGCCTGTTGCTTGCACACCCTGGTAGCAAACAGGGGTGGGCGGGGACCCCTACTTTAAAGTGCAGTACTGTTCTTTCCAGAGTGGACTACCTGGCCAAAGGCTAACCAGTTGTATAGAAGGTTTACTGATATAATCCCTTTTCTTAGAAAAACAAACAAAATAGAACAAAACATTAAATTAAATTTCAGTAGTATGCCTTTACAAGAGCATAGGATTTCCTAGACAAAAGATTTCTAATCTAATCTCTCTGCTTTATACGGGCACATTGTTTTGTGTGCATTGTGTGCACACAGGGAGGGGAAAAAAATCATTTGGCAAGGTTGAATGTTGTGGCAACATTTAAAACAATATTAAATTTCCTGGTGCCTTAAAATGCCCCACTGCAGCAGAAAGTCATAATCAGGAACAGATTTATAAGTCCCTTGTCCTGCTGAGTAAATAATCATCGAAAACTCTTTATTCCCAGCAGAATACAATACCGGCACTTTGCAACTCCCACCTCTGCTGTCTAAAAGCTTTTTCAATCCTGCAAAACAGTGGGGAAAGAAATAATAACAGTCATATTCAGGAAATGGAGCCACTGGTCTATGGCTGAGATCTTCTGTACTCTCAATGGCAGTGGCGAGAGGGAAGAAAAAAAAATACCCTATGCTGGAGCTATTTTGTTGATTGTATGAACCACAAGGAAACAGTGACAGAAGCCACAATTCTTATTATTCTCACTTTGAGGTTATTATTTGAATTACAGGAAATTAGTTCTTTGAAATCACAAGATGTACTTCCTAAATTGAGGACCAATCTTCATTTTTCACTATGCACGCTCATTTTAACATAGCAATTAGATTTATATACTGTTTCATAGTGCATTACATCACTCTCTAAGCAGTTTACAAAGTCAGTGTATTGACCCTAATAATCAGGGGCCCCATTCTGGTGATTTTGGCCACTATGAATACCACTATTCATAGCAATACTGGCCCAAATCACCCAAATGGGGACCCAGATTGTATGAATACTATTCATAGGAATAGAATAGAATAGAATAGAATAGAATAGAATAGAATAGAATAGAATAGAATAGAATAGAATAGAGTAAAGTAGCGTAGCGTAGCGTAGCGTAGCGTAGCGTAGAGTAGAGTAGAGTAGAGTAGAGTAGAATAGAATAGAATAGAATAGAATAGAATAGAATAGAATAAAATAGAATAGAATAGAATAGAATAGAATAGAAGTAGTAGTAGTAGTAGTAGTAGTAGTAGTAGTAGTAGTAGTAGTAGTAGTAGTAGTAGCAGCAGCACAGAGAAGAGCAGCAAAGATGATCAGGGAACTGGAAACTAAAACATATAAGGAACGGTTGCTGGAATTGGGTATGTCTAGTCTAACGATGAGAAGGACTAGGGATGACATGATAACAGTGTTCCAATATCTCAGGGGCTGCCCCAAAGAAGAGGGAGTCAAGCCATTCTCCAAAGCACCTGAAGGCAGGACAAGAATTAACAGATGAAAACTAATCAAGGAGAGAAGCAACCTAGAACTAAGGAGAAATTTCCTGATAGTTAGAACAATTAATCAGAGGAACAACTGCTTCCAGAAGCTGTGAATGCTCCAACACTGGAAGTTTTTAAGAAGAGACTGGACAGCCATTTGTCTGAAATGGTATAGGGTTTCCTGCCTGAGCAGCAGGTTGGAGTAGATGACCTCCAAGGTCCTTTCCAATTTTATTATTATTATTGTTGTTGTTTTGTTTTGTTTTTATTCATTAAATATGAATAAACAACTGAACATTCAAATTGGCTGACGATGATGGTTGACACGGGTTGCTACCAGCATCCTAGGTGCCAACCAGGTACCTCCTTAAAATGTAAGATGTTCCGAGTAGTGCAGTTTTTTGTAACATTGTTGGAGTTATTGCAAGAAGTTGCAGTTTCTTGATGTATTTTGCAAAGTTGTTGTTGTTGTTGTTGTTGTTGTTATTATTATTATTATTATTATTATTATTATTATTATTACCACCATCCTTGATTTGGGGGTTCACAGCCAGTTCACAGGTGTCATCTTGAATTAGTATGGTCATCCTGCTACCTTAGACATAATGTTGGTGTGGGAATCATAAGTCTATTCACCCTATTTTTCAACTCTCAGAAAAGCTTCAAGATTGCACCATCAGAATTCGGTGGTGAAGAAACTGAATAATATCATCACTTCAGCTATATTTTTTCCCCAAATGCATATCTTTTATTTTAAAAGCTAGCCAAAGAAGGCAGCTGTTGGCCACCAAATCTTTGCACAGCTGGGCATCATCCAATGTCTGAGACAATTTTGCATCTAGAAGGAAAATTATCTTTATTGTTTTTCCTCTAACATCTGCCTGAATTTAGAAGAAACTGCTGATCCATCAGATAATGGCTCTATTTTATACAAGAATTAAGTTTCCACTCTCAGTCACCTTGATCTTAATATAGAATGATGTCCAGTGAAATTAAAGGATGTTTTTTTCAAAGTAAATAGTCTGAATCCTTTCTTTCTTTCTTTCTTTCTTTCTTTCTTTCTTTCTTTCTTTCTTTCTTTCTTTCTTTCTTTCTTTCTTTCTTTCTTTCTTTCTTTCTTCTTCCTTCCTTCCTTCCTTCCTTCCTTCCTTCCTTCCTTCCTTCCTTCATCTATCTATCTATCTATCTATCTATCTATCTATCTATCTATCTATCTATCTATCTATCTATCTATCTATCTATCTATCTATCTATCTATCTTTACTGTGGCTTTGAACCTCACCTGCCTTTAAATTATTGCTTTAATTTTTCCATGCAACCAAATCCAATTCGAAATAGGACGAAGACAGTCCTGGTTGCAAAATGTGATTTATTTGCTTGATCTTTTGGGCCACCATTGTGGTGATAATTGAGTACTAATTGTCCAGATCCTGCAATCTAAAATGAAAATCCATCCTTCTGAGACATTTTATTCAGTTTTTATAAACTTTGACTTATTTTCATTATAACCACAGACTCCCAGGTCACTAGTACACGACTTATCCTATTTCAAAGAAGTTCACTCATCGCTTCTGCCCTTGTTTCATAGCTGAATGCTTCTTTCCTGAGAACTCTGCCTCACACTCAGCTAAGCTGACGAAACATTTCTTAGTAATGGGTGACCGTACTTTAAATCTTTTATGACAAGGTGAGCTTATACTCATCTTTGGTCTTTGTTGATTTTTTTCTTCAACTAAATGAATTCAGATAAGTTCACATGTTCATGTCCCAGACACATTGTGTCAAACCATGGATTGTCCAGCCACTTTATTGCAGTGATACGCATCCTGAGATGTAAAATTTGGCATGCAACATTCCTACAAAATGTTGCTACCAATTTGTAACTTATTGATAAAGGAGAATATTTGTAGCTCGGGGCTGAAATGAGAGTTCCTTGGGGCTCTCTGAACTTGTAGGAGTTTTATTACCCAAACAAGTTAACATCATCAGTACTAGAAACCTCACTTCCTACTAGCACTGATGATGTTACCTAGTTGGGTAACAAAACATCTGCAAGAAAACAACCAAGGTTGGAGAGTTCCTCCTCCTCCTCTTCCTCTTCTTCTTCCTCCTCCTCCTCCCTCCCTCCCTCCCTTCTTCCCTCCCTCTCTACTAGCACTGATGATGTTACCTAGTTGGGTAACGAAACATCTGCAAGAAAACAACCAAGGTTGGAGAGTTCCTCCTCCTCCTCTTCCTCTTCCTCCTCCTCCTCCCTCCCTCCCTCCCTTCTTCCCTCCCTCTCTACTAGCACTGATGATGTTACCTAGTTGGGTAATGAAACATCTGCAAGAAAACAACCAAGGTTGGAGAGTTCCTCCTCCTCCTCCTTCTCCTCCTCCTCCCTCCCTCCCTTCTTCCCTCCCTCTCTACTAGCACTGATGATGTTACCTAGTTGGGTAATGAAACATCTGCAAGAAAACAACTGAGCTCAAAAAGCAGTAAAGGCCCCACCACCGTTCCTAATTTTTAACTTGTCAGAAACTTGTCAGAAACTGAAAAGAAAAAAAAAAACCACACAGAAGATAATCCAATTAAGTAGATTTAATTGATTTATTATAGTTTCAGTTAAAGGTCATGTATATGGATTTCTGAAACCGTATTCTATGTATTTCTGCATGAATGTTCAGAACAGCTTTTCACAAATGAAGGGGCATTATTTGTTTCCTCCCAAAATGGAAGTTAATTGAAGGGGTAGTGTACACTGTGTGTCTCAGAAGCATAGCTCATTTTTTTTTTTCGTTCAATAAAAGATGCAGCTGTGATTTGTTGCTGTTGTTTTCAAAGACTTAGCTGTTGCCTCAAATGTCCAGTTATGATTCAAAATACTGAACGGTGGGAATTCCTTCTGTTTGAATGTAATACAAAAAAGTAAGAGAAGTCCTTTTAAAGAAAGTGTATTTTTTGCTATTGTTGTTAACTTGAATTTATACATTTTCTGTAACCTGTTTCAGAATCCTCATTGCTGAATGAGGGAGATTTATTTGTTGTTGAACATATTCCCAGTGAGTCTAACATGTACATCATAACATCATGTCCTCCCTCCCTCCCTTCCTTCCTTCCTCCCTCCCTCTCTCCCTCCCCTTCATTTTCCTTCATACTTTCTTTCCTTTCCTTCATCCTTCTTTCTTTCTTTCTTTCTTTCTTTCTTTCTTTCTTTCTTTCTTTCTTTCTTTCTTTCTTTCTTTCTTTCTTTCTTCTCTCTCTCTTTCTTTCTTTCTTTCTTTCCTTCCCTCCTTCCTTTTCATTCCTTTCCTTCTTTGTCCTAAACAAATAATTGCAGTTATTATTTTTAAAACAACTTGATTTTTTTATGTCTAATATTTGTCACAGGATAGAAAATTGGGCCTTTGATGAGCTATGCTGGCTGATCCTATTAGTGAAATCTCCCCATAGCAAATATTTTCCAGCAATAAATTTTCTATTACAATTTCATCTACCCAAAGGCATGGAGAACAAAACTTTAAACATATTAGGCCCAAGAAATATAAAAAATGTAGAATTAATTTGACTTGTGAGTATTTCTCAATAGAGGCAACTAAACCAAGGTTAATACAATTCATGGTGGTGTCTAAACCTTGTATTTTGTTTGAGGAAATGTGATTTGTAACGGATCAATCTGCAGGTCTAGGACAATCCACCATGGCAGATTCACTGCTGGACAACTTGCTGCAGCAGAAAAGTTACACTAATATCAAAGAAATGGTGGAATAGAATAATTAAAGAAAGGATGCAGAAGGAGGAACAGAATGAAATGGGAATGACAAAAATAAAAATAATTTTAAAATTATTTTAAGTAATTAAATTGAATTGTTGAATGGTCCCTCAATAAGTTACCCTGTGGTAAGTTGGCCATGGTGAGTTGTCCTTTGGGGGATTGACTGTGGCAAGTTGGCCATGGTGAGTTGGGCATGATGAATTGGCCATAGAGAGTTGGCCATGTTGAGTTGGCCATGATGAGCTGGCCATGTTGAGTTGGCCATGGCGAGTTGGCCATAAGGAGTTGGCTGTGATGAGTTGGGGATGATGAGTTGGCCATAGGGAGTTGGCCATGGTGAGCTGGCCATGGCGAGTTGGTCATGGTGAGTTAGCCTTGGTCAGTTGGCTGTGGTGAGTTGTCCATAGGGAGTTGACCATGGTGAGTTATCCCATTCCATCAGTCTGTACCCAATCTATTATAACAGATGTAATGTGTGAAAAAATAAATTTTGAGGGAAATGTTCTGAATATACAGTTTGAAAGTGTAAACATTTCCAGTAGTAGGGTAGTTTTCATTTTTAAGATGTCCAAATCATTGCACTGTAAAATATAGATTTTGCCCCCTGGAAGCTTATTTTATTTTAGATCATTAATTTCTAATAGAGTAAGGGATTTCATCCTTGCTATCCTAAAAAAATATTAAAAAGGAAATTCTGTCATAGGAAATTTCCCATATGAAGCTAACCTCTTATGAGCATAGCAAATTGCAATCAGCTTCTGATGGATCTGAACTATTTTGCTGATCTTCTATTTCTGTATCAGCTTATTATTCTGGCTTCCTGAATCTGATGGTTTTAGAATGCTTTCCATATTAAACAAACAAACAAACTCCATATTTATCTCATTCATGCTTGAAATACAACAAAAACATTCCAGAAATGAGGAAATCACACAAATCCTTTGATAAATCCTCCAATCTTTCAGTTAAACCCCCCAAATCCTCCATTAAAGTTTGTATAAACCCAATAATGGGACAAAGTCCAACTCTTTATGGGAACATTTGCAGTTCACTTTTTTGGCTAAAGTGAAGCTTAAAAACCAGGGATTAATATGCAGCCTGGGGAAGCCATGTCCAAAGACATATGTTCCAATGATCAACATGTCCTTTGATCTGAGAATCTGGAACACTGCGGAGAAATTAAGAGTGGTCTTCTGCAACCTCTTTGGTTTTTGAGAAAACCAAACATTATGCAACACATTAAGATGGGTAAAAAATTCTCCTTCTCCTTCTTCTCCTTCTTCTCCTTCTTCTTCTTCTCCTTGTCCTCCTTCCCCTTCCCCTTCCCCTCCTCCTCCTCCTTCCCCTTCTTCCTCCCTCCTCCTCTTCCTCCTCCTCCTCCTTCTCCTTCTCCTTCTCCTCTTCCTTCTCCTTTTCCTACCCCTTCTCCTTCCCCTTCTCTCCTCCTTCTTCTTCTTTTCCTTCACCTCCCCCCCTCTTCTGGATGAAATACAGGGTGCCCATTTCCATTGGTTTCTTGATTACAGCCTACTTGCTTGTCTCCCTTTAAATGGGTAACAACAATGGAAGACTCTTTTTGACAATACTCAAAGATGCCCACAAAAAAGAGAGAGAGAGAGAGAGAGAGAGAGAGAGAGAGAGAGAGAGAGAGAGAGAGAGAGAGAGAGAGAGAGAGAGAGAGAGAGGAGAGAGAGAGAGAGAGAGAGAGAGAGAGAGAGAGAGAGAGAGAGAGAGAAGAGAGAGAGAGAGAGAGAGAGAGAGAGGAAGATGCATATTGTAAGGTAAAAGAAGTTGACAGTGTATTCTGTTTTCCTTTTCTTTAAAAATCACCAATCCAGGTCCAACAAAACTGAGCTGATCTTGGCAGAGCCCAAACTTGTGTATAGCACAGAAATCCCTTCAAACTCCTGGATGCTCAAAATAATGCAATCATCTTTCTGGGAGGTCAGTCTGCTTCTGCTGAACCCTGATCTTTAGAAGCCAAGCAACATTGTGGTTAGCTGGAAAAACAAGACGGTGACAAATAGCAGAGATGTCTTTGTCCAAAGGAAAGACATGACTCAGACCAGAAGTTGTGATGCAAACAAGTTGCCAACATCCTTTGACAAATGGCTGGAGTCTGATTGTGCACTTACAGCATGAACTCTCATCCATCACAGCCAAAGACAGCAGAAACATGGGCAGTCGGAAAAGAAAGAGGGGGACAGAGCTGGAGATGACTTCCATAAATCATCAATTATACTTCTGACTCCACCAGTTCTTTAATTGATGGATGAGGGGAGCATCTTGTCTTAGCTTGATGCCATACATCCACTGAAATCTCAGGACCAGCCAAAAAGTAAATTATTGTTGTAGAATGAGGAGCTGCCTTATTTTGAAATGGTCCACTTGCCTCCTGCTGCTTCTTCTGGCAAGTGGGCAAATGATTATTTAGAGTCACAGGTCTTTTCTTGTGGGGGAAGCAAATCAGCTTGTGATTCAGTTGGAGTGTTTAAGGCAGGGGTCTTGAAACTCGGCCCTTTTATGACTCGTGGACTTCAACTCCCAGAATTAGTCAGCCAGCATGCCTGGCTGAGGAATTCTGGGAGTTGAAGTCCACGAGTCATAAAAGGGCCGAGTTTCGAGACCTCTGGTTTAAGGGATCTGGAAACTTGGTCTGATTGGATTATAATGCTGGAAGACATTCAGAAGGCAGATCCATGCTTAACCTTACCATGAGCTTAAGGCAGGGGTAGGCAACCTTGGCTCTTTTATGACTTGTGGACTTCAACTCCCAGAATTCCTGAGCCAGCCATGCTGAGGAGAAATGGAGAGGTTTCCATGCTGGCTCAGGAATTCTGGGAGTTGAAGTCCGCGAGTCATAAAAGAGCCAAGGTTGCCTACCCCTGGCCTAAGATATTCAGAAGGAGAGGAATGCCTTACATCATCTTCAAACTGTATCCAGCCAGCAGCTAAGACAACCTGGAGAAAAAGTTGTCTTTTCTGTCTTGCACCAGTCTGATGTAGTAGTTAAGGCACTAGGCTAGAAAGCAGGAGAAAGTGAGTTCTAGTTACGCCTTAGGCTAGCTGGGTAACTTTGGACCAATCACCAGGGGATGCTGAGTTCTAGCCCCATCTTAGCAATTTAAGCCAGCTGGGTGACCTTGGACCAATCACCATGACCCTGTGAGTTCTAGTCCTGCCTGAGGCACGAAATCAGGCTGGATGACTTTGGACAGATCACCAGGAGAGTGTGAGTTCTAGTTTGAAAGTTAGGTATGAAAATTGGCTGGGAAAGTTCTACTGACTGGGAGTTCTAGTCCCACCTTAGGTATGAAAGACGGCTGGGTGATTTTGGGCCAGTTACTCTCTCTCTCAATCCAACTCATCTCACAGGGTTGTTATTGTGGGGAAAATAGGAAGAAGAACCAGCATTAAGTATGTATGCCAGCTTGAGCTATTTATTAAAAACAATAAAGATGGTATGAATAAAAATAAATAAATAAATAAATAAATAAATAACCCCCCCTCCTCTGTCTCAGTGTGCATGCTTTGATTCGGTTCCTTTCAAGCAAATCCCTCTATCCCAATCAAGTGACTTTCTACTTTGGATAGAATGCCCCCCTTTTCATGGGTCATTGCCCTCCAGTGTCATTTCTTTCCTTTATTTTTTTATTGTTAAGTAACTTCAGGAGAATGATAAAGACCCAGATTTTTGGAGGAGGAGGAAGAGAAGGAAGGAGAAGGAGGAGATGGGAGGAGGAGGGAGTGGAGGGAGAAGGAAGAGGAGGAGGAGGAGGAAGAAGAAGAAGAAGGATGAGGAAGAGGAGGAGGTTGAGGGAGAGGAGGAGGAGACAGGAGGAGGAGGAGGAAGAGGAGAAGGAGAAGGAGGAAGAGGAGGAAGAGGAGGAGGAGGAAGGAGGAGGAGGAGGAGGAAGAGGAGGAGGTTGAGGGAGAGGAGGAGGAGGAGATGGGAGGAGGAGGGAGAAGAGGAAGAGGAGGGTGGAGGAAGAGGAGGAGGAGAAGGAGGAGGAGGAAGAAGAGGAGGAGGATGAGGAGAAAGAAGAAGGAGGAGGAAGAGGAGGTGGTTGAGAGAGAGCAGAAGAAGGAGACAGGAGGAGGAGGAGGAAGAGGAGGAGGAAGAGGAGGAGGAGAAGGAGGAAGAAGAAGAAGGAGGAGGAAGAGGAAGAGGTTGAGGGAGAGGGAGAGGAGGAGGAGGAGGAGATGGGAGGAGGAGTGAGAGGAGGGAGAGGAAGAGGAGGAGGTTGAGGGAGAGGAGGAGGAGGAGACAGGAGGAGGAGGAGGAAGAGGAGGAGGAAGAAGAAGGAAGAGGAAGAGGAGGAGGTTGAGGGAAAGGAGGAGGAGACAGGAGGAGGAGGGGGAGGAGGAGGAAGAAGAAGGAGGAGGAGGAAGAGGAGGAGGTTGAGGAGGAGGAGAAGGAGGAGATGGGAGGAGGAGGGAGAGGAGGGTGGAGGAAGAGGAGGAGGAGGAGGAAGAGGAGGAGGTTGAGGGAGAGGAGGAGGAGGAGATGGGAGGAGGAAGAGGAGGAGGGAGAGGAGGAGGAAGAGGAGGAGGAGGAAGAAGAATGAGGAGGAAGAGGAAGAGGGGGAGGTTGAGGGAGAGGAGGAGGAGGAGACAGGAGGAGGAGAAGGAGGAGGAGGAGGAAGAGGAGGAGGAGGAAGAGGAGGAAGAGGAGGAGGAGGAAGAAGAAGGAGGAGGAGGAGGAAGAGGAGGAAGAAGGAGGAAGAAGGAGGAGGAGGAGGAGATGACAAAAATTGATGGAATACTATTCCACAAAGAGAGAATAGAACCAAATCCACTGTATCATCTCTGCTAAAAGTTGGACATAACTTCCTCTTATTCTCATGCTTTTTGAACTTCTTTCATCTTTGCTGGTTACAGAAAGACCTTTGATTCTAAGAACTGGGGACTGAGTGAAAGTTGTAGAGAAAATCTGTCATGCAGCACATATGGCATTGCTGAATGGAGTCCAGCTGCTGTCATTTTTTAAAAAAAAATTGTTTGGATGGAAAAACTGTACAAAAACCTCCCTCTGTGCTTGTAAGAAGTGAGTCCGACAAGGCACTTTGGAAAGCTGCACAAAAACTGTTTGCTTCTGTTTGCAGGGGAGAACGCTTGGGTAATCTCCGTAAATTTGATCTGAGTAAAAGATCAAGTGATTACACTCTTACAACATGGTAAGCTTGATCAGTATTCATTTTGCTTAGCTGTTCTTATTTAAAGCCATATTTAGTAAACCCCGGTCATTGCAGCTATTTCCTGGCTTAATGCATTGTGCATGTCCAGAGGTGGAATCAAGTTCAGTCTTTTGTAATGGTGCGTGAGAATAACCTTGGGAGACCAAAGAGAAAGAGATGCTGCTAGAGACAAGAGAACACATAGCCCACAGCTACACAGCTACATAATGGCTGGAGAAAGAAACTCAGAAGAGATTCCTGCCTCACCTCTCAGAGTGCAAAGATGGAGGATTTGGACTTTTCAGACGTAACAGAATAACAAATTTGGGAGGGACTTTGGAGGTCATCTAGTCCAATCCCCTGCACAAGCAAGAGATCCTATACTATTTCAGACAAATGGCTGTCCAGTCTCTTCTTAAAGACTTCCAGTGTTGGAGCACCCACAACTTCTGGAGGCAAGCAGTTCCACTGGTTAATTGTTCTCACTGTCGTAACATAGTCCAGTTGAAATGAAGCTGAAATCCTTTTTTTGAGAATTAAGCCAGATGGTGGGATTCAAATACCTGAACAACTGGTTCTCTCCATGGACACAGGCCTGAGCCTCTGAGGCCTAGAACGGATTTCCGGAAGTGACATCCACGCACTTCCAGCAGGCTGTTCTAGGGCTGGGTGGGCTCCTCCAGGCCTCTGAGGTCTAGAACGGAAGCAGTGTGCATTCAGCCAGTTCTCCAAACTCAACAAAATTTAGCTACCAGTTCTGCCAAACCAGTGCGAAATGGCTGAATCCCACCACTGTATCCAAGGTCATAAAGTCCAACCCCCTGTTCAGGCAGGTAACCCTATACCATTTCGGACAAATGGCTGTCCAGTCTCTTCTTAAAAATCTCCAGTGTTGGAGCAATCACAGCTTCTGGAGGCAGGTTGTTCCACTGATTAATTGTTCTCACTGTCGGGAAATTTCTCCTTAGTTCTAGGTTGCTTCTCTCCTTGATTATAATTTCCATCCGTTGCTTCTTGTCCTGCCTTCAGGTGCTTTGGAGAATAGCTTGACTCCCTCTTCTTTGTAGCAGTTCTTCAGATTTTGGAATAAAGAAGAAAGGGTCAACCTATGCAAGCTTCTGTTACTGTAGCCTTACAATGAAGGAGAATTAACACATCTGGCTGTGTTTCCTGTCTAGTCTACCTGGGAAGACTGACAATCCCTGATAACTTCACAAACACATCCAAGTCACTTGCAATAGCATGAATCCAGTTTGCCATCAGCTTCACAGTCTAACCTTGCAATCATTGGATGTTCTGCCAGTCTCCCCTCTGAGTGCTAACCAAATTTAGAATCAACCTTGGTCATCTACCCGCCAATTATTTCAGCAAGCATTTTAACAAGTGTTCCCCATTACTCCATGCAGTGTTTGCATCCTGTCTTTTCCCACATCTGCATGTATCCATTTTGTTCTCTTATCCACCTTCATCTCTCCTTGCAGTCAAGCTGTGTGTCTCTATGTTTTTTTCTCTCAAAAAAGTTTGACCAAGTTGTCAATGAAAAAAAAAGGGGGGAGGCAACTAATTGACAGGTTTTTAAAGTAAAATGACAGTCCAAAAAGACTGCTCTGGTAATACAGAAAAGGGGAAGTAGAACGGGTTTATTTTAATCTACTCGTTTATAGTATGACTTTAGTTGTTTTCTCCTTTCATCCTTCCTAAGCTTTTTTCCTTCTCTATCTTATGTTAGATTTCAAGTCCAAGAACAGAAATGGACTCAATACTTTACGTCGTTCTGCATTAGATTATAGAACAGAGAATAACAAAATTTGTAGGGACCTTGAAGATCTTCTAGTCCAGTGGCTCCCAACCTTTTCTATACACCATACCCCTAGAACACTTATTTTTATTATTATTAATTTTATTAATTTTATCTCGGAGTCCTAATGGACAATCACTTAAATATGAGCCAGCCGTGTGCTACAGCTGCCAAAAAAAGCCGACACAGTGCTAGGCTGCATTAACGAGGAAATGAATCAAGATCACGTGAAGTGTTAATACCACTTTACAACACCTTGGTAAGGCCACACTTGGAATACTGCATCCAGTTTTGGTCACCACGATGTAAAAAAGATGTTGAGACTCTAGAAAGAGTACAGAGAAGAGCAACAAAGAGGATTAGGGGACTGGAGGCTAAAACATATAAAGAACGGTTACTGCAATTGGGTATGTCCAGTTTAATGAAGAGAAGGACGAGGGGGGACAGGATAGCAGTGTTCCAATATCTCAGGGACTGCCACAAAGAAGAGGGAGTCAAGCTATTCTCCAAAGCCCCTGAAAGCAGGAGAAGAAGCAGTGGATGGAAACTGATGAAGGAGAGAAGCAACCTAGAACTAAGGAGAAACTTCCTGAGAACAATTAACCAATGGAACAACCTGCCTCCAGAAGTGGTGAATGCTCCAACACTGGAAGTTTTTAAGAAGAGACTGGACAGCCATTTGTCCGAAATGGTGTAGGGCTTCCTGCCTAAGCAGGGGGTTGGGCTCGATGACCTCCAAAATCCCTTCCAACTTTATTATTATTATTACTATTACTATTACTATTACTATTACTATTACTATTACTATTACTATTACTATTACTATTACTATTACTATTACTATTACTATTATTATTACATAATACATATGAGTCTAAATAAAAAAAGTATAAAAATACAAATATTACAGCGCACCCACCCACCCCCCTGGAGACCATTTTTATTACCTATATTTCTTCTCATATAATAACTAGCAATATACAATATATTTCAATTGTGCTCTTATCCCCTCCAAAACAGCATATATTCTTATTCCCTTTGCCTTCCACCAACACTGTTTTTATAAAATCCACCCATACTTCATTATAGTTATTTACTTTAATCATCCCATTTTTAAATATAATTTCTGTTGTTAATTTGTCTTTAAATATCGGTAATGGTTAGAATTTAAGGGGATGGGAAATGATAAGGGGTAGATAATAAGTTGGTTATATTAAGGTTATATTAAGGCAGGGGTGTCAAACTCAATTTCATTGAGGGCTGCATCAGCATTGTGGTTGCCCTTGGGGGGTGGGGGTGGCCAAGGTGAGTGCGGCCTACTGGTGGGCGTGGATGGAGTGGGTGTGGCCTACTGGGTGGGCATGGCCAACTCTACATCGTTCACATCAAAGGTGCCTGTGGGGGCCTGGTCAGGAATAGGACAGATCTGAGGGTCTCTGGCAGAAGGGGGTGGGACCGGGACAAGCACCAAGGCATGGTCCATTTCTTCATTCCTCACAAAGGGTGACACCTCCCCAGCATGCACCCAGGGGGTGGGGCTGATGCGGCAGAGGCTGGTTCCTCGCTGTTTCCAGATGGCCTTGTGGAGTTAAGACTGAATGTGTTTCAGCATAGATGGCCACCACAAAATTGTACATTGGCTCCTGGCTGGCCTGGGCCAGGGCCAAGACAATGGGGGCCATTCCCTCACTATTTCCAGGATGGCTTCGCGGGCCACATGAAACCACTTCATGGGCCACATCCGGCCCCCGGGTCTTGTGTCTGACATGTCTGTATTAAGGGATACGTATTATAACATGTGTTTGGGTCTAGAATGCTTCTCGCACCCCTTACAAAAGTTCAAAATAACGGCAATGAATTATGCACATACCCTATAATTTTGAAAACCCAGGTTTTTGCACCCCCTTGAATATCATCAAGCACCCCCGGTTGGGGACCCCTGTTCTAATCCAACTCCCTGCTCAAGCAGGAGACCTTATGTCATCCTGGATAAATGGTTGTCCAGTCTCTTTTTGAAAGCTTCCAGTCATGGGACACCCACAACTTTTGAAGGCAAGTCATCCCAGTAATTTCACTGGTTAATTGCGCTAACCGTTAGGAATTTTCTCCTTATTTTTATATTGCTTCTCTCTTTGGTTAGTTTCCATCCATTGTTTCTTGTCTTACTTTTTGGTGCTTTGGAAAACAGTTTGACAAAATAGTTTGACAAGGATCAGCTTTGTCTGATCCTACACATCCTATTTTTTTTTATTCACACACACACACAGACAAAATTACACATAGATAGAATGAAAAAGAGAGTCTTTAAATTTGCTCCTGTTAAATATGTGAGCAAATTATCTCCGTGTGTGAACAGCATGCTCACTCATGAGGTTCTTCAGAACTGTGATCTACAGCAGTTGCTTAGTTCCTCAAGCTACTTTAATCTTAGACTTTTGTGAGTCACTAATCTCCAAAGCCAGATGGAATTATTAAATCCAAAAAGACTTCAGTCATTTTTTACTTTGCATATGCAAGGCACTTTAACACAGAAGAATGAAAGCTTAATAAGAAATGGTGCACAGCCATTCTTGCATCACAACAGTTCAATGTCTGCCTGATGATGTGCAATCCTTAATTAGTACATTCATGATGGTGATCATGTTAATAAGTCTGCAGCATCTGCTCTGAGATTCTTTAAGAAGGTCTTAGGGTGTTTTGTAGTTCCAGTTCATTTGTAATTTGTATTTTCCAGTAGAGCAGGTGATAAACTGCCATGTTTCAAGGAGAAACGGGAGCTGCAGAAGCTGACATTTAATTAAAAAATTAATTGAAAACAAATCTGCTTTCTACTTGAGGATGGCACTGAAAGACCACAAAACCCAGACTTATTGTTTCCATTTCTTTCGCTAACTCCACTTTTGAAAGGAGGGGATTACTAGAACTTAGGTCCTTAAATTGAATGATTTTAATGCACAATATATAGTGTGCACGATAAAGGCTTATAGTGCAATAATGTTTAAGGCAGGGGTTCTCAACCTTGGCAACTTTAAGACTTGTGGACTTCAACTCCCAGAATTCCTCAGCCAGCTGGGAGTTGAAGTCCACAAGTCTTAAAGTTGCCAAGGTTGAGAACCCCTGGTTTAAGGGGAGGTGTTTCTCTCTCTCTGTTGACTCCTAAAGACTACCGAAAAAAGCCCCTGAAGTTTTCTTGACAAACTTTTCAAGTGTTTTGCCATTGCTTCCTTCCTAGGGCTGAGACAGAGTGACTGGCCCAAAGTCACCCATCTAGATTTTATGCCTAAGGTGGAACTAGAACTCAGGTCCCTGGGTCTCATGTCTTAATCACTACACCAAAATGACTCTCAATAATTCAGTAGTCTTTTTTCCCCCATGGACAACCATTTATCTGTTCAATTGTGTCCGATTCTCAGTGACTATTTGACAAGCACCTTCCATTTTCTTGGACCATTTTCAGAAGTGGTTTGCCATTGCCTCTTTCCTGGGGATGAGAAAAAGTGACTGGCCCAAAGTAGGACTTAAACTAACAGTCTCCTGGTTTCTAGCCTGAAGCTTTCACCATTACATCAAACTGGCTCTCAATAATTCAACAGCAGAACACATTATTTGTGGGTCTATTCCTGGGGCTTTCAAAGCATAAACCGTGGAAGTGGATATGAAGACATTTTAGATCTTCCTCTTCAAAAGAAAAGCAGCCCAGGTTTCCAATGGACATTTAGTCTTTCCTGTAATACAAAGTGAACCTGTGAAATTTCCTCCCACAGATTGTGGTGCTTGTCATCATATTGGATGACTTTGTAGAGTAGAGTAGAGTAGAGTAGAGTAGAGTAGAATAGAATAGAATAGAATAGAATAGAATAGAATAGAATAGAATAGAATAGAATAGAATAGAATAGAATAGAATAGAATAGAATAGAATAGAATAGAGCTGGAAGAGATCTTGGAGGTCTTCTAGTCCAGATCCTTGTCAAGCAGGAGAACCTATACCATCTCAGACAGACCATCTAGTCTCTTCTTGAAAATTTCCAGTAACGGAGTGCCCACGATTTCTGGAGGCAAGCTGTTCCACTGGTTGATTGTCCTCACTGTCAAGAAGTTTCTCCTTAATTCCAGGTTGCTTTTCTCTTTGATCAAACCATTGTTTCTCTTCCTTCCCTCTGGTGCTCTGGAGAACAACCTGACCCCCTCTGCCTTGTGGCAGCCCCTCAGATACTGGAATATGCTATCATGTCTCCTCTGTTCCTTCTTTTCTTTAGAGACTGGCCAAACCCAAGTTCCGCAGCCGTTCTTCATATGTTTTGGTCTCCAGGCCTTTGATCATCTTAGTTGCTCTTCTCTGATTTTTTTTCCAAACTCTCAACATCTTTTTTGTAATGTGGCGACCAAAACTGGCTGCAGTATTCCAGATGTGGCCTCACTAGGGCTTTATAAAGCAGTACTAATACCTTGCGTGATCTTGATTCTATGCCTCAGGATTGTATGAGCCTTTTTGGTTGCTGCTGCACACTGCTGGCTCATAGTTAAGTGATTGTCCACTAGGACTCCAAGGTTATTTGATTATTTATTTGGGATAAAAGAGGAAGGAGAAGATTTTTTTTTTCTCTGACATCCCCGAGGTCAGGACTAGAACCAAACTTTGAACCTATATTCAGATGAATATTAGGAAGAACTGCCTGATGATAAGAATTGACATCCAATGGGATAAACTGTTTTATGAAGTTTACTGGAGACTTTCACCCTGAGGCTGATAGCCATCTGTCCCATATATTTTACCAGATTCTGCACTGAGCAGGATGGTGGATTAGCTGACCTCCATGGTTTCTTCAAATTTTACAATGTTCTGATCAGCTTTGCATGTTCCATTATCCTAAGTTATTTGTCTTAGTAAAATGATTTAAGAATGGGAGTCCCAAAGGTGTTTTGTTTTTCTTTTCAAAAACAACTGTTTTTCCTTAAAGATGTTTCACCTCTCATCCAAGAATGATAAATATGAGCCAGCATATTTAAATGATAAATGATAAATACGAGCCAGCCCTGTGCTGCAGCTGCCAAAAAGGCCAACACAGTGCTAGGCTGCATTAACAGAGGGATAGAATCAAGATCATGTAAAGTGTTAATACCACTTTATAACACCTTGGTAAGGCTACACTTGGAATACTGCATCCAATTTTGGTCACTATGATGTAAAAAAGAGGTTGAGAACTCTAGAAAGAGTACAGAGAAGAGCAACAAAGATGATTAGGGGACTGGAGGCTAAAACATATAAGGAACAGCTGCTGGAATTGGGTATGTCTAGTTCAATGAAGAGAAGGACGAGGGGGGACATGATAGCAGTATTCCAATATCTCAGGGGCTGCCCCAAAGAAGAGGGAGTCAAGCTATTTTGCAAAGCGCCTGAAGGCAGGACAAGAAGCAATGGGTGGAAACTAATCAAGGAGAAAAGCAACCTAGAACTAAGGAGAAATTTCCTGGTAATGAGAACAATTAACCAGTGGAACAATTTGCCTCCAGAAGTGGTGAATGCTCCAACACTGGACGTTTTTAAAAAGAGTCTGGACAGCCATTTGTCTGAAATGGTATAGGGTTTCCTGCCTGAGCAGGGGGTTCGACTAGGTGACCTCCAAGGTCCCTTCCAACTTTACTATTATTACTTTTGTTGTTGTTCTTGTTGTTCTTGTTCTTGTTGTTGTTGTTGTTGTTGTTCTTCTTCTTCTTCTTGTTGTTGTTGTTGTTGTTGTTGTTGTTATTATTATTATTATTATTATTATTATTATTATTATTATTATTATTATTATTATTATTATTATTATAAGCTTCTTCAGTTCTGAAGTTAGGACAATGATGACCTGGGTGATTGACAATCTCCATAGGCATCTAAGAATAGGACTTTCTTCCAGGACACAAAGAAATGAGAATTCCAGTGCTAGTCAATTCAGTTGATCAAGCCATGAACTGGGATCTCTTCAAACATTCATTCTGAAGGATTCTAGGTGGATAAATATGCTTCCATCTTCCAGTTGTGTTACAAATGCCTTGTCTGAAGGACCTCTAAGAACAAATGTCTGTCACAGAACACAAAGTCCCATTTGGGTTCTTTGTGGTTCCCTAGCAATGGTTAGATGCTCCAAAATGATAATCCAATCAACAGGCAGAGAGATGAGAAATAGGCTGCCACAAAGATAGACCCATCATGGAGAGAAACTTTAATGTAATCATGGCCGGGGAAAAAGAATAGATCCACTGTCTTTTTCCATTTACACTTCTCCAGAATAGGAGCAGGCATTTCTCAATAATTCATCAAGACTTTAAGTATAATAATATTGTTAATTGATATACATAATTTTAGTGCTTTTCTAATATAGTGACTCTCCAGTGTACGATAATATTTGCCAGGCATAGCATAAAATATCTAGAGAGGCTTGCTTTGAATAATTAAAACTTGGTACTCTGGGTTAATTTTGCAACCATGTACATATAAGTAGAGTTTCACACTGGAAGAAATATGCTTGTAGGTTTTAAGTCCATAATCAAAGTAACAATGTAATATTAATCTAAACAAACAATGATTTCTAATGTTCCACAGATGGAAAATGTCTATATTGTTAATCATAAGAAGATCAGATTCAAACTTTATTTAGACAAACATCATCTTCTTCTTCTTCTTCTTCTTCTCCTCCTCCATCTCCTCCTCCTCCTCCTCCTTCTCCTCCTCCTCCTCTTCTTCTTCTTCTTCTTCTTCTTCTTCTTCTTCTTCTTCTTCTTCTTCTTCTTCTTCTTCTTCTTCTTCTTCTTCTTCTTCTTCTTCTTCTTCTTCTTCTTCCTCTTCCTCTTCCTCTTCCTCCTCCTCCTCTTTCTCTTTTACTACTTCAGGTATTGAGGAAAATACAAAGATATCAAATAGAATCCTGTCTTAAGCAATAGAAAAATTAAGGACAATTTTTTCACTCCAGCTCCAGATCACATTGCCACCACCAAAACAGAAAAAAATAAGAAAGTAAAAAGTTGTAACGTGTTACCACTGTTGTGCTTTGGGCTCTCAGTGCGGCCTAATCATGGGGTTTGGGAGTTGTGAGAGACAATAGGTATCACACAATACCAGGACAAGGGGGCACTCCCTAAAGCTCATAGCTAAGAAAGTGAGGACAAATAAAGGGAAATATTTCTTCACCCAGAGGGTCATTGATTTATGGAATTCACTTCCTGAAGGGGGTGGTTATTAAAACGGATGTCCATGTGCCGCCTCTATGTTGGTTGAGGCAGGCAGGATTCCCTTGGGTACCATTTGTTTGGGGGTCAAGGGAAAGGGAGGGTTATGCCTTCTCTTTCTGCTCAAGATCCCCATGTACAATTGGTGGGCCACTGTGTGACACAGAATGCTGGACTCGATGGGCTTTGGCCTGATTCAGCATGGCTCTTCTTATGTTCTTATGTTCTATGGGAAGTATGATGGCAACAGGCCCAACCAATCCCTAGAATCCAATTTAATAAACAGGATCTTGCATCTAATTGTCTAATTATTTGTGGAGCAGCACATCAAAATGCCACCAAAATATCTTGTGTGATCATATCTAATTCCAACTCCTGTCCTGGAATCTCATCCTCCCCAGCCTATATGTAAATCTGCCCGTATTTCCATTTCATGATCTGTACTTTTCTGGATTTTCCAACACAAAATTAAATTCACAAAAGAACATTGTAGAAAGGGGCTGAAACGAATACAGGTCTGGGAAAATAAGCAGCTGAACAAAACCCAAACTGGCAGGTTTATTAACCCCTAGCTGTGATACTATATTTACCTTTTAAAAAATGTATCAAATAATTTACCTTCTAAATGGAAAGATTGTCTTAAACTTCCTGTGAATATAGTAACTGAAGCAAATATGATTTATTTTTTTTCCTCCTGTCTAATATATCTAAAGGGATGATCCTATTAAACTCAGGTCATCTTCTTTTGAAGTCTATCTGGTAGTAATTTTAGGTCAAATTTTTTTTCGATTTAAAGATGCTAGATGGAACGTTTTGAGCTGAGATGCTTCTTTGTGAAATCCTGGATCAACTGTAATGAACTACATACCATCTTCTCCTGGTTGAGCCCACTAGTGGGTGAGGAATCAAAGGAGTAAATAATTCAGGGGGGGGCATATCTTTGTCAGAGAGAAGAAGCAAAATGTCCTCAAGGAACAGGTCAACGGGCAGTCAAAGTTTGGTGAGAAGTACTCACCAACCCAGATTCCAATGTCACACCAGGTATCTTGCCGAAGGTTTCAATACTCATAGAGGGACAGCAGCTGACATTGTTTCTCAACTAGTAGGTGCCCACATTTCACCAACTCTCCGCATGCTGCATTGGTTGTCTATTGGTCTCCGAGCCCAATTCAAGGTGTTGGTTATTACCTATAAAGCCCTTCATGGCATGGGACCAGGATATTTACGGGACCGCCTTCTGCCACATACTTCCCTACAACCGGTGAGAGCGCACAGAGTTGGCCTCCTCCGGGTCCTGTCAGCGAAACAATGTCGTCTGGCGGGCCCTAGGGGGAGGGCCTTCTCTGTTGTGGCACCCGCCCTCTGGAACCAACTGCCTCCTGAAGTCCACGTTTCTCCGACTCTCCCGGCCTTCCAAAAAAACCTTAAAACTTATCTTTGCCGGCAGGCCTGGGGATGATTGTGGTTGATTGATGTATTGAATGTGTGTTTATTGGTTTTTAGATATTCTGTTGGGGTTTTTTATATTGTATTTTTTGTTATGTATATGTTGTTAGCCGCTCCGAGTCCCCTGGAGAGGAGCAGCATACAAACCAAAATAAATAAATAAATAAATAAATATTAAAACGAGCCATGCTGGCACTGTGGTTAGCATGGAGTGTTGCAGGCTGAATTCTGCCACCTGCCAGCAGTTCGATCCTAAATGGCTCAAAGTTGCATCCTTCTGAGGTCGATAAAATGAGGACGCAGATTGTTGAGGGCAATAGGCTGTCTCTGTAAACTGCTTAGAGAGGGCTGTAAAGCACTGTGAAGCAGTATAATCTAAGCGCTATTATCCACCGAAATATTGTGGGATTTTTTTCTCACAATATTTGAAAGATGTGGACCAGCATCTCCCCACCTCCCATCAGTGGGATCGAGATCTGGACCTTGTTGACTTTTCTTAAGATATTAAAGACTTAGTTTTCCCTCAAACTTTGAGATGGTTAAGTGAGCCTTACTTTGTTTCTTCTAGCAGAGGGAAGAAATTTATATTGTTTATTGTATGTTATTGTAATTGCGCTCTGATGATTTTGGATTTCTGCTGCTTTAGTTTTCTTAGTCTCATCACCCAGATTTCTGCACCTGGATGGATGGCCATCAACACTATTTAAAATAGGAACAACAACAACTGCTTTGAGTCAATTTGGACCGAGATCTTCTCTGCATAACTGAAAGATGCTTCTTAATTATCCCTTAAATAAATAATCCCCAATTGATGCTTGTGTCCGTGTCGGTTTGTATGTATAGCTTTGCGTAGTTCACTGTGAATACCTGTCAGCCTAGGTCACTAAGCCTCAGTGAAAGTTTCTTTAATCAATGGTTGATTTCCATAAGCCAAACCAGTTCATCGAGTTTCGCCTTGCGTAAACTCAGATTACTTCCTATATTAGGTCATCCTGTAATTTATCTTTTCCCACAAAGGAGACAAAGTCCATTGAGTGTCATGAAGAGACAGACCTCCTACTGTATCTAAGGCAGCAGTTCTCAGCCTGTGGGTCGCGACCCCATTTGGGGTCGAACGACCATTTCACGGGGGTCGCCAAACAACGCCGTCCGCCATTTTTCCCCCTTTTCCTTAGCTGTGCTACTCTCTCTTATTCTATTGGCTTTTGAAAGCCAGTAGAATAGACTCTCTTGAATAGAGTCTAATTCTATTGGCTTTCAAAAGCCAATAGGAATTGTCCAGGCTGTCTCTGCCCTGCTGAGCCCGCCAAAAGTCCCAGTCTGCAAACGGTGCTGCAAGTTGTCTGCAGCAAAGGCGAGCTGTCTAGAAGTTTCCACCCCTCCCTGCTGAGCAACTACTAAAAATGTAAGTATAAGAGGGCCAGGGGTGGGAGGTGGGAGGCCGGCGGGCGCAGGGAGGGTTGCTGGCACGTGTGGGGCCCTGTGGGTGCCTTACCTCCCTTGGGCTGGGCCAGCTGGTGGCCCAGCCAGTGGTTGCCCTGCGCCGTCACTGCTCCTTGCCAGCTACGCCTCGGCCGGCACAGGGGGTGGCACCGCGCATGCGCGGCACTCCTGGGCAGGGAAATAGTCCTCGACTTACGACCAGTTGGGGATCCTCGACTTATGACTGGTTGGGTAGTCCTCGACTTACGACCGGTTGGGGGGTCGTGGCATTAAAAAGGTTGAGAACCACTGATCTAAGGTATTGCATTGCTTTCTGCATAGAGAAGGGCAAGGATTTTACTGGATAACACAGAACTTCCCAACCTTAGGACTATCTGAGCTGGGCTATGAAACATAGGAGCACTTCCAGATAGCAATAACAAGATACAGAAAATAATAATTCTTACTTGTCAACTAGGGGTTCTTTTGATTTTGTAATTTGAACTTGGTCAGACCGTCTCCAGATTTCTTAGAATTCCAGGAAAACCCAATACCCATGCACCATACAGGAGAAGCTTTGTATCCTATTATTGTCTTATGGTTTGATCTTATTGTGTGTGTGTGTGTGTGTGTGTGTGTGTGTGTGTGTTTTCCCTCCAGGCTGAAGATCACAATAAACATTTGTTTAAAAACTAAATTCTAGGAGTGGTAAACTGAGCACATGACCGTGGCAAACGTCTTCAGACAATGTTAGCTCCCTCGCCAAGAAATCAGACAATCACCTATTCTGAGATGGTATAGGTTCCCCTGCTTGGGCAGGGGGCTGGACTAGAAGACCTCCAAGGTCCCTTCCAGCTCTATGGAGATGAGCACCATCCCTAGAGTTTGACATGACTGGACAGAGAAACCTTTACCATTTTTTACCTAGATAAAATTTGCTTTCCTGCTACTTACCTCAGGAGGCCACATCAAGTCATGAATTTCCCCTTTCTGGAGCTTTTCAAAGGCAGGTTGGATGGTCTTCTGACAGAGGTACTCTAGTGCAGAGGTCCCCAACTTTTTGGGCACCAGGGACCAGTTATGTGAGGAGATGTTTTTCTGTGGACTGGAGAGGGCGTGGTTTTGTGTGCTGCCTGCATCCTCTGGGTGGGGCTTTGCTTGTTTCTGCAGACCAGTTGCTGGCTGTTATGACCCAGAGGCAATGCAGTCAGGTGGCAATTCAAACCGCCCTTTAATTGCTCCAAATTTTCCCCCAATACTCCCTCATTTCTGGCAAGCCTCCAAACAAAGGAAGACACACACACCTTCAGCCATGTCTGGCTGCAAGTAGTTTCACACACAGTCAGATTAGGAGAGGAATTTACTCAAGGCCACGGAGATAACAAGGAAATGACACATACATCATAAACCTAATGAATGTGTGGGAATACACGCTTGCTTAAACAGTTTCAAAAAGGAAGCCAAATTATAGTCCGAGATCTTTGAATATCCAAGCAATATTGTCAGCCAGTCCAGTGGTCAGAGTTTCCGGGTTTCCAAGCAGAAGTCACAGAACAAGAGATCAGCAACAACACACACAAAACTCCAAGGAATCAGTGTTTGTTCCTGACAAATGCCTCTCCCCCCAGTGTCTCCTTAAATCTCAGTCTCCAGGTGTGCCTTGTGGAGAGGGGTGGGATGCTCTCCTCCTGAGTAGCTGAGCCTGCCTGCGTTGTTCCCTCCTTCTCTCCACTCTCCCTGCTCTAGGATCAAGTGGAGCTGGCCCTTGCTCATCGCCTCAACTCTGCCTCTCCTATTCCTCCTGTCCCAATCCTGAAGGGCCTTGGCCTGCCTCGGCCTGCTCTTCCCCACATCCCTCTGAAGCCACAGACACCTCTCCCTCGACCTCCATAGGGTCCCATTCCAGCTCATTTTCCTCCACAGATTCAGGCTCCGATGGAGGCATGACACTGGCATGCCACACCCGGTACTGGTCCACAGATCAAGGGTTGGGGACCCCTGCTCTAGTGGATTCTGCACTGAGCAGGGTATTGAACTCAATAGCCTCTATGGCTCCTTTCAACTCGATGAGTCTCAGATTCGTAGCTACATCGCCTTTCAATGGGTTGCTAGCATCTCATTTTATTTTGCAACCCCAGTCCTGTCACAGACATGGCTTGTTCTTTCAAGGCTTTGCTATTTCTGTCCAGGCTCCCTTTAACACATTTTGTTTCTCAATGCCAAGATAGAGAGGTGTCACTTGCCATGCTCTCGGTCTGATTCTGATTGCAAGAATGCCAGAACACCAAGGTCTGAGTTGCACTTTCCAGCTCGGTAATAACTGATTATCTTCATTGTTCATTTCAGGACCATTAGAAGTCGTGAATAAGGATGTGGTTTCCAGTAACACTTCACAGTAAGTGACACCTTGAGATTGCATCTTTTGGAGATGACTGCAAGGATGTTAATCACTGAATTAATATTTCTCCAGGGATATGCCATGCAATAATAAAGAGGATTTTCTTTCTTTTGCAGATGTGGAAACTCGGTGTAAACGACCAAGGAACTTTTTCTTCATGGTTTTACTTAGGAAATGGGCCCTGGAAAAGACCAATATTCATCTGCAAATATCCCTTTGAAATTTCCCTGCATTTTTTTTAAAAGACTGTAAACAAAACGTACCCAAGGCTTTTAGAATAGAATAGAATAGAATAGAATAGAATAGAATAGAATAGAATAGAATAGAATAGAATAGAATAGAATAGAATGTAGACTAGAGTAGAATAGAATAGAATAGAACAGAACAGAACAGAACAGAACAGAACAGAACGGAACAGAACGGAACGGAACGGACCGGACCGGACCGGACCGGACCGGACCGGACCGGAATGGAATGGAATGGAATGGAATAGAATAGAATAGAATAGAATAGAATAGAATAGAATAGAATAGAATAGAATAGAATAATGTAGAATATAATAGAATGTAGAATAGAACAGAACAGAACAGAACAGAACAGAACAGAACAGACTAGACTAGACTAGACTAGACTAGACTAAACTAGACTAGACTGGACTGGACTGGACTGGACTGGACTGGGACTGGACTGGACTGGACTGGACTGGACTGGACTGGACTGGACTGGACTGGACTGGACTGGAATAGAATAGAATAGAATAGAATAGAATAGAATAATGTAGAATAGAATAATGTAGAATATAATAGAATGTAGAATAGAACAGACTAGACTAGACTAGACTAGACTAGACTGGACTGGACTGGACTGGACTGGAATAGAATAGAATAATGTAGAATAGAATAATGTAGAATAGAATAGAATGTAGAATAGAACAGAACAGAACAGACTAGACTAGACTGGACTGGACTGGACTGGACTGGACTGGACTGGACTGGACTGGAATAGAAGAGAAGAGAAGAGAAGAGAAGAGAAGAGAAGAGAAGAGAAGAGAAGAGAAGAGAAGAGAAGAGAAGAGAAGAGAAGAACAGAGTTGGAAGGGACCTTGGTGGTCTTCTAATCCAACCCCCCACTTAGGCAGGAAACCCTATACCATTTCAGACAAATAGTTGTCCAGTCTCTTCTTAAAAACTTCCAGTGTTGGATCATTCACAACTTCTGGAGGCAGGTTGTTCCACTGTATCAGGAAATTTCTTCTCGGTTCTAAGTTGCTTCTCTCTTTGATTAGTTTCCATCCATTGATTCTTGTCCTGCCTTCAGGTGCTTCTGAGAATTGCTTGACTCCCTCTTCTTTGTGACAACCCCTGAGATACTGGAACACTGCTATCATGTCACCCGTAGTTCTTTTTGTCGAGATACATTTAATTGTTTCTTGAATTTATAACTCACATTATTTGAAGAGCAAATATGGGTATATATATATATATATATATATATATATATATATATATATATCAGTGTTTCTCAACCTTGGCAACTTTAAGACATGTGAACTTCAACTCCCAGAATTCTCAATCTTGGCAACTTTAAAATTTGTGGACTTCAACTCCCAGAATTCTGGGAATTGAAGTCCACATGTCTTAAAGTTACCAAGGTTGAGAAACACTGATATATACAATGATCCCCCCCTTCTGTTTGTCCCCACAAGAAAAATCTTTCATGGTACATCAGCTCAAGAGATGCTAAGCTTTTGAGAGGAAGGATGGACTTGAATTCACAGCTTTGCTGCTGCAGCTGAACTGCTAAATCTCTCTGACTCTCAATGGATGAGTTATTCAAGGTGAGAATCAAATACTCTCCCCTTTTCTCTTTGGTCCAAAGAAGTCAGAAAGAGAAGGAAGGAAGGAAGGAAGGAAGGAAGGAAGGAAGGAAGAAAGAAAGAAAGAAAGAAAGAAAGAAAGAAAGAAAGAAAGAAAGAAAGAAAGAAAGAAAGAAAGAAAGAAAGAAAGAAAGAATGTCACACCTTAATGCACAAGGCGCATTCAGGTCTACAGACTTCAACAGTTAGTTTGCTGATTAAACTCTGAACATGATAAGCATTAAAGTTCCCATGTTATTTGGGCAGAAGAAAGCGATTGTGCAAGCTATTATGAACAGATGCTATACAGTTCTTTTCTGTGTCTCATGTTTGAAGGTTACATTTGCATACTATTTCCAATTGCCTCTCACCAGTGAAAGGCCAATTTCCGTGGTAGTGATCCCTATTCTGGACCTAAACTTCCCTTTACAGCTTACAAAAAAGATTAGCTGGGGAGAGTTATTTAAATATATCAAGATACAAAGCACATTTTTATTTATTATTTAGCCCATAACCACAGTGGGATGCCTTTGACTGTTTTCAGGTATAAAGTCTAAGAGGAATGCATTTTTTTCTTTCCAATGAAATAAAAACAGACAGTATGGTCTAAAATACCAAAAAATATCATAAATGCCTCTCTCTGTATAATATGAAGGGCACAAGGGATCCCAAACAATTGAGTTGAAGAGCTAAAAAAAGGTCAGCACATAGGGTTGGCCTCCTACGGGTCCCGTCTGTTAGACAATGTCGGGTTGGCCTCCTACGGGTCCCGTCTGTTAGACAATGTCATCTGGCGGGGCCTAGGGCAAGGGCCTTCTCTGTTGCTGCCCCAGCCCTCTGGAACCAGCTTCCCTCGGAGGTTCGTACTGCTTCCTCCCTCCTAGCTTTCCGAAAACTGTTGAAAACTCATTTATGCAGACAGGTTTGGGGCGTGTGAGCTGCACTCTGCCCCTGGGCCTTTGACTGTGACTGTGTGTGGTATGAGTGTAATAAATTATCTAGTTTTTATACTGTAAATTAGTAATTTTAATTGATTTTATGTTATGTTTTTATACTTGTATTCTTGTTGTGAGCCGCCCTGAGTCTTGGGAGAAGGGCGGCATATAAGTTTAATAAATAATAATAATAATAACTGCTTTTCTTTTTTCCCTCTTTTAAGTAGCTCATCAAGCATTGCCTATTGATGGATTAGCAGCTTTGCAGCTTCTCCTTTTCACATTCAATAACATTAAACCGGTCAATTGATCATTTGAATTAAATGTTCTGCCTCAAAGGATAAATAGCAGAGATTCGGAAAGAAGGAAGGAAGGAAGAAGATACTCTATAAATAGCATTTTTTTTTAAAAAAGGTGCCAAATCCTGGAGAATGTTAAATAGATTTATTTCTCCTGCGAGATTTTTCATCCAGCATTTCCACCTGATAAGCTGTTTCTTTCTTATTATAGGAAAATAACGAGATCATTCTGCCTTGAAGTACAGAAAGAATTGGTCAAACCAGATCTTCCTGATCCTATTTTCTTGTTCATTCTTGAATAAAGTTCCATTAATGGCCTGCTCATTGATGAAGGTGGTGACATCCCAAATCACCTGACCATGCTGAATAGCCAATCACATTTGACCATGTGATGACCTCATTGAAAGAAATTGAGTATCATGCATTCTGAGCTATCCCATGCAATTTTATTAATTCTGAAATATCAGGAAATCTGAACTTGGTTGTTTTCTTGCAGATGTTTCACTACCCAATCTAGTGTGGATAACGAAGTGTCTGCAAGAAAACAACCAAGCCACAGAAAATTGCAGTTGTGATGATTATGATGATGATGATGATGATGATGATGATGAATCATCGCACAGTTAGCCAGATATTCAGACTGGATTTGGCATTTTTGTCTACCTATCGAGTCCTTACCAAGGACCTGGGACAGGCAGATCTAGATGTTTGATGGTGTTACAGATATCGTCGCAGGATGGAAGCAGTTCCTAGTAAGGCCGCCTTTTGCAATTGATTAATGGCGAATTTGTCAATGCCGATGATGGTGTTCAAGTAGTGCTCCAGTTGTTTTGGGATTGCACCCAAGGCGCCTATGACTATTGGTACTACCCTTGCTTGCCTTTGCTTCAATCTTTCTATTTCTATTTGTAGGTCTTTGCTGCTGTTGCTATTATTATTATTATTATTGATCATTGCACAGTCAGCCAGATGTTCAGACTGGATTGGCATTTTTGTCTACCTATCGAGTCCTTACCAAGGACCTGGGATAGACAGCAGATGTGGATGTTTGATGATATTACAGATCTCGTCACAGGATGGAAGCAGTTCCTAGTAAGGCCGCCTTTTGCAATTGACTAATGGCGAATTTGTCAATGCCGATGATGGTGTCCAAGTGGTGCTCCAGTTGTTTTGGGATTGCACCCAAGGTGCCTCTTACTATTGGTGCTACCTTTGCTTGCCTTTGCCACAGTCTTTCTATTTCTATTTGTAGGTCTTTGCTGCTGTTGCTATTATTATTATTATTATTGATCATTGCACAGTCAGCCAGATGTTCAGACTGGATTGGCATTTTTGTCTACCTATTGAGTCCTTCCCAAGGACCTGGGATAGGCAGATGTAGATGTTTGATGGTATTACAGATATCGTCACAGGAGGGAAGCAGTTCCTAGTAAGGCTGCCTTTTGCAATTGACTAATGGCGAATTTGTCAATGCCAATGGTGTCCAAGTGGTGCTCCAGCTGTTTTGGGATTGCACCCAAGGCACCTATTACTATTGGTGCTACCTTTGCTGACTTTTGCCACAGTCTTTCTATTTCTATTTGTAGGTCTTTGTATTTTGTTATCTTCTCCAGTTCTTTCTCATGTATTCTGCTGTCTCCAGGCTCTGCCATGTCCATCATCCATCATCATCATCATCATCATCATCATCATCATCATCATCATCATTACTGCTTCTCCTCCTCCTCCTCCTCCTCCTCCTCCTCCTCCTCCTCCTCCTCCTCTTTCCTTACTGTACTTAATGCATAATCCCAGGAGAAGATGTGTTTGGTATATCTCTATTCCCATCTTCTCTTTGTCTTTGAATCTGAAGTGTCACACAGTCCTTTATTTTTTACCCAAGTTATTTTGAAGAAGGATGAACAACACTGGGCCTAACCTCATGATATTTTAAGTATTATGATTACCATATTATTGAAGAAACACTGATAGAAATCTGGGGCATTCCCACCAATCAGCTACAAAACTTTATATTCCTTGTATCAATAATATAGGGCATTGTTTTAATGAAATGCATTTTATTCTGAACTGGCAGTTTTATAAATTTTATCTCTGTGATAATAGTTGCTAATAAAAGATATGATTGATGTACCTGAAGCCTAACATGTGAATTAAATTTTTTTTTTAAAAAAAACAATCATTATCTGTAAAACCTCTTAATGATTTGTGCCTTCTATAATTCAAATTGTGGATGATGCTCAGCTTACTCTGTGCTCTGAAAGGTCATTCTGATGTTAAATGATTTACTTTTTGATACAGGCTAATGTTTCATTACATTAAGGGAAAAAAAATAGGCTGGATAGAAAATTGTCTCCGTCTCCTTCTCCTCCTCCTCCACCTCAAAACAGTTTCATTTTCAAAATAATCAAGCAAGAAAAAAGGAGGATGTGGTACAGAACACAGAGACAAAGATTCCATTGTTTTCCTCCACACAATGGTTTTATTGTACAATCTTAAATTCCTATTCCTTTCTTCTAAATCTATGCTAACTCTAAGCTTGTTTCTATTTTCCTATTTATCTTATTTTACTCTCTTCCTATGTCTACCCATTTACAACTATCTCTACTCTAATTTTATCTATCCATTCCTATCTCTTTTTTCTATTTCTTTCTTCCTATTTTTGTACCACTTTGTTTTCTTAATGATTTCTTAGCTTTTTAAATTTAAACAAGATTTACCACAAGTAGCACAGATTGTAGAGCTTGACTCAGTGATGGGATTCAGCCAGTTTGCACCACTTTGGCAGAACCGGTAGCTAATTTTTTGTTGCCCAGGCCCAGAATGGACTTCCAGAAGCGGCATCCACATAGAGAACCGGTTGTTCACATATTTGAATCCCACCATGGACATGCCCAGTTCCTGCAAATGTTCTTCATATGTCTTAGTCTCCAGTCCCCTCATCATCTTTGTCGCTCTTCTCTGCATTCTTTCCAGAGTCTCAACATCTTCTTTATAGTGGGGTGATCCAAACTGGATGCAGTATTCCAAGTGTGGTCTTACTTGGAATACTGCATCCAATGTATAAAGCAATTTTATAATGTTTTATTTTATAATCTTTCTCATTTCTGGCTTTTTTAAAAAACAACAACAACATTGTTTTCCATCTCCTCCTTGGAAAAGAAAAGAACCACATAAGAGTAATGATAAGGAAAATAAATGTTGGGTACAGGTTCTGAAGCAGAACAAGCCACTTTAATGCAGCTATCTCTTATTGGATTCCGGTTCTAGTAATACATCTTCAAATAGTTGCCAAAACAGCAAATTATATTGGTTTGAGGGGATTTTTTTTAAATAAGGAAAAAAAGGATGGAACCTTGAAACAAAAATGGATTGTTGAAACTGAATTTCAAGAAATTTAAATGCAAAACAACACCATCTGAATTTCTTGGATTATTATCTAGTTTACAGCTGAATGGTTGACTAGATCTTCATTTTTTCCAAATGTTATGGAGTAGTTTCAGCAATTTAATCAAAGCATGTAATTAAAGCTCTAGTTTGAAAGAAAAGGTGCATTCAGGTATAGGACTTGAGAATTCAAACTTATGGGAAATAATATTGTTTAAAAAAAGGTTTTTTTTAATGCAAATTAACACATACTGGAAATAGACAGACCTGGTTGTTCCGAAGGTATTTTTTTGTTTTTCCTTGAAGATGTTTTGCTTCTCATCCAAGCTGCTTCTTCTTCTTCTTCTTCTTCTTCTTCTTCTTCTTCTTCTTCTTCTTCTTCTTCTTCTTCTTCTTCTTCTTCTTCTTCTTCTTCTTCTTCTTCTTCTTCTTCTTCTTCTTCTTCTTCTTCTTCTTCTTCTTCTTCTTCTTCTTCTTCTTCTTCTTCTTCTTCTTCTTCTTCTTCTTCTTCTTCTTCTTCTTCTTCTTCTTCTTCTTCTTCTTCTTCTTCTTCTTCTTCTTCTTCTTCTTCTTCTTCTTCTTCTTCTTCTTCTTCTTCTGCTTCTGCTTCTGCTTCTGCTTCTGCTTCTGCTTCTGCTTCTGCTTCTGCTTCTGCTTCTGCTTCTTCAGTTTCTTCTACTTCTTCTGCTTCTTCTTCTGCTTCTTCACATTTTTGGGACAACCATGACTTGGATGACCGAGAATCTCCATAGACAAACAGAGCTGGGCATCCTTATTTAAAGAGATATTCTACAATTACAAGTGAAGCAACACAAAGCAACATTGCTACTTTGTTTCATTCTTAAAAAAAGAAGAGAGCCAGGTTGCTTGATGAAATGAGGTTGATGGAGGATTGTGCTTAACTCTTCCTCAACATGCCTCTTCAAAGTGCTCTTCCAAGATTTTCACCACCCTAGTTCATCAAATCAGAGGCCTTGTTGTGCTGCATTCAATTTCAAAAGGAAGCAGCACTATATAATCCTATTTCTTAAAAGGGGGGCAGGAGAGGGTTCATAAGACATCTTGGAATTTAGCTAGAAGGTAATAACCCATCTCAAGGGCTTCTACAGACAGCTTCTGCTGTATCTCAGAGCTTGTTCTGAAATATATTGGAGCTTTGAAGCTCAAGCTTACATTGATCTGTGAATTGTCAATTCTTCCTCCATATTGTCTGTGGACATTCTCAATTATTCAGGTCACAGTTGTCCCAAAGACGTTTTTTTTCCCAGAAGGCAATGGGACTTCCTTGGATTTTTTTTCATTGGAAATGTTTCACTTCTCATCCAAGAAGCTTCTTCACATCAGAATTGAAGCCGCCTTTGGCGCTTCCCCCTTATTCTTTTTCCATGTGGAATGGGCCAGTCAGTCAGTTTACCCTAGGGCAAGTTCCTTATTTATTTATTTAATTTATTTAATTTATTTATTTTATTTAATTTAATTTATATGTTGCCCCTCTCCCAAGACCCAGGGCAGCTCACAACAACAAAACAATTCAAAAACACAATTAATTTAAAAATTTAAAAAATTAATTCCATTCACACAACATACAAACACATTCAGCTCACAGCCGCTGATGGCGGGACACTCTTAGGGCTGAGGGGCAGAGCACAGCTCATATGCCCCAAGCCTGTCGGCATAGATGTGTCTTCAGCACTTTCCGGAAAGCTAGGAGGGAGGAAGCAGTACGAACCTCTGAGGGAAGCTGGTTCCAGAGAGCTTTTGGCAGCAATGGAGAAGGCCCTTGCCCTAGGCCCCGCCAGATGACATTGTCTAACAGACGGGACCCGTAGGAGGCCAACCCTATGTGCCCTAACCGGTCGCTGGGATTCATGAGGCAGGAGACAGTCCCGCAAGTATCCTGGTCCATTGCCATAAAGGGCTTTATAGGTCATAACCAACACTTTGAATTGTGTCCGGAGACCAATAGGTAGCCACTGCAGCTCGCGGAGAGCTGGGGTAATATGAGCATGTCTTGGAAGACCCAAGACAGCTCGCGCGGCCGCATTCTGGACTACTTGTAGTCTGCGGACATTCTTCAAAGGCTGCCCCATGTAGAGAGCATTACAGTAGTCGAATCTCGAGGTGACAAGGGCATGGGTGACTGTGAGGAGTGACTCCTGGTCCAAATAGGGCCACAACTGGCGCACCAGGCGAACCTGGGCGAATGCTCCCCTCGCCACAGCCGAAAGATGATGTTTCAAACTTAGCTGTGGATCCTTACTCCTTGCTATACAAATTTATATAAGCTGGAGCCAGTCATTAATTTTGACTACCTTCAGTCTCATTCTGATTGTTCTACCTATCCCTTTCTTCAGTCTTCCTACATGCACCATGCCAAAGACGTTAGACAAAGAATAGTTTCTTTTCTACTATTTCTTTCTTTTTTTAAAAAAAAAAACCTTCTAATCATGTTAATATGCTCGTGATTGCTGACCATTTATTACTAATTATGGAATGAATCAAGGCCAATTAATTATTGAAGCATCTTTATTAAGAGTTAATCAACTAATGCCTTTGGCATAAGGGTGGGTGTTTTTCTAGCCCTGTGTAATTGCCATAATTCTTTCATGCACTTACTAATTAAACATTAAACATTATTAGGAAGCAAATCAAACCTGAGGAAGTATAGCATGAGGTGTTGCTAATAAAAATACCTGCAATCCTAAAAGATCTACTTAACAAAGTCTCACATCACAGTTGACCATTTTCTTTCTCAGAATTACTTGGCCAATGCAGACAGTCGTGATAATGTCAAAAATGTGAGAACATGCATCTTTGGAGAGACATCTATAGTCATCTTCTCAATACAACACTAAAGTTCAACTTTTTGGCCAAAGACTTCTGAGTGGTGTCCCAGGAGTCCAGAAAATAGGGCCAGGGCCAATATTAAGAGCAGTCAACCTAATGTTCCTTATATGTTTATAACTTTCTCTATTCTGCAAAATTAAAAACTTGTTCCTTGTGTAGTGTGTAGAACAGTTCAACTCATGGGCAGCTTGGACACCATATCACAAAAAAGATGTTGAGAGTTTGGAAAAAAATCAGAGAAAAGCAACTAAGGTGATCAAAGGCCTGGAGACTAAAACATATGAAGAACGGCTGTGGGACTTGGGTTCGGCTAGTCTAAAGAAAAGAAGAAATAGGGGAGACATGATAACAGTGTTCCAGTATCTGAGGAGCTGCCACAAGGCAGAGGGGGACAGGTTGTTCACCAGAGCACCAGAGGGAAGGATGAGAAACAATGGTTGGAAACTGATCCAAGAGAGAAGCAACCTGGAATTAAGGAGAAACTTCCTGACAGTGAGGACAATCAACCAGTGGAACAGCTTGCCTCCAGAAATCATGGGCACTCCATCACTGGAGGTTTTTAAGAAGAGGCTAGACATTCACCTGTCTGAGACAGTATAGGTTCTCCTGCTTGAGTAGGGGACTGGACTAGAAGACCTTCAAGGTCCCTTCCAGTTCTACTCTACTCTACTCTACTCTACTCTACTCTACTCTACTCTACTCTACTCTACTCTACTCTACTCTACCCTACCCTACCCTACCCTACCGTACTCTACTCTACCCTACCCTACCCTACCCTACCCTACTCTACTCTACTCTACTCTACTCTACTCTACTCTACTCTACTCTACTCTACTCTACTCTACTCTACTCTACTCTACTCTACTCTACTCTACTCTATTCTATTCTATTCTATTCTACATTTTGAAATCTTGTCCATTTCAGAACTCATTTTCTAGACCAGGCAGTGAACCCTGTATCTCTTCAGATATAAATAACCCGTAAGATCAAAATCATAATAGAATTACTTCAGCGCTACTTCAGATGTTCATCTAAGAAAGCTTATCAGATGTGTTAGTATATAAACTTTGGGTCTTCAAAATAATTATTGATTGAAGAGAGTCTTTCAACCACTTTGTGAGCTATGCTCAGAAGGGTGAGAAAAATGAATGTCTAGATCTCATAAACTGAGCATAAGTCACTGGGAGTCATGCAACTAGCTAATTTCTCAATGAATCTTTTAATACATTTTTGAAGATATGATATGGATGCAATAGAACATCACTTTATAAATATTTAGAAGACATCGCAGGAGACTTTCAACTGGCATGGGAGATATCAACAAAGCATCTTATCATAACATAAAATATGAGCACTGTGATCTCACATCAGATCAATAACCAAATAGCGGAGGCCATATAAAGTAAATTAGAAGCCTCAGATATCCTTTTAATACAGGGAAGCAAAATAAACCAGTGGAAGGAAGATAACACAAAGAGTTCATAAATCACCTTATTAAAGCTTTTAACTGAGCTATAATTCTTCCCATTATTTTTGCCCTAACCACTTGTTGCTGAAAGTGACACGTCCAGCAGAAGGCAATAATCCACAAATTCACTGGTTACCTCATAACTACCTACCTTTAAGACCAACGTTATCCTTCTCTTAAGAACTTCACCAGCATTAATTTCTTCTCAGATGGACATTCCCAAGGTAAATTCTCTCTAAGAATGGATAGAGGGAAAATGAGTGATAGAGTTTATTATATGAATACATACCTCAGAAATTATCTTGGACAGCCAGCTTGTTCTAGTGCAGCGGTTCTCAACCTTTTCCGGGGCTCGACCCCGGCCCGCATCGCGCAAAAAAAAATAAATGGTGGGCCCGCACTGCGCATGCGTGGCGCAACGGGGCACACCACGCATGTGTGGCACGATGGCCCACATCGCAATAGGAAAAAAATGGCCGACAAAAAAAAATGGCCGACCAAAAATAAATAAATAAATAAATGGTGGACTGCGGTGCTTGGCGACCCCCGTGAAATGGTCGTTCGACCCCAAATGGGGTCACAACCCACAGGTTGAGAACCGCTGTTCTAGTGGCTAAGGCACCTAGCTAGAAAACAGAAGACTATGAGTTCTAGTCTCACCTTAGACATTAATGCCAACTAGATGACTTTGGGCCAATCACTAGGAGACTGTGAGTTCTAGTCACATCTTAGACATGAAAGTTGGCTAGGTGAGGGGTCCCCAACCCCCTGTCTGTGGACCAGTACTGGTCATACCAGAAACTGGTTGACAGAAATAACCGAAGCCCTATCTGTGGGATGCAGGCAGTATTTGAAACCACACCCCCTCTGGTCCACAGAAAAACCTCTCTCCACAGAATTGGTCCCTGGTGCCCCAAAGGTTGGGGACCTCTGGGCTAAGTGACTTTGGGCCAGTCATCTGTCTCAGCCCAACAAGGTTGTTGTTGTGGGGACAATAGGAGGAGGAAGGTATGTTGGAAATATTCAGCACCTTGAGTTACTTGTAACATTAATAAAATTATCACGGGTGTTCACAACTAACCACAGTGATGGGAAGCTTAACAGGGCCTATATGTTATGTCATACACCCTGCCGCTTGTACTAGTGTTGTGACACAGAGATGTAAATCATACATCATAGATTTGTGGGTGTGATGTCACAAAACACAGTTTATTACCTTTTCCTTGGCCTCCTACTTCAGATACCTATGATCATTATAATTGCTAAAGTCCATCTAGTTCAATGGTGGTGAACCTATGGCATGCATGCCAGAGGCAGCACTCAGAGCCCTCTCTGTGGGCATGCACGCCATTGCCCCAGCAGAGTTCACCAGAGTAGCAAGCACGTGGCATTTGGAAGCAACAGGGCAGGAAGTGAGCAATCAAGCGGTGTTGGCCCTCGGTGTTGGCCCTCCGAGGATGCCCTGGAGATGGTGAGGGACTGGCCCCCACCACTCTGGCCCCGGTCACGCTCACCCAGTCTGCCATGACCACTGCAGCCATGACCACCCAGTGGGCCATGCCCCCCCCCAAGGGCTCCACAATGCTGATGCAGCCCTGTCACTTTGCAATAAATAAGTGGCTTTTGGGTTGCAGTTTGAGAACTTGGTCTCTAAAAGTTTCACCATCACTGATCTAGTTTTAGAATGGATGCAAAAAAACGTGCCTGATCTCCTTCCCCAAAATGTTAAACTGATCCTTTACTCAACAGACCCAGGTACCTATCAACTCTACAACCAGATTTATCTCCTCTATTGCTGCACCCTCTTGTTGTTGTAACTAGAGAGATACCATCTGGCTCAATTTCAGCCAATCAGCTTCATAGCAGCAATGAAATTTGAGTCTGAAGCTTTGCCTCCTATATCCAAGGCTTAAATTTCCCTCTCTGTGTCATATGCCACCACTCTCATTTATGCCTCAAAGGATGTTTGATCTCATATTATGCCTCTCATAATAACATCCTGCTAGAGGTGATTGCTCCAGTTGGAAGCTTGCTTTTCCTAATCTCTTTTCATGAAGTGCCATTTTTTTTTTTACTCTTTTAATGTTTGGCTAAACTGGTATTGATTCTGAATCGCTTTGCTGAGTGCTGCGGAGTTCCTCTGTAGAGGTGCCACTGAACTGAATCCTGAATTAAGCCTGTGGCAGCTAATTAAAAAAAAACAAATGAAACCTCCTTGGAGAGAGCTTTGGATGCATAGTGAGATCAAGTGTCTCTGATCCCTTCCCTCTTTAAAGGATTACGGTTGTTATGTATCCGGTTGTTATGACAACATGCATCAGGAGTCCCAAGAAAAAGCTGCCTCTTGTTAACTCAGAAAAGCTTCCCATTAAACGGTCTCTCTCTTCTGAAGGAGAATCCAACCCAAAAACAAAGTCCAAGATATTGGACTTTTACAATTCTATCTGTCCCAACAAGGTCTCAACTGCCCTCTTCCATAATAGAATAACATAATTGGAAGGGACTTTGGAGGTCTTCTAGACCCTATACACCAAAGCACCAGAGGGCAAGACAAAAAAATAGGGGAGACATGATAGCAGGATTCCAGTATCTGAGGGGCTGCCACAAGGCAAAGGGGGACAGGTTGTTCACCAGAGCACCAGAGGGAAGGACGAGAAACAATGGTTGGAAACTGACCAAAGAGAGAAGCAACCTGGAATTAAGGAGAAACTTTCTGACAGTGAGGACAATTGACCAGTGGAACAGCTTAACCCCAGAAATTGTGGGCACTCCATCACTGGAGGCTTTTAAGAAAAGACTAGATAGTCACTTGTCTGAAATGGTAACAGGATCTCCTGCTTGAGCAGGGAGCTGGATTAGAAGACCTCCAAGGTCCCTTCCAGGTCTATTCCATTCCATTCCATTCCATTCAATTCTATTTTATTATTTCAGACAAGTTTTGAAGGCAAGCCATTCCATTCATTAATTCTTCCAACTGTTGGGAAAGTTCACCTTAGTTCTAGGTTGGTTCTCTCCTTGATTAGTTTTGATCCATTGCTTCTTGTTTTGCCTTCAGGTGCTTTGGAGAATATGTTGACTCCCCTTTTCTTTATGGCAGCCACTTAGATATTGGAACACTGCTGTCATGTCACTTCCTAGTACTTCTTTTCATTAAATTAGACATGCCCAATTCCTGCAACTGATCTTTTTTATATTTGTCCCCTAAACATCTTTGTTGTTCTTCTCTGCACTCTTTCTATATTCTCAACATCTTTTTTACATCATGATGACCAAAATTGGATGTGATGTTCCATATGTGGTCTTACTGAGGCGTATAAAGTGCACTAAATATTCGACGTGATCTTGTTTCTATACCTCTGTTAATTCAGCCTATGACTTCATTAATATCTGAAACATCAAACGTACACAATCAGGTATCTCTATTATATCCTGAAAAATCAGATATTGTTCTCTCTAAGACCTTGCACAGACTCCTTCAGCCTTTCAGAGACTGAAATGATGCTATTGCAAAAGAATAGCTATTAAATAAATCTCCTCTTCTGCAGCAAAGGAAAAAAATGCCTTTGTTACATTTAATAAGGAATGAAGATTGGGTTAACACTTAACCTCAAATCTGGGTTAACAACTCATAAATCTTGCATTGGCACCAGGATCAGGAAACCAAAAGTTTTCTGAATTGATAAAACTGAGAATATATATATATAACACACACACACACACACACACACACACACACATGTATAATCAAAATGGATGTTAACCTTAGAGAATCATCTGTACATCCTTAAGGATAAAGCCAAGAATATATCATCCATGTACTAGGAATACTTATTGACATTTGCAGAATATTTCTACGCTCTTCAGAATGAAGAAAGCAGCACTATACAAAATTATAAGGGAAAAATAAATAACCAACTAAAGTACAAGAGAGAAGCAACCTGGAATTAAGGAGAAACTTCCTGATAGTGAGGACCATTAACCAGTAGAACAGCTTGCCTCCAGAAATCTTGAGTGCTCCATCACTGGAGTTTTTTTAAGAAGAGACTAGACATTCACCTGTCTGGAATGGTATAGGTTCTCCTGCTTGAGCAGGGGGCTGGACTAGAGGACCTCCAAGGTCCCTTCCATCTCTATTCTATTCTAGACCCAGACTGGATCTTGAAAGACTTATACATCCCCTATTTTTGAGAAATAAAATGCTTTGGGGTTAAGACCATAGAAGGTTTCTTTGAAATGAGTATATTTTTTTTGCCAAATTGGAGTCAATGCAAGGCAGCTTGATTTACCCTGTTTCCTTGGGAGTCAGTAAAAAAAAAATAGTTTATGATAGCACTTCAAAAAAGATTAGGACATGAAAGAAGGAAGGAGGTAGAAACTTTATAGAGATGAACATTTTTTTATTTTTATTATTATTATTGAAGAGATCAGTAAAGGGAGACCACCTCATTCAGAAACACCTGCTGAGACCTGCTTAAATCATAGCTAAGGGGAAGGATACATTTTTGTTACATCTAATGAAGCTGGAATGGAACATAACAACAGGGAGCTGCTGTTGTTTTTCGTAAAAAAAAAAAGAAGAATATTTCTATATAGGTATGAACATGTTTTTGCTCCCAATTTTCAGAGAAGGAAAAGAACAGTTGTAGGAAGCAACTCCTGTTGAAAATAGGCACATAAGAACATAAGAAGAGCCATGCTGAATCAGGCCAAAGCCCATCGAGTCCAGCATTCTGTGTCACACAGTGGCCCACCAATTGTACATGGGGATCTTGAGCAGAAAGAGAAGGCAAAACCCTCCCTTTCCCTTGACCACCAACAAATGGTACTCAAGGGAATCCTGCCTGCCTCAACCAACATAGAGGCGGCACATGGACATCCGTTTTAATAACCACCGATACACTTTGAATCCATGAATCTATCTAACCCTGCCTTGAAGCTGTCAAGGCTGACAGCTGTCACGACCTCTTCTGGAAGTGAATTCCATAAATCAACGACCCTCTGGGTGAAGAAATATTTCCCTTTATTTGTCCTCACTTTCTTAGCTACGAGCTTTAGGGAGTGCCCCCTTGTCCTGGTATTGTGTGATAGAGAAAAGAATTTTTCTCTATCCACCTTTTCTATCCCATGCATGATTTTATACACTTCGATCAAGTCACCCCTTAAATGCCATCTTTCAAGGCTGAAGAGACCAAGGCGTTGCAATCTGGTTTCATAAGGGAGGCGCTCCATTTCCTTGATCATTCTTGTTGCCCTTTTTTGCACCTTTTCCAGTTCCATTATATCCTTCTTGAGGTGCGGTGACCAGAACTGTACACAGTACTCCAAGTGTGGTCTCACCATCAATTTGTACAGAGGCAATACGACACTTGCTGACTTATTTTCGATTCCCTTCCTAATCATGCCAAGCATGGAATTTGCTTTTTTTACTGCTGCTGCGCATTGGGTTGACATCTTCATCGAGCTGTCCACCAAAACCCCAAGATCCCTTTCTTGGGTTGTCTCAGAATGTTTGGTCACCATCAGTTGGTAAGTATAATTGGGGTTCTTTGCCCCGATGTGCATAACTTTGCACTTGTTTAGGTTAAAATGTAATCTGTAATACAGTTAATCTGTAATACAGTTAGTCCTTGACTTATAACCATTCATTTACTGATTATTCAAAGTTACAACGGAACTGGAAAAAGTGACTTTATGACCGTACTTGACACTTACTATCATTGCAGCATCCCTATGGTCATTGGGATGCTGCAACTGGAATTTATTTATTTATGACAGATGCAGCGACCTGGAATCCGGTGAAACCCCCTTTTGCAAACGTCCAACAAGCAAAGTCAATTTGGAAGCCAGATTCACTTAACGCTGGTGTTGCTAACTTAACAAGTGTAGTGAGTTACTTAACAACTGTGGCAAGAAAGATTATCAAATGGGGCAAAACTCACTTGACCGCTGTTGCTTAGCAACAGAAATTTTGAGCTCAATCGTGGTTGTAACTTGAGGACTACCTATATTGTTATACATAGATAGGTATAGGTATAGATAGAGATAGAGATATAGAGAGATAGAGAGATAGAGAGATAGAGAGATAGAGAGATAGAGAGATAGAGAGATAGAGAGATAGAGATAGAGATAGAGATAGAGATAGAGATAGAGATAGAGATAGAGATAGAGATAGAGATAGAGATAGAGATAGAGATAGAGATAGAGATAGAGATAGAGATAGAGATAGAGATAGAGATAGAGATAGAGATAGAGATAGAGATAGAGATAGAGATAGAGATAGAGATAGAGATGGAGATGGAGATGGAGATGGAGATGGAGATGGAGATGGAGGTGGAGATGGAGATGGAGAGAGAGAGACAGAGAGACAGAGAGAGAGAGAAAGAGACAGAGGTAGAGGTAGAGATGATAGAGATAGAGATAGAGATGATAGAGAGAGATAGATGGAGATGGAGATGAAGAGAGAGAGACAGAGAGACAGACAGACAGACAGAGAGAGAGAGAGACAGAGAAAGAGACAGAGGTAGAGGTAGAGATGATAGAGATAGAGATAGAGATGATAGAGATAGAGATAGATGGAGATGGAGATGGAGATGGAGATGGAGATGGAGATGGAGAGAGACAGAGACAGAGACAGAGAGACAGAGAGAGAGGTAGATATAGATAGAGATAGAGGTATAGGTATAGGTATAGGTATAGATAGAGGTATAGATATAGATGGAGATAGAGATAGAATATATATTTGTGTGTGTGTGTGTATGTGCGCTTAATAGCATTAAAAATGCAAATCCTGGGCATATTTTATTTATTTTATTTGTAGACTTTTATACCGCCCCTCTCCCATAGGACTCGGGGCGGTTTACAGCCAAATTTAAAACGTAACAATAATAAATATTTAAAACAGAATTAAATAACCTAGGCTATACTAAAACCAAATTAAAATCCAAAACCCAACTACTTAATTTAAATTACATAAAAACCCGAGGAGCTCTAGGCCAGACCGGCTTGATTGAAGAGATAAGTCTTCAATTCTCTCCTGAAGGTGCAGAGATCATGACACGTCCGGAGTTCTGGAGGGAGCTCATTCCACATCATCGGTGCCCCCACAGAAAAGGCTCTCCCCCTGGGCGCCACCAGCCGACATTGCTTAGCCGATGGCACCCTGAGGAGGCCCTCCATGTGGGAGCGAACTGGTCGGTGGGAGGTATTTACTGGCAGTAGGCGGTCCTGTAAATAACTGGGTCCTATGCCATGGAGCGCTTTAAAGGTGGTGACCAACACTTTGAAGCGCACCCTGAAGACCACCGGCAACCAGTGCAGCTCAATAAAAATATATGAAAAAGGAATACCAGGATAAAAATAAACAGGACCATTTAATATAAACAAGCCTGTGAGTAAAAAAGTTACTTACTGAGCTTTCAGCAGCCAAACTACTGACATCATCAGAGTTAAAATGCTAGGTGATTAGGGAGCTTGCCTATATACAGCTGCCTGTCTCTGCGCCCGGCTCCTCAAGCGTGTCATCGGCCCATGAGCTATGTTGCTCTGCAATGTGTTAAATTGATTCTCATTTGGCAGCCTGTTGGTGGATCTGATGATTGCAGCTCCCTCTCCCTGATCCTGCAAAGAACAACTGTTCAGATGTTCCTGCTTCATACTCTCCCCTCCTTTTTTTGTCTCTCCTTCCAATCCATTTGTCATCTCCTCCCATTGCAGCTCTTGCCGCCTCACCTGCAGCCCTGTCACTCCAGTCCTGCCAGTTGCTATCTCGTTGTGGTGTCACCCAGCCCCCTCCTCTTCTGCCATTTCGCTGTCCTCCCTAGGGATCGCAGCTTTCCCATTTGTAGAGCCATGGCCTTGCTTTTGCACCGTATGGGATGGCCATCTACTCCGTGGATTACCACATTGTTTTTGCCATCTTCTGAGAGTCTGGTATGCTCGTAGGACGTCTATGTGCCGGTTGATGGAATTTTCATCTGAAAGCCAGGCTTCTTTTAAAAGACGGCCACTCTTAGTGGTCTCACGAGATATGGTCTGTGCATTTTCCAGATTGAATGTATGGTTCAAATTGGCCATGGGAGCCCACACTTGCAAGCACTGCTCCTGCCTTTTGATTGCCAGTTCATGTTTGTGGACCCTAGTCCTGAGCCTTTTAGCTGTTTCCCCAATGTAATTGCAGGAGCAGTTCCTGCAATCAATTCTATAGACTATGGAAGACTGTTCACCATTGCGGAGCGGCTCTTTGGGACACATAATCTGGGTTTTTAGGGTCTCGCATCACATTCTGATGATGTCGGTAGTGTTGACCGACAAAAGGCTCAGCTTTTAATTAAATAGTTTTGTTTTTAGTATTATCCTGGTGTTCGGTTTATTTTATGGTATAGATTTACCCAGGATTTGCATTTTTAGCATAATTAGAGACACTCTCTCTCTCTCTCTCTCTCTCTCTCTCTCTCTCTCTCTCTCTCTCTCTCTCTCTCTCTCTCTCTCTCTCTCTCTCTCTCTCTCTCTCTCTCTCTCTCTCTCTCTCTCTTCGTTCTTCGGGTTTTCTCCCACGTAGAACTTGATACGTAGATGACACCTTCGTAATCTGGCCACATGGGAAAGAAAAACTGGACAACTTCCTCACACACCTCAACAGCCTACACCCCAAAATACAGTTCACCATGGAAACAGAAGCTAATAACGAACTTCCCTTCCTGGATGTCTTAGTCTACAAGAAATCCAATGGCTCCCTAGGACACACCATCTACCAGAAGAAAACACACACAAACCGCTATCTGCATGCACGCTCACACCACCACCCAGCACAGATCAACTCCGTAGCCAAGACACTCATCTCCAGAACCAAATGCCTAGCTGATGAACAACACCTAAATACCGAACTACACACTCTCACTAATGTACTAACATCCAACGGATTTCCAAGAAATAAGATTTCCAACTTAATCCAAAAAGAAACTCCCACTAAAATACAAGACAGAGAACAAGAAAATGACAAAGCCCTCCTCCCATACATAAAAGGCACCACAGACAGGATCAGCAAAATCTTGCACAAACATAACATTAAGACAGCATTCTGCACAAACAGAAAAATATCCACCATCCTAAGAAACCCTAAAGACAAAATTGAGTTAGAAAATCAAGGAATATATGAAATCCCATGTACTGCTTGCTCCACCACATACATTGGACAAACCAACAGAAGAATAAGTGCACGCATTGAAGAACACAAAAACTCAGTCAAAAAAGAAGAACCAACTTCTTCCCTGGTCCAACACCTTAAAGCCACAGGACATAAAATTGATTTCAAAAAGACCAGAACTATTGCCAAAACTGAACATTTTAATAACAGAATAATCAGAGAAGCCATCGAGATAGAAAAACGCCCTCACAGCATGAACAAACGAGATGATGCCTCCCGCCTACCAGCAATTTGGAAACCTGCCCTTATTGACAGACGAGTCCATAGTACGGGGAATGACACCAGACCTACACTCACAAAAACCACACAAGATGTCACCACCACACATCCAGGCAAAAAGCAAACCCAAACCGACACTGATGAGGAGGCACGACCACAAACCAGAAGCCAGACCACAGCTGCATCATTAGCCACCTTAAACCCCTCCAATCCATACACGAAACAAACTGACACCCACCATGAAGATGAGGCACGACCACGAACGCGAAGCCAAACAGCTATGCAGTTCACCATCTCTAATCCCCTTGTAAATCAGACTAACCTGAGCACAACAAAGCCCCCACCCAAACAGAACACTCCCCCAGCCAATCAGAGCACAGCCAAGCCCTTAACCAATCAGAACACACCTCCACCCAATCAGAACACAGCCAAGCTCCCAGCCAATCAGTTCAAACCCCCACTGGCATTTAAAAGGAAGAAACAGCTAAAATCTCACATTTCTCCTAGAAGCAGAAGCCGAAAGCACCAGCCTGAAGATGACGAATGAGACTTCGTCGAAACGACGGCAAGACACTTCAAATTCTACGTGGGAGAAAAAGGAAAGAATGATTTCTTCCTCCCATATTTGGGTTTACAGGGTGCAATCTAAAAAATAACCACTTGACACACATATTCACTCCCTGACTATTAACAAAGTGGGAGAGAGCCTGTGGCTTGAGGCTAAAGCTTCTGCCTAGCATGCAGACTGCCCAGGTTCGAATCCCAGAAAGGGTGAATTCTGACTGAAGAGAGGTAAATAACTCGAAATAGCTATCTCAGAAATCCCTTATTTCTTTGTTAACAATTTTAAACAACATATATATATTTGTGCTTGCAGATGGCTCTGGGTTGAGCTGAAACAAGCAAAGGAAAGAATGATTTCTTCCTCCCATATTTGGGTTTACAGGGTGCAATCTAAAAAATAACCACTTGACACACATATCCACTCCCTGACTACTAACAAAGTGGGACAGAGCCTGTGGCTTGAGGCTAAAGCTTCTGCCTAGCATGCAGACTGCCCAGGTTCGAATCCCAGAAAGGGTGAATTCTGACTGAAGAGAGGTAAATAACTCGAAATAGCTATCTCAGAAATCCCTTATTTCTTTGTTAACAATTTTAAACAACATATATATATTTGTGCTTGCAGATGGCTCTGGGTTGAGCTGAAACAAGCAAAGGAAAGAATGATTTCTTCCTCCCATATTTGGGTTTACAGGGTGCAATCTAAAAAATAACCACTTGACACACATATCCACTCCCTGACTACTAACAAAGTGGGACAGAGCCTGTGGCTTGAGGCTAAAGCTTCTGCCTAGCATGCAGACTGCCCAGGTTCGAATCCCAGAAAGGGTGAATTCTGACTGAAGAGAGGTAAATACCTCGAAATAGCTATCTCAGAAATCCCTTATTTCTTTGTTAACAATTTTAAACAACATATATATATTTGTGCTTGCAGATGGCTCTGGGTTGAGCTGAAACAAGCAAAGGAAAGAATGATTTCTTCCTCCCATATTTGGGTTTACAGGGTGCAATCTAAAAAATAACCACTTGACACACATATCCACTCCCTGACTACTAACAAAGTGGGACAGAGCCTGTGGCTTGAGGCTAAAGCTTCTGCCTAGCATGCAGACTGCCCAGGTTCGAATCCCAGAAAGGGTGAATTCTGACTGAAGAGAGGTAAATACCTCGAAATAGCTATCTCAGAAATCCCTTATTTCTTTGTTAACAATTTTAAACAACATATATATATTTGTGCTTGCAGATGGCTCTGGGTTGAGCTGAAACAAGCAAAGGAAAGAATGATTTCTTCCTCCCATATTTGGGTTTACAGGGTGCAATCTAAAAAATAACCACTTGACACACATATCCACTCCCTGACTACTAACAAAGTGGGACAGAGCCTGTGGCTTGAGGCTAAAGCTTCTGCCTAGCATGCAGACTGCCCAGGTTCGAATCCCAGAAAGGGTGAATTCTGACTGAAGAGAGGTAAATAACTCGAAATAGCTATCTCAGAAATCCCTTATTTCTTTGTTAACAATTTTAAACAACATATATATATATATATATATATATATATATATATATATATATATATATATATATATATATATATATATATATATATATATATATATATATATAATGTTTTTATTTAAATTGCTAACAAAGAATAAGGGAGAATAAAAACATATATATATATATTTGTGCCTGCGGATGGCTCTGGGTTGAGCTGAAACAGGTAAAAGAAAGAAAGATTTCTTTCTCCCATATTTGGGTTTACAGGGTGCAATTTAAAAAAGAAACACTCGATATACATCTATTCCCTCCCTGACTGCTAACAAAGTGAGGCAGAGCCTGTGGCCTAGAGGTTAATACAACTGCCTAACATGCAGACTGCCCAGGTTTGAATCTCAGAAGGGTAAGTTCTGGCTGAAGAGAGTTAAGAAACTTGAAATAGCTATACCAGTTCTCCCTTATTCTTTGTTAGCAATTTATATATAAAAATAAGGCAACTATATTAACCTCTAGGCCACAGGCTCTTTCTCTTAAGTGTTTTTTTTTGTTTTTGTTTTTTTATTATATAACATTTTTTATTGTTAGATATATATTTGTACATGTAAACCAAGAAAAAATTCAAGTTAAATGCTATTCAATTTAATACAATCAATTTAAGTTTGTAAACATTCTTCACTCTGTATATCAAGATTTAACTATAAGCCAGATACATTTTCTTTGATTGGTGTTTCTCTTGTATGTAGTCTATCCAAAATTTCCAGTCCAACATATATTTTTCATTTGAATGATCCTTCAAATATGCCGATATTTTAGCCATTTCTGCCAAATTTATAACTTTCAAAGTCCATTCTTCAATAGATGGTAATTCTGGCTCCTTCCAATATTGTCCCACCAGCAGTCTCGCTGCTGTGATCAGGTTCAAAATTAAGTTTGTCTCAACGGTGTTACGGTCTTTTATGATCCCTAGCAAAAACAACTGAGGTAGAAATTCAATACGCTTTTTCAAAATGGTTTGAAGTGTCCACCATATTTTTCTCCAAAAAGCTTTAATTTTTCTACATGTCCACCATACATGAAAATATGTAGCCTCCATACTATCACATCTCCAGCATTTAGGTTGGATGTCAGGGTAGGTATATGATAGTTTTTGATGCACCCTGTCGGCCCAAATATGGGAGAAAGAAATCTTCTTTCTTTTTCTTTTTCTTTTGCCTGTATCAGCTCAATCCAGAGCCATCCACAGGCAGCAGTTGCCAACTGCGATATCATTATACATTTTTTAGATTGCTAACAAAGAATAAAGGGAGAACTGGAATAGAAAGAAAGAAGATTTCTTTCTCCCATATTTGGGCCGACAGGGTGCATCAAAAAACACTCTTCCCTCCCTGATACAGCTGACAAAGCGAGAAAGAGCCTGTGGCCTAGAGGTTAATACAGCTGCCTAACATGCACACAGCCCAGATTCGAATCTCAGAAGGGTATGATATAATATTATCTATCTATCTATCTATCTATCTATCTATCTATCTATCTATCTATCTATCTATCTATCTATCTATCTATCTATCTATATCTATCTATATCTATATCTATATCTATATCTATATCTATATCTATATCTATATCTATATCTATATCTATATCTATATCTATATCTATATCTATATCTATATCTATATCTATATCTATATCTATATCTATATCTATATCTATATCTATATCTATATCTATATCTATATCTATATCTATATGTAGGTGTTTGAATAACCAAAGACCTACATACAAACACCTGCGAAAATCTCAGATATCTATATCATCTCTATCTATCTATCTATCTATCTATCTATCTATCTATCTATCTATCTATCTATCTATCTATCTATCTATCTATCTATCTATCTATCTATCTATCTATCTATCTATCTACACATATCATAGAAAGGGGGATTGGATGTGCCAGGATAGCTTTGTTAGTTACAAACCAAAGTCATAGGAGGGACAGGTATGGGACCATGGATTATGGAGAAGGAAGGGGATCAAACACACTTCTCTTTTGTTGTCATTTTTAGGTGGTGCAGGGAAAGAAATATTTTAATTAGAGTTTTTGAATACTGTACAAACTAATACTGTACAAACTAAACTTAGAAAAGAAGGAAAATAGATAGAGAAAGCAAAAAAAAGTGCACGGAAAAAGAAAAAGAAAGCATAAGAAAAGGATAATGATAAAGAAAAAGAAATATAAAGAAGTGATTCCCAATCTTAATCTGAAGTTTAGATCAATTTAGTAACTCTTCACCCCTTATAATTTTAGGAACAAATACTCTTCACCCACATCCTATCCCTTATCTGTAAGCAAATCCATAAAGCCTCAAGTTTTCCATCCTGGCATCAGGAAAAAGGTCATAAAGAGCTGCCAGAACTTTATAAAACAATGTCTTATTTTAACCTTGGCTACATAAACCAACTTTATATCCCTTCCCTTTACTTCTGAAAGTAATTTATTCAAATGTTGTCAGAGGATTTGATTTCAGTTCTTCTTTATCCCAACCTGTAGACTTCTTTTGGGATTTAGCAACCAGGAAATCTTTCGAAAAAACATCACTTAATTTTTTGGGTGTGTGTGTATCCCTTTACCAAATTATGCACCTAAAAGTAAGGATGGAGGCTATCCATCCTTATCTCCTTATTCCTATCCATCTCTCTCAAGAAACATAAAAAAAAAAGCAAGTGCTAAATATTGCCGAAAAAAAATTGCTAGCTACAATCCTGTTGTCATAAATTCTTCCTGAGCCAAGGTCAACAGGGAAGTGGAAATCAAAAGTGGTACAGAAAAACACTTCTGATAGAGAGAAAAAAACTATTGTAGCATATAACACAAAGGGTTTTGATTTCCTGAGAGAGTCTTCTGGTTGACTTCTGGCTGAAAAGTGGATTTTATGTTTTTGCTTCTTTGTTAAGGGGAAAGAGTGACATCTTGTTCTTTTAATAAAATAGAGCAGCTGTTTCATGGCTAACCTTAGAATTTTTTTTTAAAAAAAAAACCCAAGCCTATTTGGTTTCACTGTTGTGTTTCTGCTGGGCTTTCTTTCTTTATTACACTATGGGATACCATGGGGTCTTTTTCATCCTCATATCCTATGCAAGGATGAAGGGTGGTATGAAGAGATAAAAAAATCTCTTGTGAGTTGAGTTTTGCATCTGGAAACTTCCTACTGCTTTCTGGGTTATAATATGGAAATGGTTTACCCATGACATTGGGGATTTTGTCAGAAGCATCACAATTAAAATAAGACATACTGTACAACATAAAATTTAAGATATAAAATGCAAGGTTAAAACATGTACAAGTTAAACAAGTCTTGCCCAGAATCTAGCAACATTAATTGTGTTCTGTAGCACTGACATTATGTCTTCAAGTCTGCATTGATCAGTACACAAATGACAGGAAATAATAACAACAACAACAACAACAACAACAACAACAACAACAACAATAATAATAATAATAATAATAATAATAATAATAATAATAAAGTTGGAAGGGACCTTGGAGGTCATCAAGTCCAACCCCCTGCTCAGGCAGGTAACCCTATACCATTTCGGACAAATGGCTGTCCAGTTTCTTCTTAAAAACTTCTAGTGTTGGAGCATTCACCGCTTCTGGAGGCAGGTTGTTCCACTGGTTAATTGTTCTAACTGTCAGGAAATTTCTCCTTAGTTCTAGGTTGCTTCTCTCCTTAATTGGTTTCCATCCATTGCTTCTTGTCCTGCCTTCAGGCGCTTTGGAAAATAGCTTGATTCCCTGTTCTTTGTGGCAGCCCCTGAGATATTGGAATACTGCTATCATGTCCCCCCTCATCCTTCTCTTCATTAAACTAGACATACCCAATTCCATCAACCTTTCCTTATATATTTTAACCTCCAGTCTCCTAATCATCTTTATTGCTCTTTTCTGTACTCTTTCTAGAGTCTTTTTACATCGTGGTGACCAAAACTGGATGCAGTATTCCAAGTGTGACCTTACCAAGGCATTGTAGAGTGGTATTAATACTTCGTATACATATGTGTTGTTGTCTGCATGTGGTGGTGGGATTCAGCCAGTTTGTACCGGCAGAACCAGTAGCTAATCTTTTTGCTGACCAGGCCCAGCATGGACTTCCAGAAGTGGCATCCACACAGAGAACCGGTTGTTCACATATTTGAATCCCACCATTGGCTTGACTCCCTCTTCTTTGTGGCAATTCCTGAGAGATTGGAAGACTGCTATCATGTCACCCCAGTCCTTCTTTTCATTAAACTAGACTTCCTTCCTCCTCCCTCCATCCATCCTTCCCTGTCCTTCTTCCTTCCTCCCTTCCTCCCTTCCTCCCACCCTCCCTTCCTTTCTCTTACAAAAAAAAAAGTACTAAATGTAAGTATATACTTCACTGGCATTTTTTCCTTGCCTTTTCTTTTTCAGATCCCAATGCTTTCCCAGCCATATGTTCTTTGACATTTGTTTTAATTAGTGACAGATGGATGTAGAAATTTTAGATACTAGTCTAGATCTCATGCTGTTGCATTATGTTTGAAACAATACTTCTCGTCTATTTGTCTGTTTTTAAATCTACCTTGATATCACCTTTGCGTCACATCCTGTCAAGAAATCGTTACAACGCAATGAGTAGAATCTCCCAAGCTAATTTTATTCAAAAGTAAGTCTGTCTCGGGAACTGCTCTAAAGAGCCATAGTTTGCAATATTTCAATTGAAGTATTAGCTTATAATCCTGGATCGGGTGTCTTTTAATACTTGTTTTTTCAATCGAAAATGAATGAATTGAAATTTCTGCATCATTCTGCAATATATATATATATAAAATCAGTTTATTATAATTCCCGTAGCAACTTTCCTTAACATATTTTGTACACTACTTCTGGTATATATTTTTTCCTAATATACATGTTTGTGATTTTTTCTTACATACATGCCAGTATGTTCACAGGTTATAAACTGAGAACCGCATTGAGATTTGGAAGAAGAATAAAAGCAGAAGTCTAAAAGAGAAAAAGAAGACCAAAGAAAAGTTTCTGACTTTTCAAGGAATGGATAAATAGAATCATCTTGAGAAATCTCCCTCATATTTTTCCGAACTCTTTCAATAACCCCCTCAATATTTCTCTTGAGCTTTTGGATGAAGGGAATCCTTTCCTACAATTCCTATGTAATTTTATTTGAAACTGGAAAGTCATCAGACATCTCACTGTTGAAGAAGAGAAAGAGCGATAGAATACTTCAAAGCAATTTAGTCCATTTAACTGGAAAGGAGATGTCCTTCAAGTTATGACGAATCCACCTAAAATAAAAAAAAAGAAAGAAAGAAAGGATAGGAGAAAAAGGGAGTTAAGATAAGATAAGATAAGATGAGATGAGATGAGATGAGATGAGATGAGATGAGATGAGATAAGATAAGATAAGATAAGATAAGATAAGATAAGATAAGATAAGATAAGATAAGATAAGATAAGATAAGATAAGATAAGATAAGATAAGATAAGATAAGATAAGATAAGATAAGATAAGATAAGCTTTATTGTCATTTTTATACTGTGGGCACAATGGCACACATCAAAAATGAAATTTAGTTGCCCGCTCTCAAAGTGAAACACATACATGATACACACCTAAACATACTATGAACAATCTATGCATAGACCCACATCCCTACACATACGTAGCAAATAAATATTAAATATTGTCCATCTTGAATAGATAACGGAAGGAGGAAGCTTGAGAGTTCACAAGGTTAATGCTGTATGGAATGAAACTATGGCTGAATCTGGATGTTCTGCTATGGATACCACGAAGCCTCCTCTCAGAAGGTAACAAGTAAAACAGGTTGTGAAGAGGATGTGTCGTGTCCCAGATGATCTTATGGATCCTGCTCAGGCAACGCTTCTGTGCTATGTCCTGGATGGAAGGGAAGGAACTGCCAATGATCTTTTCGGCCATCCTCACCACTCTCTGCACCACCTTCCTGTCTGAAGCAGTGATGATTGGTGATGCTCCATTTCTTCATTTGTCCCTGTTCAAAGATTTTTTTTTAATAAGGCAGAACTAGTGTGGTTCCCTTATAGCACCTAGTCTTTTGTGTGTGTGTGTGTGTGTGTGTGTAAGAAGCAGGTAAAGTGGGTTTCTAGAGAAGAAGTCTGGATTAGAATGGGATAACCTGCCAACTCACTGCTGCCAATTCTCCATAGGCAACTTGCTGTGCCCAGCTCACCACAGCCAAATCACCAGGGGACAATTCAACAATTTTATTTAAGTATTTAAAATAATTAAAAAAAAACACTTTAATTTTTGTCATTCGGAATTCATTTTGCCCTTCCCTTTGCATCTTTTGTTTAATGATTCTATTTCACCATTTCTTCGATGTTATGTAACGGTCAGGTCCCCTTATGTTTCTTCCTGAATCTGTAACCTTTCTTTGGGGCCTGCCATTCTGTTAGGAGTGGGGGATGCTTTGGGGATGCTATGCACTGTCTTGCTATTGTGCCCTTCTTTCGTTTCCTTCTGGGTTCCAGAGCAACCTTCTCTCAGATAAGGGTGATACATTCCATCCCCTGGGGCAGGGGTAGGCCACCTTGGCTCTTTTATGACTTGTGGACTTCAACTCCCAGAATTCCTGAGCCAGCTGGGCTCAGCATGGAAACCTCTCCCTTTCCCCTCAGCATGGCTGGCTCAGGAATTCTGGGAGTTATAGTTCATGAGTCATAAAAGAGCCAAGATTGCCTACCCCTGCCCCGGGGGATGGAATGTATCACCCTTATCTGAGACAAGGTTGCTCTGGGACCCAGAAGGAAATGAAAGCAAGAGACAGACCTTGAAAGAATGTGCCAGAGAACCAAGTTACCAAGACACTATGCCATCTGTGGATTGGCTGGAGTTCAAATGAACACTGGGACGCTGGGGGGAGTAATAATAATGATGATAATGATAATGATAATGATGATAATAATAATAATAATAGTAGTAGTAGTAGTAGTAGTAGTAGTAGTAGTAGTAGTAGTAGTAGTAGTAATAGTAGTCATCAGGGCACAGGGAATTATGTCCAAAAACTTCGCAAAATACATCAAGAAACAGCAGCTTCCTGCAATAACTCTAGCAATGTTACAAAAAAACTGTACTACTCAGAACATCTTACATTTTAAGGAGGTACCTGGTTGACACTTAGGATGCTGGTAGCAACCCATGTCAACCATCAGCGCCAGCCAATTTGAATGTTCAGTTGACTAATGAATAAAAGATAATAATAATAATAATAATAATAATAATAATAATAATAATAATAATAATAATAATAATAATAATAATAATAATAATAATAATTGATGATGATGATGATGGTGGTGGTGGTGGTGGTGGAAGGTACCTTGGAGGTCATCTAGTCCAACCCCCCTACTCAGGCAGGAAACCCAAGACCATTTCGGACAAATGGCTGTCCAGTCTCTTCTTTAAAACTTCCAGTGTTGGAGCATTCACTGCTTCTGGAGGCAGGTGGTTCCACTGGTTAATTGTTCTGTCAGGAAGTTTCTCCTTAGTTCTAGGTTGCTTCTCTCCTTGATTAGTTTTCATCTGTTGTTTCTTGTCCTGCTTTCAGGCGCCTTGGAGAATAGCTTGACTCCCTCTTCTTTGGGGCAGCCCCTGAGATATTGGAACGGTGCTATCCTGTCGCCCCTCATCCTTCTCTTCATTAAATGATTGATTATTGAATGGTGCTTTTAATATATTGCTTTCGTGGGTCTTTCCCCAGACCTCGCCTTGATTCTCTACTATGACTAGCCCCTTTTTGACACAATACCTGTTTCAAGAGTTCTGCTTTCTTGGGTGGCTTAACCGAGGTAGGTCCTTACAGTGACTTTTGTCTCGTGATTAGTTGGCCATGGCCAAAACCTCCCATGGTGAGTTGGCTATGGCTGTAGCAGTCTGGGTGAGGAGATGGGAAAGATATTCTTAATTACACAGGATCTATTATTTTCAAAGGGGCAGAAGAGAAATGTTGACTTCTTTAGATCTTCTGTTTTTCTTCCATCATTCTCGACAAGGCACCCACCAAGCCCTCCATCCTTTTGCTGTTGGTATGAATTTCCTTCCCTAACTTGCATTCATCCATTACTACCATGTTTTCCTGTTTTCCATTCTCTTTTTCAGACTTACCTGCTCAGGCAGCAGCTACACCTGGAGAGAAATCCAGAGAAAGCATCACCAGTCTGTTATTCTTGTCTGCTTTGCCATGCTCGATGCCCCATTCTTGTGTATGATCCTCTCTACTTTTCCCAAATTCATATATTATGAATACTCTGCGTGAACTAGTGTTTTCTTATTTTCTGTGTATAAGTATCATTTTTCTCCCGTCCCCGTTCATTTTGCTTCCTTTTCCTTTCCTTCTACTAATTTCTTTTAAGTAATTTTCTGTTACTGCTTTGGATGTCTTCAGTAACAAGATTTGAAGTACTGTGTTTTGGGTTAAATTGCTTCTTGTTGAAAGCAGCGGGATGTGCACAATAGTGCTAACACAAGGATATCCTGCAGCTTCTTTTTCTTTTAAGCTGACTTGTTATACAAACACACTTTACTTTGTGCCTCACATTAACAACAATTATTCAGTAATATAAATGATGTAACAATAAATAATAATAATAATAATAATAACAATAATAATAACAATAGAGAAAGTCATAGAAAAGTATAAAATTAAACTGCTCTGGGACTTCAGAATTCAAACAAACAAGCACCTGCAACATAACACTCTGGACTTAACAATTGTCGATAAGAAAGACGAAAAAGTCTGGATAGTGGATGTGGCAGTGCCTGGAGACAGCAGAATAGATGAGAAAGAACTGGAGAAGATAACAAAATACAAAGACCTACAAAGAGAAATAGAAAGACTGTGGCAAAGGCAAGTAAGAGTAGTACCAATAGTAATAGGCACCTTGGGTGCAATCCTAAAATAACTGGAGCACCACTTGAACACCATTGGCATTGACAAATTCACCATTAGTCAATTGCAAAAGGTGGCCTTACTAGGAACCGCTTCCATCCTGCGACGATATCTGTAATACCATCAAACATCCACATATGCCTGTCCCAGGTCCTTAGTAAGGACTTGATAGATAGAGAAAAATGCCAAATCCATGCCAAATGCCAAATCTGAACATCTGGCTGACTGTGCAATGATCAATAACACAACCACCACCACCACCACCACCACCACCACCACCACCACCAATAATAACAACAACAACAACAACAACAACAACAACAACAACAACAACAATAATAATAATAATAATAATAATAATAATAATAATAATAATAAAGTTGAAGAACACTGACACTTCTACTGTTATTTATCAGAGATTTATATCCCGATACAAACACACACACAATATATATTGTAGAAGATGACTTTAGGATTTAAAGAAATACATGATGATGGTAGAAACAAAATAAATCCATGACTGACCATTATTATAAGCAAGTTTCAAATTAGACCATTTATAGAAACTCATATTATTATTATTATTATTATTATTATTATTATTATTATTATTATTATTATTATTATTATTATTTACTCAGGCAGCTAAAATAAGGAGTTTGAGCTGAGATGAAATATTTATCTCGTACATTCTTCAAATTAAATTCATTACAAAAATGTTTTTTATATATAATTATGCCACTGAAATGCACAATGTATATTAGGCATGAGCGATATAGCCCATTGGTCTCAGACCTTTTTGCATAGTCCTAAACTAAGAGGTAGATATGAAAAGTTCTAATCTAAACTATGTTCAATATTTGAAATGAATATTTGAATTTGTTTTCAGTTTAAGGCACAAAACCCAATCAGTTCAATCGGAAACCCAACATACCCTTTTACCAAGCTGTTGGCTTCAACTGATCAATCAGTCAATGCAAAATGTTATTGTCTTAGAAGGAAGAGGGATAGGGTGGGGGAACAAAACAGATGGCAAATTCAAATGAACACTTAGTTCTTGTGCTTTGCTCAAATGAAAAGTTCCTTCTGAATTAGTTCCACCAGAAGAATGATGGTTAGAGGTAATCTGGCGACATCGGGGGGGGGGGGAAAAAACAACTTCTTCGCATTCTGACTTTTCAAATGAAAATCATCAGCCGACATGAATAATTAATTTATCAAATCTCCTTTTTCAGTCATATTTCGCAGACAAGTATCTGCAGTGCATTCCATGGGTTCTTTTTTTTAAAAAACACACTTTTATTTTCAGACCACAGAAATAGTAGAGAATACTGATTTTATATGTTCTGTCCAGATGTTAGAGCTCACATTTTTTGTGGTAGTTTTAACCTTTTAGCTATTTTTTTACTCATAAGCTGTAAGCTTCCCAGAGTCGCTATTTAGGATAGCTTATACATTTAATAATAATAATAAAAAACATTTTAAAGGTGAAAATTCCTAAAATAAGATTCCTCATACTTAGGTATGTTGACTAGAACATAAGAACATAGAATAACAGATCTGGAAAAGACTCTAGAGATCTTTTAGCCCAACCCCCTGCTTAAGTAGAAGACCTTATACAGCTTCAGACAAATGGTTGTCCAGACTCTTTTTAAAAACCTCCAGTGATGGAGCACCCACAACTTCTGAAGGCGTTTAAGGGGTGACTTGATCGAAGTGTATAAAATCATGCATGGGATAGAAAAGGTGGATAGAGAAAAATTATTTTCTCTATCACACAACACTAGGACAAGGGGGCACTCCCTAAAGTTCATAGGTAAGAAAGTGAGGACAAATAAAGGGAAATATTTCTTCACCCAGAGGGTGTTGGTTTATGGAATTCACTTCCAGAAGAGGTCGTGACAGCTGTCAGCCTTGATAGCTTCAAGGCAGGGTTAGACAGATTCATGGATGCCAAGTGTATCGGTGGTTATTAAAATGGATGTCCATGTGCCGCCTCTATGTTGGTTGAGGCAAGCAGGATTCCCTTGAGTACCATTTGTTGGGGGTCAAGGGAAAGGGAGGGTTTTGCCTTCTCTTTCTGCTCAAGATCCCCATGTACAATTGGTGGGTCACTGTGTGACACAGAATGCTGGACTCAATGGGCTTTGGCCTGATTCAGCATGGCTCTTCTTATGTTCTTATGTTCAAGCTGTTCCATTGGTTGATTGCTCTCGCCATTAGGAATTTTCTCCTTGGTTCTAGGTTGCTTCTCTTCTTGGTTAGTTTCCATTCATTGTTTCTTCTCTTGCCTTACTAGCTCCTCAAAAAGGAAAGGAGATAGAATACACATTACTTAGGAATAAATATCATTTAGTACAAGATGTACAATTTAGAGGGAGCTGGTACATGTAGGTAGACTTTTCTTCTACTTGATGAGCTTGCTTTGTGGTGAATAAAAAGTAAAGTTGCATATATATATATATATGAAATCAGAAATCCCTTATTTCTTTGTTAACAATTTTAAAAACATATATATATTTATGCTTGCAGATGGCTCTGGGTTGAGCTGAAACAAGCAAAGGAAAGAATGATTTCTTCCTCCCATATTTGGGTTTACAGGGTGCAATCTAAAAAATAACCACTTGACACACATATTCACTCCCTGACTATTAACAAAGCGGGAGAGAGCCTGTGGCTTGAGGCTAAAGCTTCTGCCTAGCATGCAGACTGCCCAGGTTCGAATCCCGGAAAGGGTGAGTTCTGACTGAAGAGAGTTAAATAACTCGAAATAGCTATCTCAGAAATCCCTTATTTCTTTGTTAACAATTTTAAAAACATATATATATTTGTGCTTGCAGATGGCTCTGGGTTGAGCTGAAACAAGCAAAGGAAAGAATGATTTCTTCCTCCCATATTTGGGTTTACAGGGTGCAATCTAAAAAATAACCACTTGACACACACACACACACACACACACATATATATATATATACACATACATACATACATACATACATACATACATACATACAGTACTTAATAAACAATGTGTTGTCTGTGTCAACGCTGCTGATACTGGATATTATTGCTTTTGTAGTAGAAAAATCACAATGTTTACTTCAGACGACAAGACCACGAGAGGTTGGAGAAGACAGGCTTATTTGCGCAAAATAAATGGTTCAGAGTATTCATATGACAAATTCTGAACCCCGAGTTACTCCCAGGGTGTTAGTTTTATACGGCTTGTCACCCACGTCTGACCTGATGGATGACTTCTTATCAACCTTTAACACACTAAAACAGAGAAGTTTATATCTTGAAACCACACAATAGAAAAGGAGAAGTTTAAACAAATTGTTATCTTGCCACACCACCATACACGGGTAATTTCTTACACCATCTGTGACCTTCAGTTGGCACATCTTGTAAAATGCTTACTTCATAAAATTAGCACACAGGTTATTTTATTCAGCTAAATCCTGATATTAGTTAAAACTTACATTATATCACTTCTATTAATTAAAATATATTTCTTATAATATTGCCTATCTACCTCACTTTGACAAGATAAGCAGAACTGTCTGGTATTTTTAGAGTTAATTTAGATGATGCTGGGAGGGGAGGAGAAAGATAAGGAATGCACAGGATACAGAATGGAAGTGAACTTTGCCCTTCGGGCTGATTGGAAAACATGATTTATGACTGCAAAATAGGGGAAGGGAATAGTTTGGAATGTTATGTGCAAGGAAGGGAAATTCAGATCTTGGCATCCATCCATGCCATGCCGACACTCTGTAACACAAAGAATAAAGACTTTTTAGGATAAACAATGCCTGGAAATTCTTTGAAGTGTTTCATTAGTCGGAACCATGACAGTCTGGGTCCATTGGTAACTTAGGTGGTACATATTAACTTTCTCAGTCTAGTTCCAATACTTCATCATCTAGTGCTTCGTTGATCCTCTTTTCTTCTAGTGGTATGCATTTTTCCACACTGGGCAAATACAATTCTTATTACTGTTAATACATACACAATTAAATATAGACATCTTCATCACATTTTTATACATAATTGATATTATACATAATATCAATAGTGTAGGTTTATAATATCTTTTCTAGCCAAAACATATCTCAATTGCATTTGCACTTAAAATTCATTTGTTCAATCAATATCCTGTTCTTCCCGCTTTTTTAAAATTTTAATTTCCCATTGATGTTCAAAATATCTTTATCACTTATAATTTTCTCATAATAAATTATATTTGGGTAACTAAAAACTTCCCTTATTCAAAACCTTTTAGAGTTTCATATTTCCCATCTCATAATAAAGTATAATATTCTAGTTACAAATCTTATCCCTCTAATTATAATAATACTTTTATTTCTAATAGTTATCTATTTTCTTAACCATATTCAAACATTGTTTCATAGTATAATATCCCATCTAATAGGTCAAGACCTCTATTTTCTTCAGTCTTACTCTAGCTTTCTTTCTTTGCCAAATAACTTTCCAAGTCAGTGATCGTCCACTACGACACCAAGGTCCCTCTCACAGTTACTATCCTTAACCCAGGTCTCGCCCGATCTGTATTCGTGCCTTTGGTTTTTCCTGCCTAAGTGTCTTCCTTTGTGTCTTTCCTTGAAACTGCACTGACTCAGTAACTGCAGATAAATGCCATGTCTGACAGTTCACCACTCAATCTTAAAGCATTAGATTCTTATTTTCATGGTGTGGATGTGCTTTTGGAAGGCTACAAACCTCACAAGTTGACCATTGATAATTCTTGGTAAATTCCCTGAGGCTCAACAAGATGAAGTTATCCTCCCGGGCTCATAAGGCAAAGCAGGATTATGATATCTGATTTATTTTTTCCTAAACAGCTGTCTGTCTCTTAATTTATTATTATTTTTAATAGCAGGGTAAATATATATATAGTTTGTTCTGATGAAGTGATTTTTTTTCTTTACAGTGTATTCAGACCGATTTTATGAATATCTATAACCTCATTTCTCTGATAAGGCTCCATGTGTATGCATAATATAAATTCTGGCCTTGGTTTACCAGTTAAAAAAAAATTCTATGGGATCCCTGCCATAAGCAAATTTGACATATCTACTTGTTTCCTCTTGAGATTTCAAGATGATGAATGCCGTGGTCCTTGAATGTAACCATTATCTTGGGAAGTGGCAGAGGGATTCAAGTATGAGAAACAAGGTAGGGCAAATGAAGAAATGAGTGCTGCATGATGTGTGAAAACCCCATCGGTTTGCCAACTTCCATACAACACACAATGCAAGGATAAAAGGTTAAAGATTGCCTCTTGAGAACACAATGCACGTTTTAGCATTTTGCATCATTGCACCCTTTACCAAACACACACGTGCGCTGATATTAAGGCACGTTTTCCCATGCTGCAGTGATTTGTTTATACATTTATAAATATAGGAACTGTATTATTCATATAGAAGCACCATGCTGGCACAGTGGTTAGAACGCAGTCTTGCAGGCAGATTCTGCCGACTGCCAGCAGTTTGATTATCACCGACTCCAGGTTGACACAGCCTTCCATCCTTCCGAGGTTAGTAAAACGAGGACCCAGATGGTTGGGGGCAAGATGCCGACTCTGTAAACTGCTTAGAGAGGGCTGTGAAGCGCTGTGAAGTGGTATATAAGTCTAAGGGCTGTTGCTATTTAGCTTTACAGCTTGATTTACAACAGTCCATGAAAAAAATGGTATAGGGTCTGAAGCACCGATGACTTATGACCATTTTACGATGGTTGCAGCATCCCCAGGGTCACATGATCAAAGGTCAGAGGCTTGGCAACTGACCCACATTTATGACGGTTGCCATGTCCCAGGATCATGTGATCACCTTTTGCAACCTTCTGACAAGCAGAATCAATGGATTGAGGCTCAACCCTGACAAGACAGAGTGGCTGTGGGTGATGCCTCCCAAGGACATTTCAACCTGTCCTTCCATTACCTTGGGGGGTAATTCTATTAACCCCTCGGAGAAGGTGCGCAACTTGGGAGTCCTTCTCGATCCACAGCTGACATTGGAACATCATTTGTCGGCTGTGGCGAGGGGGGCATTTGCCCAGGTTCGCCTGGTGCACCAGTTGCGCCCTTATTTGGATCGGGAGTCTCTACTCACAGTCACACATGCCCTTGTCACCTCGAGGATCGACTACTGCAATGCTCTCTACATGGGGCTACCCTTGAAGAGTGTTCGGAGACTACAATTAGTGCAAAATGCAGCTGCGCGAGCAATTGTGGGCCTTCCACGTTGTGCCCACATTTTGCCAACTCTCCGCATGCTGCATTGGTTGCCTATTGGTGTCCGAGCGCAATTCAAAGTGCTGGTCATTACCTATAAAGCCCTTCATGGCTCTGGACCAGGATACTTACGGGACCGTCTTCTGCCACATACTTCCCTACGACCAGTGAGAGCGCACAGGGTCGGCCTCCTCCGGGTCCCGTCAGCGAAACAATGTCGTTTGGCAGGTCCTAGGGGGAGGGCCTTCTCTGTTGTGGCGCCCACCCTCTGGAACCAACTGCCCCCTGAAGTCCGTGCTTCTCCCACTCTCCCGGCCTTCCGAAAGAATTTAAAAACCTATCTTTGCCGGCAGGCCTGGGGATGATTGTGACTGTTGTGTGAATGATGAATGAGTGTTGGGTTTTATTTTTAAATGTTCTTTTATTGTTTGTATATGTTGTAAGCCGCTCCGAGTCTTCAGAGAGGAGCGGCATATAAATGTAAATAATAAATAAATAAATGGAGAAGCCAGATTAACTTAACAGCCATGCTACTGACTTAGCAACTGAAATGATTCACTTAAGAATCTGATTAAAAAGGTGGTAAAATGGGGCACAACTCGCTTAATAAATGCCTCAGTTAACAGCAGAAATTTTGGGCTGCGTTGTGGTTGTCAGTCCAGGACTACCTTGTCTAGTGCCCTTTCCACTCAAGAGTCCATAAAATTCCCCATTCCTATTTTTAATTAAACCACTTATTAGCATTATTATTGATATTGGTCGATAGGGATATCAAACCCATGGTAAAAGAAAGCACCAAAAAAAAAGAGAGGAATGTCTAGCAGCTTGATTTTGCTTCTACAGGTAGTCCTTGAATTAAAATCACAATTGATCCCAGATTTTATGTTGCTAAGTGAACAATTTGTTAAGTGAGTTTTGCCCCATCCTACAACTTTTATTGCCACATTTGTTAAGGGAATCGCTGCAGTGGTTAAATTACAGTTGTGGGTGCTTCATCACTGGAAGTTTTTAAGAAGAGACTGGGCAGTCACTTGTCTGAAATGGCATTGGATCTCCTGCCTGAGCCGGGGGTAGGACTAGAAGACCTCCAAGGCCCCTTCCAGCTCTATTCTGATTGATCACATGAAGGGTTAATACCACTTTACAAGGCCTTGGTAAGGCCACACTTGGAATGCTGCATTCAGGTTTGGTCACCACAATGTAAAAAAGAAGTTGAGACTCTAGAAAGAGTACAGAGAAGAGCAAGAAAGAGGATCAGGGAACTGAAGGCTAAAATATATGAGGAATGGTTGCTGGAATTGGGTATGTCTAGTTTAACAAAGAGAAGGACAGGATAGCAGTGTTCCAATATCTCAGGGGCTGCCCCAAAGAAGAGGGAGTCAAGCTATTCCCCAAAGCACCTGAAGGCAGGACAAGAAGCAATGGATGGAGACTAATCAAGGAGAGAAGCAACCTAGAACTAAGGAGAAACTTCCTGATAGTCAGAACAATTAACCAGTGGAACAACCTGCCTCCAGAAGCTGTGGGTGCTCCAACATTGGAAGTTTTTAAGAAGAGACTGGACAGCCATTTGTCTGAAATGGTATAGGGTTTCCTGCCTGAGCAGGAGGGTGGACTAGATGACATTCCAACTTTGTTATTGCTATTGCTATTGTTATTTTGTAATAAGGTTGCTAAGTGAATCTGGTTTCCCCCATTGACTTTGTTTGTCAGAAGGCTGCAAAAGTGGATCACGGGACATTGCAGCCGTCATAAATATGAACCAATTGCCAAGCATCTGAATCCAAATCACATGACCTTGGGGATGCTGCAATGCAAATCACATGACCTTGGGGATGCTAAGTGTGAAAAACAGCCACAAGTCATTTTTCTTCAGTGCTGTTGTAACTTCTAACAGTCACTAAGTGAACTGTTGTAAGTCAAGGACTACCTGTCCTGTTTTAATGTAGACCAAAATCTTTCTACTCCTTCTTGTTTCTTGGGTTTCTTCATCATTTTTTTCTAGAGTAACTAAGTTTGCTCTGCATAGAGCTTTACAATTTTGCTTCCAGTAGCTTTCTATTTCTATCCTTACTTTAAAATATACAGTGTGCATGTGTGTGTGTGAGAGAGAGAGAGCACACACACGTGTGTGTGTGTGTTTGCTATTAAAAGCATGCACAGTAAGAGAACAGCATGGAGAGAAGCGGATCCCATAGGGGCCTCAGTGAGTAATGTACCAATTATTTCTGGTGCTATAATTATAGCTGCCCTGAGAGAAAGTAGGAGAACTTTAGTGTGCACAGGAAAAACAGTATTATTAGCCAATTTCTCTTCTGGTTCCAGCCAATATTAACTCTCTGATGAACTGCATGCAGATGGCTAGTGTAGGACTCAACTCAAGGGCCATATCTCAGAAGAGACCTTGCTGCCAACACAAACATTCCTCAGTCCTCTAGCTAGTCTTCCTTTTGGTCAATGCCAGCCCATCAGTCCAAATGGGGCATTGGGGTTGTGACACTGGACTAGGAATGGAGAGAGCTACCGGTAGATCCAGGTCCAATCACAACAAGAATGGTTGTGATTGGAAGCTAAAACATGTGAAGAACGGTTACAGGAATTGGGTATGTCTAGTCTAATGGAAAGAAGGTCTAGGGGAGACATGATAGCAGTGTTCCAATATTTGAGGGGCCCCTATAAAGTCAAAGGGGTCAAACTAATTTCCGAAGTACCAAAAGGCAAGATGCTCGTGCAGTGCCTCGTAGCCACATCTGGAGGGGTTGGAGTGTGAGGAGTGAAGGAGAAGGAAAGTAGGTAGGTTGTAGGAGGGTGAAGAGAGGGAGAGAGAGAAGGTGGGGGGATGGAGTAGGTAGGGAGGAAGAAGAGGATGGTGTGTTGGGGGATGCTGCCGAGCAACACCCATAGTTCTTTTAATTACTCTATGCAAGTTTTTATATTTTGTTAAAGTTGAAAATGATTGTATTAAGTTGAGTTGTATTTAATTTGATTCTTCTTTTTTTTCACGATTATAATTATAAAATTAATAAAATATTTATATATATATAAAAAAGAAACAATGGATGGAAACTAACCAAGGAGAGAAGCAACCTAGAACTAAGGAGAAAATTCCTAACAGTGAGAACAATCAACCAATGAAATAGCTTGCCTTCATAAGTTGTGGGTGCTCCACCACTGGAGGCTTTCAAAAAGAGACTGGAAAACCATTTATTTGAAATGGTATAGGGCAGCATGGTTGGCTCAAGAATTCTGGGAGTTGACGTCCATGAGTCATAAAAGAGCCAAGGTTGCCTACCCCTGGTATAGGGTCTCCTGCTTGAGCAAAAGGTTGAACTACTCCAAGGTCCCTTCTAACTCTAGTATTCTATGTTCTATTCCATGGATATTGCTGGGCCAGTCCTTCTCGGTCAGCCCAATTCATTACAGGTGGTCCTCAACTTATGACCACAGTTGAGCCTGAAATTTCCATTGCTAAGCCAGACATTGGTTAAGTGAGTTTTGCCCTATATTTTAATCGTTCTTGCCACAGTTAAGTAAATCACTGCAGTTGTTAAGTGAATCAGTCAGTCATTAAGTGAATCTGACTTGGCTTGTTGGAAGCTGACTGGGAAGGTTACAAATGGTGACCACATGACCCTGGAACAGTGCAACTGCCATAAATACACACCAGTTGCCAAGCATCTGAATTTTGATCAGATAACCATGGGGATTCTGCAACGATCTTAAATGTGAAAAGTGGTCATAAGTCATTTTTTCAGTGCCATTGTAATTTCAAACTGCTTGAGAAAATGAAAGTAGATACTGTACCTCCTTGAAATGCTGCCTCAAAGTCACCCACTTACCACAGAAGGAGAGACCACATACCAAACTTTGTTTGGACTGGCCATTGTGAAAACACCTTGCCTTGAGCTGATTGGTTACACTGGGGTACACAATGAGTCAAGGAGTGGGAGAAAGTAGAACTTAGGGTAGTGGTGGCGAACCTATGGCACGGGTGCCAGAGGCGGCACTCGGAGCCCTCTCTGTGGGCACACATGCCGTTGCCCCAGCCTTGCCTCCCCCCATGACCCCCTCCTCACCAACAGCCCCTCTGGAGGAGATCCAGCCCCGAGCGTGGCCCACATGGAGCAGTGCAGCCAAGGACATGGCAGCCAGGCAGCGTAAACAAGACTCTGTGCTCACGCCTCATCGTGCACAGTTGATTCTGCAGGGTGTGGGCAGAGGGCATGGCCGCCATGGCACTGCTGGGTGATCTGCGATGGGCCCTGGAGGTGGTGAGTTGTCCTGGGGGCAGGTGGGGTGGGGGTGGAGCGGGGGCGAGGCAGGGGGTGGAGCGGGGGCGGGACCAGGTTTTGGGCACTCGGTCCCTAAAAGGTTCGCCCTCACTGACTTAGGGGTTTTGGTGCACAATTCTCAGTTCTGACTATGCAATATTGCAATACACTTGATCTCTAATAAAACTATACCTTTCTCAACAAATGGAGCGAAGGATCATTTCTACTTAGAAATTTAAGTTGTGGCCGGTCCAACAGTTATTGTTGTTGGATTGTACCCTAACATGCTGCAGAACAGTAGGCAGGCAACAAACAAGCAAGCAATCCTTGCTCCTTTCTTGTAAAGTCAAAAGACTAACAATGTGATTGGCTTTAAAGACAGGCCTAACAGTCTCTGAATCTAATACCACTTTTTTTCTGTACATTAATATGTTTTATAAGAAAAAGAAAAAAAAACCAATATTTTGCCATTGTTTTTAGCATATAGTAGAACTCCCGTATTATATCTCAAAGGATTTCTAAAGAATTTTAAACCAGGGACAGGACAATTTAAAGTCATTTGTTGCATCTAGAGTGAATTAAAACTATTTCAGATTGCCTTAATCTGCTCTGCGTTGGTACATATCTCTAGAAGATGCTATTCAAAGCAATTCTTTGCACACCATATTGGTAGATTCGCACATTATAGTAAACCTTAAGGTTTTAAACCATTTTTAAAATAAATCACAATAGCTTGACTCATGCAGAAAGCAACACCTTAACCCATGATTTGCATAACACAACTGCTGAGTTCATATGATAAGCTCAAGCAAGATTTTTTTTTAAAAGTCAATGCAGAGTATTGTGGGAAAAGAGGAAATGAAAGTAGCAGATGGATAGAGGTTTCAGATGTACACGGGTGTATGTGAAAACTGCTGGTCAGCACAAAAGAACAAGGAGTTGCTTTTCATTTCATTTATTGGATTTCTATGCCGCCCTATTCCGGGAACTCAGGGCGGCTCACAGCATAATGCATTGTGCATATCCAGAGGTGGAATCAAGTTCAGTCTTTTGTAATGGTGCGTGAGAATGACCTTGGGAGACCAAAGAGAAAGAGATGCTGCTAGAGACAAGAAAACACATAGCCCACAGCTACACAGCTACATAATAGCTGGAGAAAGAAACTCAGAAGAGATTCCTGCCTCACCTCTCAGAGTACAAAGATGGAGGATTTGGACTTTTCAGATGTAACAGAATAACAAATTTGGAAGGGACTTTTGAGGTCATCTAGTCCAATCCCCTGCACAAGCAAGAGATCCTATACTATTTCAGACAAATGGCTGTCCAGTCTCTTCTTAAAGACTTCCAGTGTTGGAGCACCCACAACTTCTGGAGGCAAGCAGTTCCACTGGTTAATTGTTCTCACTGTCATAACAGTCCAGTTGAAATGAAGCTGAAATCCTTTTTTTTTTTTTGAGAATTAAGCCAGATGGTGGGATTCAAATACCTGAACAACTGTTCTCTCCATGGATGCAGGCCTGAGCCTCTGAGGCCTAGAACGGACTTCCAGAAGTGACATCCACACACATCCAACAGGCTGTTCTAGGGCTGGGTGGGCTCCTCCAGGCCTCTGAGGTCTAGAACGGAAGCAGTGTGCATTCAGCCAGTTCTCCAAACTCAACAAAATTTAGCTACTGGTTTTGCCGAACCAGTGTGAACCGGCTGAATCCCACCACTGTATCCAAGCGACCAAGTAGCTTTAATGAGCAAAAGTTGTGTTTGTATAGTAGACTTTTAAAATTCTTCTCTCCTTTTGGACTGAGGGGAAAAACTATCCTTTAACTATACATTCATCTGTTACATTTTCTTTGCCACTGCTATCTGGTTGCTTTTTAATAGGAGTAGTAATTTCAATGTACAGGGAGTCCTCGACTTACAACAGTTCATTTAGTGACTGTTCGAAATTACAACACTGAAAAAAGTGACTCATGACCATTGCAGCATCCCCATGGTCACTTGATCAAAATTGAGATGCTTGGCGAGTGACTTATATTTATGATGGTGGCGGTGTCCCTGGGCCATGGGATCACTTTTTCTGACCTGCTGGCAAGCAAAGTCAATGCAGAAGCAAGATTCGCTTAACAGCCATATGACTAAATTAACAACTGCAGTGAGTCATCATGGCAAGAAAGGTTGTAAAATGGGGCAAAATTCATTTAACAACAGAAGTGAATTTTGGGATCAACTGTGGTTCTACATTGGGGATTACCTATACAGTCTTCTTTTCTCTACAGGCTAACAGGGAGAAGACATTATGTTTCCTATTTATCAAATCAATTTATTTGTTCTAAAAGGGAATAATAAAAAAGTGTGGCAACTCAGGTCACATCCCACCTCTTCCCTAGTGTTGGAAGAAAAGTCTTCATCATGGTTCAGTCCAAGCCGGGGAAAGACAACATGGCGACTGCTTTAGAAAGAAGGTTGCAGTTTATTGAAGAGGAGAGCCAGGCAGAAAGATGGCTCTGGCAGAGAAGAAAGCGAACACATGTAGGGAGTGGGTTTTTATATCATCTGGAGCCTTTTGTTTGTGGAGTTGTTCCTGTGGCATGAACTTTGACCTGAATCTGAGTGTGCCTTTCTGGTATTCTGATGGTGATGGGTTAATCTTATTATATCCAAAGGTCATATCCTGCTTCCCTGAGGCTGATGACTCTTAGAGTTTAGATTTTAGGTCTTTGTCTTCTTAATCTTCTAGCTCCCTGGATTTACATCTGCATCTCTACAGAACTGGTTTCTGCTTGGGGAAGGGAGACCTGGGGCTATTAAGAAAACTGGACATCCTTTCCTGCCTCTTCAAGAGCCATGGAGGAAATATATTTTTCTGCCCTTTTAATATTTCCTTCTCTGGGGGGGGGCTGACTTCCCACACTAGAGTACAGAGACTCAATATAATGGACAAATTCTGAGGTTTAAAATTGTAGGACTCATGGGAAAGATAGCATATAGACCCTATGGAAGTCAGTAGAACCTTAAGAAGACCTAGATGAGAAACATGTAAATTTAGGGGCAAATTAAGTCATTTTTGGAGAATTTCCTGCAGGTTGCAAGTTGATCTATATTAGAACCCCAGCGACTCTGCCTTCATCAACATGATCAAAGTGAGTTAGACAATAAATTCCCCACCACTGCCACGCACACAAATTGTATAAATTAGCACCTTCTCTTTTCGTGAAAAACACTTTTCAGCAAAGAGATGGAAGTTCAGAGAATGCAAGAAAAGATATTCCGTGTAATGTTTCCAAAACATGTTCCCATCTGGCTCACTTTGAACAAATCATTGTATTGAGCTAATTGACTAATTGATTCAAGCAATTAGTCAGTGATAGAAACACATAACTAGTTAATTACTTACCAATCCAATATTACCTTGCAGAAAGTCCCCAGTGTGGCATTTAGATTTTCTTGTGAATCTCTAGACAAATTTGCCAGGAGTTTGTGTGTATATAATAATAACCTGACATACTTCTTCAAAAAGAAGGCTACCATATTAAAGCTGCAAAAATCTAGATGGCCACCAACTGAAAGAGATGATCAGGAACTGTCTACATTTCTGACACTGAACAGTCATCCAGATTTTTGCAGCTCAGACATAGCACCCCCATTAAAAAAATGTGGAAAATTAAAACTAAACTAGTTAATCAAAGACCATCTGCCCATACATTTTCTAGGATCCACCAGGATCTCTGCCTCATTTCATTTTTATTTTTATTTCATTTTATTTTATGTTAAGGGTAGGGAAAGAGGAGAGGGAGAGGTAGATGGAGAGGAAAGGAAAGGAAAGGAAAGGAAAGGAAAGGAAAGGAAAGGAAAGGAAAGGAAAGGAAAGGAAAGGAAAGGAGGAAGGGAGGAAGGAAGGGGAAGGGAGGGAAAGGAAAGGAAAAAGGAGAGGAGAGGATTCATTTTCAATCATTACAAGAATGCATTGAGGCTACCAGATCTCGGTTTCAAATATGACATACTGTAGCTGGCAGCTAAACCCAATTCTTTATTACCTCTAGTTATTTTAGATCAGTGTTTCTAACCCTTGGTGATTTGAAGATGAATGGATTTCAACATATTCTGTATGCCCAGCATACAATTCAGCAACCTCTGAAAGACAACAGGTTTGCCTAAGGTCTGTTATAGGAAAATAATAGCCAAAAGCAATTAGATTTATATATTGCTCCACAGTGCTTTGCCGCGGTCTCTGACCAGTTTACAAATGTCAATATGTTGCCCCCAACAATCTGGGTCCTCATTTTACTGAGCTCGGAAGGATGGAAGGCTGAGTCCACCTTGAGCCGGTCAGGATTGAACACCAGGCTATGGGCAGTTTGCCTGCAATACTGCATTCTAACCACTGCACCACCATGGCTCCTAATAATCTTAGATTGAAGAAGTCCTCGACCATTTCCAACAGCACTTTTTGATGATTGAGATAATGTCTTTGATCTGTAACTTGAATTTCTTGCACCTGAACCTCAACTAACCAAGCAAGCTGCTAAATCCTTGTTCCAAGTGGAAACCAACCAGATTTAACAAGTGGAATACTTGCACTTGCAAAATTAAGGAGTTTGCAAACCGACATTTGATGCCTTTGTATTTATATAATCTCTTCTGGGCTGACATTGACCTCAATTGGACCATTAGATCATTTCCTTTTCTTCTTTAAAATGGTTAAAAAGTGAGTGCCTTTAAATTGCATATAATTAGGAACAAAAATCCTTCTGCATGACAAAATCAGGTCAATTCTGGCTGGAGGATTTTTAGGTAAGCTGGCTGAGAAGAGAAGAAATTAACTGACATATTCTGCAAAGTTTGTCTTTTTTTTTTTCTTCAAGAAAAGTGGTCCCCATAGTGTCATTTTCTGAGATGCAGCTATATGTCTGCTCCAGACTAGTGTATATTCCAAAGCCAAGCATCTGGATGAGAAGGAGAAATTGATCTAAAGCTTAACTGGGTCTGATAGAAAGTTTGGGTCAATTTTCTAATATTGGATTACCAAATAAATAGGGGAATTGAAAAGGCGTATGCAAACTGAGAGAAGAACAACAGGAATGATTAGGGAGATGGAAACTAAAACATGCAAAGAACGGTTACAGGAATAGGGTATATCTAGTCTAATGAGAAGAAGGACTGATACTGTAGTAGTGTTCCAATATTTGAGGGGCTCCTACAAAGACGAAGGGGCCAAACTATTTTCCAAAGCACCAGAAGGCAAGATGGGTAACAATGGATGGAAACTAACCAAGGAGAGAAGCAACCAAGCACTAAGGAGAAATTTCCTAATGGTGACAGTAATGAACCAATGGAGCAGTTTGCCTTCAGAAGTTTTGGAAGCTTTCAAAAATGAACTAGACAACCATTTACCTGAAACGGGGTACGGTCTCCTGCTCAAGAATGAGGTTGGGCTAGAAGACCCCAACTATATTATTCCATGTTCTAAATTTGTTTTGCAGCTCAAAAAATATCCAGAAAACGGTATATATTAAGTAGAAACATGCATGTTCCTGTGACTGGTTTTGTACAAGGTAATAATTTAAAAGATTTCCCATTCATTCGTTCGTTCATTCATTCATTCATTCATTCATTCATTCATTCATTCATTCATTCATTCATTCATTCATTCTTCAATGTACATAACATCTATCTCTGTGAAGATCTTACCTGGAAAATTAATGCAGCCCAGGTGGGCAGAAAGGCTCAAAAGAGACTCCACTTCCTCAGGGTTTTGCGGAAGAACGGGGTAGAACAACAACTCATGATCTTCTTCTACTGGTCTACTATTGAAAACATTCCTCATCCTGTTCCCTGACGCCACTGGATGACATCGCCAGGGCCCATTGCCTTAGATGAGTGAGGAAAATTCTCAGGGATGACTCACACCCTGGTGGGTACCTCTTTACTCTCCTACCATCGAGTAGGAGATATAGAAAAATAGCCAGCCGTACCAACAGGCTGAAGAACAACTTCTATCCATGGGCTGTCAAGCTCTTGAACAGGACATAGCTTTATGCATGACAGACTCGTGAGGCCGGCGTGCTGTGCAATTAGCTCACAGGGTGTAATAAGTTGGTGGGTTTGTAGTCACTGTGAGCTGTAGTGGGGGGGCATGGAGGGAGGCTCAGCCAATCTCACTGTATACATGTTATACTTTGATAATAAAGGTTCATTCATTCAACTTCAAATGATCGCTAAACAGGGTAGTCATTAAATGAGGACTACCTGTATATTCATGACACAACTTGTGCATTTGAGCCAGACATCAATTTGATTATTTACATCAGATCACAACCCCCCCATATTTTTTTTATATCCTGGCTTTTAATTGGCCTGCTACCAAATGCAGTCAGGGCATCTCATTAGCTGAGATTTCAGGCCTGGCATGTCGTCTGAATCTGCCCCATATGTAGAATATATCTGTGCGTTAGGAATGTGCAAAAGAAAAATCTGGATAAATATCTATTTACCTGTTTTCCTCTGCTTGTTCAGTAAAATAACATGGCCATATAGAACATCTGGGCAACACAGCTGGCTTGAGAAAAGGCCAACCTGATTTAAACTCTTCCTGACATGTGCTACATTCATGCCACTACATCCTTCAAAGCAGCTTTGGGAAATTCAGGAGTCCAGACATATTAGCATGCAGGGCTTCAATCCTAGGGACTAAGATACCTGGATTCTTGGATTTCTTTATTCTGTCCTCTGACAAGGATCAGCCAAATTGGGGGGCAGAGGAAACAAAGACCCAAAATACTTTTGTGAAACAGGGGAGGAAAAAAGTTGCCTAGTATAAAAATGTGCCCGCATTATTCACTGCTTTATTTACATTTATACTTCTTTTAGGTTTGTATATCTCTTCTTCTCTCAGGAGCCAAGAGTGCTTTTCTAAAAGCAGAACACAATGTTCAGATTTTTTTTTTAAAAAAATGTATAATAATCTGATAAAACAAGCAGCATTAAAAAGAAGGTTGCTGTAAAACAGTGTGGCGGAATGCAGTCTGGATTCCCAGGAGGGAGGAGCTGCATTCCAGATAATAAAAAGACAGTGAAGTTTAAATAATGTGGTGGGAAGAGTTAAGACAGCTTCTCAGACAGCTCCTCACAATACATCTTTAGTGGTAGTTGCTATAGTTTGGCAAGATTTCTGTCTATAGGTGAGAAGCAATAAATGACTTAGATGAAGGAATAGAAGGGAAACTCATCAAATCTGCAGAGGACACTAAGCTGGCAGGAATAGCCAACAGCCCCAGAAGACAAGCTCGGGATCCCAAAAGACCTTGACAGACTTGAACAATGGGCCCTATCCAACAACATTTGGAGAAAACCAAGATTTTACACTTAGGCAGGAAAAACGAAAGGTGCAAGTACAAATGAAGGCAAAACCTGGCTCAAAAACACTAATTGTGAGAGGGACCTTGGAGTCCTAGTGGACTTTTTTTTTAAATTTAGTTTTATTTGTTTATAACATAAAATATGAAAATACAAAAGCAAGTAGCAGGGGACAACAGTAGAAAAAAGGAAAACAAAAAAGGTGTGAAGAAAGTGGTGGTGGTGGGGGGAAAGAAACAAAAGGCATTGACTTCCAATTCTCCCTGTTGCAGTAAAGTCAGACATTAGAATCAAATCTCAACTTTTTACATTTCTATATAGCAGTGGTGGCGAACCTATGGCACGCATGCCAGAGGTGGCACTCGGTGCCCTCTGTGGGCACGTGTGCTTTGCCCCAGCCCCGCCTCCCCCCGCAACCCCCTCACCAGCAGCCTGCCCGGAGAGGCTCCCCCAAGCGGGACCCACATGGAGCAGCGCAGCCAAGCACATGGCAGCTGGGCAGCAGGGGCAGCACATGGCAGCAGATGTTGCTGCAAGGTGTGGGTGGAGGGTGTGGCTGCTATGGCGCTGCAAGGCTGCCTGGGCGATCTGTGGTGAGTGGCCCTGCGAGGGGTGGAGTGGGGGCAGGCTGGGGGGTGGGCCAGTTTTGGGGCACTCGGTCTCTAAATGCTTCACCATCACTGCTATATAGTATGCACTAGACCAGCGGTTCTCAACCTATGGGTCGCGACCCCATTTGGGGTCGAACGACCATTTCACGGAGGTCACCAAATGCCGCAGTCCGCCATTTTTTCTCCCCGGCCGGCGCAGGGGGCAGCACCGCGCATGCACGGGGTAGCACTGCACATGCGCGATGTGGGCCGTCGCACATGCGTCATGCATGCGCGATGCAGACTGTCGTGTCGTGCATTCGCGATGCGGACCATCGCGGGCGCACTGCGCATGTGTGATGCAGGCCGTCGCGCCGCGCATGCGCGATGCGGGCCGTCACGCGTGCATCACGCATTCGCGATGCGGACCGTTGCACCACGCATGTGCGATGCGGGCCATTGCGGCGTGCATGCGCGATGCAGACCATCGTGCGCATGTCGTGCATGCACGATGTGGACCGTCGTGCTGCGCATGCGCGACGCAGGCCGGGTTCACAACCTGAAATAGGTTGAGAACCGCTGCACTAGACATTTCTATATTGGCAAATCAGTCTAATCCAGGGGTGTCAAACTGCAGGCCCATAGGTTGGATGTGTCATGGGGAAGTCACGCCCACCTCAGCTCCAGCAACGGGAAAAAAGTTGCAATACATCACGACACATCACGTGACACAGTGAGTTTGACACCCCTGGTCTAATCGGTAAAACCCAAAGTCATGATATTGTTTTTTTCCATTTTAAGCACAAAGTCCAGAAGCGGTTTCCAAGTACGAACAAAAGTACTTGTGTTCTTTTCTTTTATCAGCACACTCAATTTGGCCATCTCTGCTAATTCCACCAGCTTTGGTAACCCCTTCGTCCATGGCAGGAATCGAGGCCTCCTTTCACTTTTGTGCACAGAGCCATCTTGCTGCCATCACCATAGATAAAATCAGAGTTCCCAATTTTATTTTTCCAGTTCTCTTTCCATTAGGCCCAGAAGGAAAGTTTCTGGTTTAATCTTTATGTTCGCTTTAAGAATTTTCCCCATTAATATATGGATCCTATTCCAATACTTCTTTGCCTTATCACATATCCACCATAAATGATAAAAAAAATCCCTTCTTTACATTTACATGTCCAACGTTCATTTCAAATACCTTAGGATCAGCTACCTCAGTACTGATCAGCAGTTGTCCTTCAGAATTTCAGCTAAAAGATGTTTCTCACCTCTACTTGGAAATGGCTAAAACTGACAACTGCACCCCATTGCTAGTTTCTACCCATCCTCAAATCAGTACGAAACTGGTTATTCTCACTGTCAATCTGTCAATCTCTATCTTGCATCAATTGACAAAGGTGAAAAAGTGAAATAGATTTCATACAGTTTTCAGCAACCTCTAAATGTTGTTGGAATAAAGGGGAAGTAGTGTGTTAACACTAGGCAGCAAAAGACAACTTAAGTAAGCCTATTTTAGTCACAGACAGGGATTAAATGAGCATTATTTTTTAAAAAAAAAACCTGGCAGAAGTGTACTCCGATATGTTTGTGCCATAATTAGATGCAATTGGAAAAACACCCTTCATCTTGAAAATTTGCATGCTATAGTGTATTGTATATTTATTGTGTATCCCACCAACTGAAATATGCATATTTTGCTATATAAGAGCTCTGGTGGCCCAGTGGTTAGAATGCACTATTGCAGGCTAACTCTGCCCACAGCCTGGAGTTCGATCCTGATGGGCTCAAAGTTGACTCAGCTTCTATCCTTCCAAGGTCAATAAAATTAAGACTCAGATTGTTAGGGGCAAAATGCTGACTCTGTAAACCACTTATGTAGAAGGGCCTGTAAAGCATTATGAAGCAGTATAGAAAGTCTAAATGCTATTGCTATGGAACAGAATGACAGAATAACAGAGTTGAAACGACCTTGGATGTTTTCTAGTCCAACTGTTCCAGACAAGTGGCTGTCCAGTCTCTTCTTAAAAACTTCCAGTGTTGGAGCATTCACCGCTTCTGGAGGCAGGTTGTTCCACTGGTTAATTGTTCTCACTGTTGGGAAATTTCTCCTTAATTCTAGGTTGCTTCTCTCCTTGATTAGTTTCCATCCATTGTTTCTTGTCCTGCCTTCAGGTGCTTTGGGAAATAGCTTCACCCCCCCCCCCCCGCTCTTCTTTGTGGTAGCCCTTCAAATATTGGATCTCTGCTAACATGTCACATCCTAGTCCTTCTTTTCTCTAAACTAGACAAACCCAATCCCCGCAATTGTTCTTCATATCTTTTAGCCTCCAGCCCCCTAATCATCTTTGTTGCTCTTCTCTGTACTTTTTCCAAAGTCGCAACATCTTTTTTCTAATATGGTGACCAAAACTGGATGCAGTATTGTAAGTGTGGTCTTACTAAGGCTTTATAAAGGGGCACTAATACTTCACATGATCTTGATTTCTATCCCTCTGTTAATGCAACCTCAGATTGTGTTGGCGTATTTGCTTATTCTTTTCATCCAGGCAAACATTTTCTGGAAAGGTGGAAGTTAGCTAGGAGGAAGAATTAGAAAACTGGAATGAAGGCTAAAGACTGGTTAAAAAACAAACAAACATGGGCCTGGTAAGAGCTACTGAAACTATCGTTCAAAGTCTTCCTCAATGCAGGAGCACAAATTAAAAATTATTCAATAATTTTCTATCACTATTTCTGCTTAAATAATGACTGACGATCATTCTCACTTGTTTTTCCCTCTCATCAGCTTCTTAAAAATGTATTTCTGCAAAAAAAAAAAAATCTCAGCCTTCTGTTGCATTTTAGCACAATCCATTGACTCATGTCTGCTTTTTTTTTTTTTTTAGGATTAAAATCCAAGTGACATTTTCTTTTGAACCTCAGCAGTGTGAAACCTTCTGCTGTATGATGTGGGGTTTTTTTTTTTTTACACAAAGTCTTAAATATATATAAAAAGTTTTCTTTCACTTAAATATCAAGACTGTCTAAATGGAGAAAGAACAAAGGTCACTGAAAATATCCATGAACAGTTAGCAATATTTAACATCAAACCAATCCTAGGGTAAAATATAAAGTTACCACTAGCCCTGAAAATTATCCTTCATCCGTTGGAACATTTTAGAAGCCAGATGTCTTGTTGAGGTCATTCCTGCTTCTTAATTTTACTACTATCATTATTATTTTCACGGATTGTATGGGAGCTTTGCACTGTAGATTGTACTGTTATAATGCAAAAAAACATCTATTAAACTCTCTATTAACACATTACTGAAACACAAAGGCACAAAAAGTTTAATTGCAGTTAAATGAGGTGTGTAAAATAACAGTCTGAGAGAGCCAATTTGCAATAATACATAAGCGAATCGAGATAAAAATTTGAAATAAATCTGAATTTCATGGTGAGGCTTACAGAATTCACAGGTGATAAAAATAACACCTGAAAGAAATAATGGCATTGAAAACTTGGAAACAGTTGCTTGCATGTAAAGAATTGCAAATCCCTTGTTGACTGAATCCTTTTGACTACTAACCTTATGCTAGGTGTTGTGTTCTTGGGTTCGTTTGCAACGATGACGACACATGGTGTATTCAACAACCATTTATTACTCTCTGCGATCTCACTACTCACACAAAAAGCAACAGGAAAAGGCACACAGGCCTTTTATATGACCAAAACCCCAGACATTGACAACCAATAGGAATATAGCGTTTTCGTGCCTTGCGCGTGCGCGCAAGGCTGGCGCTGCTCTGTCTGGTCCTGGGCAGCTTTTGGAATTGCCCGGGACCTTTTGCAACAATTCTGGGCCAGGACACAACACCAGGGATAATTTCTCCTTCGTTCTAGGTTAGATTTCTCTTTAATGAGTGTCTGCCGGTTTACAAATCCTATGGATCATTATTCAGAAACTTCTTCCTCATTATTCAAGCTTAGTCTTTGTATTCTCAAAGATTTAGGTTACAGATAGGCTGAGGAATGCTGGGAGTTGAAGTTATTTATTTATTTATTTGTTTTGATTTCTAGGCCGCCCTATTCCGAAAACTCAGGGTGGCTTACAACATAATCAGTAGCATATAGAAATCAAATACATTATAAAACCCCTAGATTAAAACCAATCATCCGAAACAAACTCACAACAAACATACACTGGCTGGGGCAAGGTGTCAACTGCCCCAGGCCTGCCGGCAAAGATGTGTCTTTAACAGTTTGCAAAAGGCGGAGAGGGTGGGGGCAATACGGACCTCTGGGGGGAGTTGATTCCAGAGGGCCGGGGCCGCAACAGAGAAGGCTCTTCCCCTAGGCCCCGCCAGGCGACACTGTCTAGCTGACGGGACCTGGAGAAGGCCGACCCTGTGGGCCCTAACCGGTCGCTGGTTGCGAAGGTTGAGTAGCAATAGTCCGAAAGGTGCTTTTTCACAAGGCAACTGGACTTCCTTTTTTTCCTCTTTGAAGATGTTTTGCTTCTTCAGCTCTGACTGGATGAGAAGTGAAACATCTTCAAAGAGAATAAAGAAAGTCCAGTTGCCTCGTGAAAAAGCACATTTGGGACAACCATGATCTGGATGACAGAGAATCTCCATAGACATTGAGTAGCAATAGCAACAGCACTTAGACTTATATACCACTTCATAGTTCTTTACAGCCCTCTCTAAGCAGTTTACGGAGTCAGCCTATTGTCCCCAACAACCTGGGTCCTCCTTTTATTGACCTCAGAAGGATGGAAGGCTGAGTCAACCTTGAGCCCCGTCAAGGCCTGGAGACTAAAACATACGAAGAACGGCTATGCGACTTGAGTTTGGCTAGTCTAGACAAAAGAAGAAATAGGGGAGACATGATAGCAGCGTTCCAGTATCTGAGGAGCTGCCACGAGACAGGTTGTTCACCAAAGCACCAGAGGGAAGGACGAGAAACAATGGAACGAAGCAACCTGGAATTAAGGAGAAACTTCTTGACATTGAGAACAATCAACTAGTGGAACAGCTTACCCCCAGAAATCGTGGGCGCGCCATCACTGGATATTTTTAAGAAGAGACTGGACATTCACCTGTCTGAGATGGTATAGGTTCTCCTGCTTGAGCAGGGGGCTGGACTAGAAGACCTCTAAGGTCCCTTCCAGCTCTATTCTATTCTAAGGTCTCCTGGCAGTGAGCAGAATCAGCCTGCAGTACTGCACTCTAACCACTGAACCACCGTGGATCTTGTCACACTGCTTTAAGCATTGGATGAAGTGAGCTCATGAAAATTAATAAAATACAGAATGTTGAATACCAGGCTGGAAGGGATCTTGAAGTTCTGCTAGTCCAACCCCCTGCTCAAGAACGAGGCCCTATACCACTCCGTACAAATGGCTATCCAATCTTTTCTTAAAAACATCCAGTGATGGAGCACCTACAACATCTGGAGATTAATTATTCTCACTGTCCTTAGTTCTAGGCTGGATCTCTCTTTGTTCAGCTTCCTTTACTCTCTGTCTTCAACTTGCTCCTACAACTGTGGGCGAGTCAGAGGAATTTTCTGTATATGTTTTTCCTTCCTGGGCTCCCAAACTACAATGCACTCTTCAATAACTCTGAGGCACCTATTGAAAGCTTAACGTGCAGACTAACCACGTAACAAAATATGTTGTGGATTATCTTTCCTTATCCAAGGGACAAAAAAAAAAGATGCTGAAAAACAGACAGAGTGTTATGTTACATAAGAACATAAGAACATAAGAAGAGCCATGCTGAATCAGGCCAAAGCCCATCGAGTCCAACATTCTGTGTCACACAGTGGCCCACCAATTGTACATGGGGATCTTGAGCAGAAAGAGAAGGCAAAACCCTCCCTTTCCCTTGACCCCCAACAAATGGTACTCAAGGGAATCCTGCCTGCCTCAACCAACATAGAGGCGGCACATGGACATCCATTTTAATAACCACCAATACACTTGGCATCCATGAATCTATCTAACCCTGCCTTGAAGCTGTCAAGGCTGACAGCTGTCATGACCCCTTCTGGAAGTGAATTCCATAAATCAACGACCCTCTGGGTGAAAAAATATTTCCCTTTATTTGTCCTCACTTTCTTAGCTATGAGCTTTAGGCAGTGCCCCCTTGTCCTGGTATTGTGTGATAGAGAAAAGAATTTTTCTCTATCCACCTTTTCTATCCCATGCATGATTTTATACACTTCGATCAAGTCACCCCTTAAATGCCGTCTTTCAAGGCTGAAGAGACCAAGGCGTTGCAATCTGGTTTCATAAGGGACGCGCTCCATTTCCTTGATCATTCTTGTTGCCCTTTTTTGCACCTTTTCCAGTTCCATTATATCCTTCTTGAGGTGCGGTGACCAGAACTGTACACAGTACTCCAAGTGTGATCTCACCATTGATTTGTACAGAGGCAATACAACACTTGCTGACTTATTTTCGATTCCCTTCCTAATCATGCCAAGCATGGAATTTGCTTTTTTTACTGCTGCTGTGCATTGGGTTGACATCTTCATCGAGCTGTCCACCAAAACCCCAAGATACCTTTCTTGGGTTGTCTCAGAAAGTTTGGTCCCCATCAGTTGGTAAGTATAATTGGGGTTCTTTGCCCCCGATGTGCATAACTTTGCACTTGTTTAGGTTAAAATGCATTTGCCACTTTGTTGCCCACTCACACATTATAGTCATTGCTGATTTACCATAGCATGAGATTGATTTTCTTGCCAAGGGAAGCTGCACAGATGACCCAACAGCAAGCTCCAGATGTGTTGGGCTCATCACTCAGCTTTGCCAGCCAGCCTGGACTTAGGCATTCCGAACACATCTGGAATCTGACACATTGATGAAGGCTGAGCGTGGAGAGAATTCCCCCCCCACAATAAAGATCAGAGCAAAGGCTCAAATTGAGACGTGTACGTGTTGAGAATTAACTCTCAGTCCAGTTTACCTAAGAAAATTATGGTGAAAACCACATGGGAAGGTCTGCAGGGGTGCTACTTTGAATTATTTAGAGGAGGCACAATACAAATTTAAGCAGCCAACCCACCAAGACAATCCGGTTGAGAGCAATCTTAGGTTGCTCACAATCAAAGATTGCAACTGTGTCAAACCCATGGATGCACTTCCTAGAATGTGTTTCCAGAAAGGATCATGCCACAAAAGTTCAGTAGGTGAAGAAAAAAAAATCCATATATTAAACTGGGAATGAGACTATAACTCTATCCTCCTCCTCCTCCTCCTCCTAACTGCTATAATAATTATACTTTTAAACTAAGGTAACAGGAAGTATTACAGTAAGGTGAAGGTTTGCTCTCCAAGCTTGTCGATTGGTTTCCCAGAATTTTGTTACCAGATTAGGTATCCTCTTCAGCACAGTTTAGGAGATGACATTGTCAGTGTTCTTCTGTTTATAAGGGCTTCAGGTGTGGGTGTGTCAAGTGAAGATCTTGTGAAGGGTCAGGTGTGAGTCATCAGTGAGAGGCTTGGGATGGTCTTGGGATGGGGAGATCACATCAAGTCAGGGTCATTGGGAGGTGAACTGCTGGTGGGATGGGGGGGTCTTGCGTGGGTTGGTTGAGGATCGGCGCCATCTCTGGTTGGCTATGTGGTTGATTTGGATTCTGAGCTGGTTGTAGGTCAATGTGTCTGTTGATGGAATTGCTTGTGTAGTGCCAGGCTTGGATCAACTCATGCATGTGGTAGGTGGTACAGTGGCCAATGATTTTTGTGTTGCTCCAATCGAACAGGTGCTGTTTGGTGTCAGAGTAAGGATTTGGAATTGTGGCATTTGACTGCCGGCTGGTGTTCATATTACAATAGATCAGGGGTATCAAACTGCCAGCCGTGGGCCGGACGCGTCACACAGAAGCCACGCCCACCCCATTGCCGGCAATGGGAAAACAGTCTTGATACGTTGCACAACGTCACATGACATCGTGAGTCTGACATGTCTGCAGTAAATCATATGACCAGCAGAGCTTTTCTTGGTAGCCTTTGCAAGCTAGACTTCCAAAATAAGCATCATTTAACTGCAATTCTTCATTTTTCTCTCCAGTTCTTTCACAAATGATGTGGGCAAAGTACACATAGCTGACTATGCATCAGGGATTCAGTAGTTTGGCTGATGAAAGCTCAGTAAGTAACTTTTTTACTCACAGGCTTGTTTATATTAAACGGTCCTGTTTATTTTTATCCTGGTATTCGTTTTTCATATATTTTTGTTGATATGCCCAGGATTCGTATTTTTAATGATATTAAGCACACACACACACATACACACACACACACATTCTATCTCTATCTCCATCTCTATCTATACCTCTATCTATACCTCTACCTATACCTCTATCTCTATCTATATCTATATCTACCTCTCTCTGTGTCTCTCTGTCTCTCTCTCTCCATCTCCATCTCCATCTATCTCTATCTCTATCATCTCTATCTCTATCATCTCTACTTCTGTCTGTCTCTGTCTCTGTCTCTGTCTCTGTCTCTCTCTCTCTCTGTATCTCTGTCTCTGTCTCTGTCTCTCTCTCTCTCTCTCTGTTTCTCTCTCTCCATCTCCATCTCCATCTATCTCTATCTCTATCATCTCTCTCTCTCTCTCTCTCTCTCTCTCTCTCTCTGTGTGTGTGTGTGTGTGTTTCTCTCTCTCCATCTCCATCTATCTCTATCTCTATCTACCTCTCTCTCTATCTACCTCTCTCTCTGTTTCTCTGTCTCTGTCTCTCTGTCTCTCCATCTCCATCTCCATCTCTATCTCTATCATCTCTATCTCTATCATCTCTACCTCTGTCTCTTTCTCTGTCTCTCTCTCTCTCTGTGTCTGTCTCTCTGTCTCTCTGTCTCTCTCTCTCCATCTCCATCTCCATCTCTATCTCTATCATCTCCATCTCTATCTCTATCATCTCTACCTCTCTCTCTCTCTCTCTCTCTCTCTCTCTCTCTCTCTCTCTCTCTCTCTCTCTCTCTCTCTCTCTCTCTCTCTCTCTCTCTCTCTCTCTCTCTCTCTCATTCTTTCTCTCCCTCCCTCCACCCTTCATTTTTCATTCATCCAGAGGAAATAAAACCAACCGAGGGACAATGAAATCTTAGTAGCACAACAGGGTTTTTGCTTTGATGTCCATTTTGGATCAATAGCTTCGAGATCTTCAGAACACTTTAATAAGCATCTTTTTGGACAGCACAGAAGATGGATAGAAATTGATTGCTTGACTTCTGTTGTTAAAAGAGTATTTGAGCCATGGCACCACATGTGAGTTCATTGATTTGGAGAGGAATGTCAGCTTCTGGAAACCCCTTCCTAAAGTACACCCTTCCGTCATGTCTGACCTCTGGGCTGAAATGCAGATTTGGAAGGTTCTGCCCCCACCCGCCCATACTTTGGGCAACTTCTGCATCCTACCAGTTCAGGATATTATTCTGCGGTGCCCCAGATTGCTTTGAAAAAAAAAGAAAAAGAAAATAGAAAGGAAGAGAGGAAATAGATGTTCTTTTCTCTCAGGCAAATAACACTGGGACAAGAAGAAAGAGAGATGATTGAAGGGAAACTGTGAGGTTTATTATTTATTATTTATTTATTATTCGGGATTGTATGCCACTCCTCTCCGGAGACTCAGAGCAGCTAACAACATGTATACAAAACATCAATTTTAATGCAAGTCCAAAACAAAATCTCTAAAAACAAACTAACACCCACTCATGTTCACCATTCAATGCACAATCATCCCCAGGCTTGCCAGCAGAAATAAGTTTTAAGGTTTTTACGGAAGGCCAGGAGCGTGGGAGAAACGCGGACTTCAGGAGGCAGTTGGTTCCAGAGGGTGGGCGCCACAACAGAGAAGGCCCTCCCCCTAGGGCCCGCCAGCCGACATTGTTTCGCTGACGGGACCTGGAGGAGGCCAACCCTGTGTGCTCTCACCAGTCATAGGGAAGTATGTGGCAGAAGACGGTCCCGTAAGTATCCTGGTCCCTTGCCATAAAGGGCTTTATAGGTAATAACCAACACTTTGAATTGCGCTCGGAGACCAATAGGCAGCCAATGCAGCATGCGGAGAGTTGACGAAATGTGGGCACGACGGGGCAGGCCCACAACCGCTCGCGCAGCTGCATTCTGCACTAGTTGTAGTCTCCGAACACTCTTCAAGGGTAGCCCCATGTAGAGAGCATTGCAGTAGTCGTTGCTTGGAAATGTATCGACTGTTCTTCATCTCTGCTCAAATTTTAGAATTTCTTTTAGTCTGGACCCAGAAAGCAACTGAATCTATGTGAGGTTTTCTTTCTTTCCTTTTCAGTTTAAAAAGCCTGTTTGATTTGCAGTGGTTCAGAAATGTTTAAACCAGGGGTCTCCAACCCCCAGTCTGTGGATCAGTACCAAGCCGCAGCATGCCAGCAACCAGGCCGCACAAACAAGCGAAGCCCCATCCGTAGGATGCAGGCAGCACACAAAACCATACACCCTCCGGTCCATGGAAAAATCTCTCTCCATAGAACCAGTCCCTGTTGCCCAAAAGATTGGGGACCTCTGATTTAAACAATACAGCTTAGTGCTTCCTAAATGAAGCAAAACGTCTTGTCTTCCTTCTCCTGTTTCTCACACATACATCTCACACACCAACACAACTGCTGAATATTAAGCAAACAACAACTATTAAACAAACATGCCTTTAACCTTCTATATTATATTTTCTAAAGTGCCCTACTCTTTACAAGCCCATTTGGTTCTTACTGCAGTATTGTGACAAATGCTGTTGAAAAGTATAAGTGAAGCCTTCCATAGCAACACCACCTCCATCTAAGATTTATATTACACCCTTAAAGACTGTCCTGCTGTTTGTTTTCTGCACTGCAACCATATTTCTGACTGTAAGCTTAATTGCTTTTTCTGTTCTAACATTTCCCATTATTCTCTTTTTGGTCACTGAGATAACTGGAAAGCTTTCATTTTGCAGATGTTGATTCTTTGACCTCTCCCCCTAAAAGTTATTATAGTATAAAATGATTTAAATCAATATTTTTCAAACTTGGCAACTTTAAGATGGGTGGATTTCAACTCTCAGAATTCTCAGCTAAGTAGATGGACTCAAGTTATAGTAGCAGAATAACAGCATAACAGAATTGAAAAGGACCTTGGAGTTTTTCTAATCCAACTCCCTGCAAAGATAGGAAACCCTATACCATTTCAGACAGACAGTTGTTCAAGCACTTCTTAAAAACTTCCAACATTGGAGTACCCACAACTTCTGAAGGCAAGTCGTTCCATTGATTAATTGTTCTAACTGTCAGGAAATTTCTCCTTAGTTCTAGGTTGCTTCTCTCCTTGATTAATTTCCATCCATTGCTTCGTGTCTTGCCTTGTGATGCTTTGGAGAATAGCCTGACCCTCTTTCTCTGTGGAAGCCTCTTAACAAGGCAGCCCCTTAGCAATTGATCAACTGTTGGAAGATCTAAAAGATTGGATTAGGAACCAATTATCATGGAGAAAAAAAATATCTGTATGGTTTCTAGGAATTGACAATGACTGGATGGTACATAATCAATCAGTTGACCAATCAATATCATAATTCTCCATTCTAGTCTTTCTGCTGTTCAATACATAGATAAATGTTTGGGATAAGGGGTTAGAAATGTTGATTATTACATTTGCAGATGATAGAGAGATGGCAGGATAGCAAACATTGTGGAGGACAATCTCATTATTTAAACAGGTTCTGATAAGATGAAACAAACAGGACTAAAACAGGACTTTGAATTCCAGTTTGGGCAAATGCAAAGCATGCCATACTGGGGAATTCTGAGAGTTGTTCAAATCTTAAAGTTGTCAAGATTGAAAAAGATTGTTCTATTCTCCTCTCTTGGAAGGCAGTTTTAATCAATCTAATACAGCCATTTATACATGGTGGCTTATCCTTTATAATAACATTATAGGAGGTCTCCTTCACATTTTCAAATAGCGTGTCCATTGCTTCTAGAACTGAGTCTATCCAACTTGCTACTCATCCTCTTCTTCTCTTTCCTTCCACCTTTTCCAGTTATTAGAACTTTTTCCAAAGAGCTGGGTCTTTACATAATGTGTCCAAAATTAGATAAATTCGGCCTGTTCCTTTGTGAAAATGCCTTGAGTAAAAACTCTGGATTGATTTGTTCAGTGATTCAGTTGCTTGCTTTCGTGGCTGTCCATGAAGCCTTTATTAGCATCACAACTAGCATTCATGATGACTAGCGGGGCTAGCATTAGCATTGATGATGTTACTTAGTTTGGGTAATGAAACATCTGCAAGAAAACCACCAAGCTCAGAGAGCACCATGGATGGGTCTATGACAATTCGCCACAGGCAACACAGCTCCCACAGGAAGGGTTCGCAATTTGGGAATCCTCCTGGACTCACGGCTGTCCTTAGAGGACCATCTGACGGCCGTGGCCGGGAGGATGTTCTACCAGGTTCGCCTGGTGCGCCAGTTGCGTCCCTTCCTAGACCGGGACTCACTACGCACAGTCACTCATGCCCTTGTGACCTCCAGGCTGGACTACTGTAATGCTCTCTACATGGGGCTCCCCTTGAGGTGCACCCGGAAGCTCCAACTTGCCCAGAATGCGGCCGCATGGGTAGTGATGGGAGCGTCCTGGCGCTCCCACGTAACACCGCTCATGCGTGAGCTGCACTGGTTGCCGGTGGTCTTTCGGGTGCGGTTCAAGGTGCTAGTGACCACTTTTAAAGCGCTCCATGGCATCGGACCCGGATACTTACAGGACCGTCTACTGCCAGCAAATACCTCCCGCCGTCCGGTACGCTCCCACAGAGAGGGCCTCCTCAGGGAGCCGTCGGCCAGACAGTGCCGGCTGGCGACCCCCAGGGGGAGAGCCTTCTCTGTGGGAGCTCCCACGTTATGGAACGAGCTCCCCCCCGAACTCCGTACAATAACAGATTTACGCACCTTCCGTCGGGAACTAAAAACATTCCTTTTTCGACAGGCCGGCCTGGCATAGAAGCTTCGGTTCCAATAGGGTCAAAATGTTTTAGGGGGACTGAGTATTTTTTAAGATTTTAAGCTTTGTATGTCTTGGGTTTTAAATGGGGATTTCGGCCAAATTATTTAATTCATTTTTAATTATTTTAAATTTTGTATATCTATATGTTTTTTTAAATTTTAGGCTGTACACCGCCCCGAGTCCTTCGGGAGAGGGGCGGTATAGAAATTTGATTAATAAATAAATAAATAAATAAATAAATAAATAAATAAATAAATAAATAAATAAATAAATAAATAAATAAATAAATAAATAAATAAATAAATAAATAAATAAATAAATAAATAAATAAATAAATACTATGGCCAGCTCACTGCAGCCAACTTGCCATAGCCAATTCACCACAGTCAACTCACTATGGCCAACTTGCCATGGCCAACTGATCACAGCCAACTGATCACAGCCAACTCACTACAGTCATCTTTCCACAGGAGAACTTGCTGCAGGACAAGAGTTGCACTAATATCAAAGAAATAGTGGAATGGGATCTTTGGAGAAAGGGTGCAAAAGGAGGGACAGAATGAAATGCGAGTGGCAACAATTAAAATATTTTTAAAAAAAAATTATTTTAAATAATTAAATAGAATCGTTCAATTGTCCCGCAAAAAGTTCTCCCACGGTGAGTGGGCCGTGGCGAGTTGACTGCAGCGTGTTGGCTGTCTCAAGTTTTGTCCCATTCTGCTAAGGACTCCTCAAAAGCATCAATACTCTTCCTATCCTGTTTCTCCAACTTTAACTTCCATAGTGTGTAACGTGGCTTACACTATTTGGACCTTTTTAAATATGGACATCTCAAGGCATTTCAATACCTTTTCAATGGGTTCTCTTAACAACTGCAGTGTTTGCTTAAGGACCGCTGTGTTTGTTTTATGACTGCGGCATTCGTTTAATGACCCCTGCAAAAAAGATTGTAAAATCGAGCAGGGCCATGTGACGAACCCTCTTAACAATCAAAACTGCAGACTCCATTAGAGTCCTAAGTTGATGACTTCCTGTATATCTTCGGTTGTCCCTGCCTATCGCAGGTGGATGACTATCATGAAGATTCCATTAAACGCAATCTCACCCGTTTTCAAGGAAACAATTTGCTCCTTGGGATTTTGTATGCCAGGATGGAACTGACAACATTTTGTGTTTCTCAGCCTCTTTGCATATCTCACCAGTTAGAAGTTGTGTCCCAAAGATGCTTTTCAAAAGGCAAAATCATTTTTTTTGAAAATATATTTTATTAGTTTTTTTAATTTTTACAGAAAGAAAAAACTACTCAAATCAAATCATAGTGTTAAAATAAACAATCATCCATAAACAAAACATAAGTACATTTTTCAATACCTCTAATACTAATAACTCAACTGAAAATAATCATACCAAACAATTAACATTACTGCTCGGTACCCCCACCACCACATCCCCCCGACCCTAACCTTCCCCCCTCACTTACCAACTTACTACCTACTTTCCTCCCTCCTTCTCTACTTCTCTATACTCCACCCTCCTTTCTACTTTCTTTCTACTTTCCTCCCTCCTTCTCCATCTCCGTCCTACTCTTCCCCCTTCTTATCAACTTCCACTTACATCAGCCTTCACTCCTCCTTACTCTTTCCATCAGATGTGGTGCCCAGAGGCCACCCGAGCAACCCCTTAATAACAGTAATTACATATTCTTACATCCACCCCAATTACAGTTGAGAAAACATTGTATATAAAATTATAAACCCTCCCTAACCCTCCCTCCCGACTTCCCAGAGTGAATACAGGGTAAAACAAAAGAAAACCCACTACATCAAACGAAATTATTATATAATCCTAACAAGAATTTTAAACTATATACTATATACAATCTCTAAATCATTTCAATCCATTAAACAAAACAAACAAATCATCTTGTTAAGAATAATAATTTTCATTTACATATCTAAACCATCAATCTAAGTCAAACCTTAAATCACTTCAATCCATTGAGAGGTTATATAAAATCACCCAAACAATCAAGTTTTATATACATCTTCCAGTAATCAAACTCTTTCAAACCATTGAACATCAAATAAAAAAAAAAAAATTCGGTGGCTCCGCCGGCGTCGCTAGAGTCTCCTCTGTGAGGCTCCGTTCCCTGGGTTTGTAAAGCCGCAAAAAACAGCGTACATCAGCTGTTTTTTTGCGGTGAAAAATCCCCTCTTCGGGCAAAGAAGAGGTGTAGAGCATCAGGAGCAGGGTTGAGCACCTCTTAAATCCCTGAAAAAGTTTTCAGGGATCAAGAGTGATAGCTCCCTAAGCTCCTGAGGACGCTCCTGTCCAGAGACGCTTCTGTCATCAGACAGAGAAAGACGCCGCGACCGCTTCTGCTTATAAAAATAGAACACAAGAGAGACTGTAAGCAGACTGAGTGAATACAGGAGTTCTTATTGGATTGCAAGTATTTTTTTATTGTTTTCTGGCTATATATCTCTAACTTCTACAATCAACATAATGCTTTCAAAATGGCGTATAGCTTTCACTGCTTTCACTGTTAAAGGAAAGTGTTTGAAAGTGAAAGTGAATTCTCCATTTTTTCTCTCTCTCCTTGTTCTCGTAAGCGAAGCTAGAGAGACGGCTGTAGGAATTGTATTAAAGCCAGAGTGATTGTTTTAAATTTAAAATGGGGTGGAATTTACATTCAAATGTTAAATCTATTTTGGATCGTATTGATGAATCTCAAGAAGAAAGGCGTGCAATAGTGAAAGAGATTAAAGCAATACTGAAAGAGACTAGTACAGAAATATTTACCAGATTTTTTCTGATTTACAACCGACTGCTGAATATTTTATAATACAATCTAAACAAGAAGAAGAACAAGAACAAGAAGAGGACAGTACTGAGAATAAAGAGAATAAAGGGAAATGGATCTTGCTTGATAAACAGTTCATCTATGGAGAGGAGGAAGAGGATTTGTTTCAAGAAAGGAGGGGATGGCTATTCCTTTTAGATAAGCAGCAAGAAGAGGATTTAATTGAGAAAAAAGAGACATTGATTCAGTTTAAGAAGCAACTTATTTATGGGGCTGAGGATCAGAAAAAGCAAAGACAGAGATTTGAATTGTTATCTCAACAAAAGTTTATGGCTAAGAGTAACAGAGGACTAATGCAAAGGTTAAGATGGTTTATTTGGACTCAAATGATATTGCAAGTAAAGAAGAGAGACTTATTATTTGGAAGGGAGGCCTCGTTATGGAGGTTTACCTGGTTGAAGAAAAAAACCTAGAATTCGACTGAAGGAGTGAAATTTAAAATTGTATGCGAGGAATTATGGGTAATTCAAAATTATGGACTGATTTAAGGACTAAGATTATGAGTAAGATGTAAGAGAAGATGATTAATGGAAGATATAATTAAATTGATGAAGAATGTATTTGCTATGAAATGATCTAGGTTTGACATTAGATTGATTGATTGATGGGATAGATAAGCATTATGTGATTTGATAAGGTTGTAGGAATGTAAGTTAGAAATAGAATAAATAGATTGTATTTGTTATGGAGGTTTATTTGACAGATGAGAAAGCCCAGAAGTCGATTGAAGAAGTGAAATTTAAAATTAAATGTAAGGAATTAAGGCTAATCTAAGATTATGGGCTGAATTAAAGACCAATTTTATAAGTAAGATGTAAGAGAGGATGTTTAATGGAAGATATATTAAATTGATTAAGAACATATATTTTTTTTAATTGAGGGGTTTATTGATATTATTTGTTTATTTTTCTAAAAAGAGCAAAATCATTTTTTTAAAGACTTTTCGTTTCTCATCCAAGAAGCTTCTTCGGTTCTGATTGGATGAGAAGCGAAATGTCTTCAAAGAAAAACAAAGAAAGCCCAGTTGCCTTTTGAAGAAGGACCTCTGAGACAACCATGAACCAGATGACTGAGAAACTCCACAGTCATGTAGAAGTTGTGTTTTTAGACAAATGCTACGTGTACTTGCCTTTTAAAGCATGTGGCTCCTCCATTGAACCCCATGGTTCTCTTAACTAGATTTGCTTTGAGCTTGTAAACCTCTTTGCAGGCCCATTTTTATACACCTGCAAGGCAAACACACACCGACAAACCCACACTTCCTTCTCTCTCCCTATGACAGATGAGGAGTAATTATTTAATACTTCTGTTCCGTCCTTGCCTGCTTTGTATCCAATTATTGTCTAAAATCTTTCAAAGAGCCTCTGTTTCATCTCCACATTGTTTACCATCTATGGTGTGAAATAATTTCATTTGCTTAGTGCTTTTAGAATTCAAAGGTGGGAGGGGGTGGGACACGTCCTCCCTCTTGTTCCCATTATCCCATTGTTAGTTCTTCTTCTTCCTATAATCAGCACAGTCTCTCTAGTCATTAGATCTCATGTAACTTACAAAGAGTTTTGATCTGTCTTTTATGTCCTGGTTTACATCTTGGTTCAAGTGTATTCCCCCCCCCCGTGCCTACCCTGGTTTGTTTCTTTTCTGACAATTAGGACTGTGTTTATGAAATAAAAGGATCATTTGCATGATAAAGATTTGGAAGAGATATGCGTTTTCATTTCTTTTGTACAGTTCACTCATTTGCTTGCTTCATTAACTCCTCTTCCTAAGCAATTTTCCAGAACAGAAAAAGGAAGGAAGTCTTTCCCCCCCATCCATCCAATCCTATATACTGGTTATAATAAAGTTGGAAGCGATCTTGGAGGTCATCTAGTCCAACCCCCTGCTCAGGGAGGAAACCCTATACCATTTCAGACAAATGGCTGTCCAGTCTCTTCTTAAAAACTTCCAGTATTGGAGCATTCACAGCTTCTAGAGGCAGGTTGTTCCATTGGTTAATTGTTCTAACTGTCAGAAAGTTTTTCCTTAGTTCTAGGTTGCTTCTCTCCTTGATTAGTTTCCATCCGTTGCTTCTTGTCCTGCCTTCATGTGTGTGTGTGTGTGTGTGTGTGTGTGTGTGTGTGTGTGTGTGTGTAGGTTTTTGCGGGTGTTTGGATGTAGGTCTTTGGTTATTCGGGTTTTCTCCTGCATCAAATTGGAAGTGTCTAACCCAAAAAGAAACCCCCACTAAAATCCAAGACAGAGAACAAGAAAACAGCAAAGCCCTCCTCCCATACATAAAAGGCACCACAGACAGGATCAGCAAGGTCCTCTACAAACATAATTTCAAGACAGCATTCTGCACAAACAGAAAAATATCCACCATCCTAAGAAACCCCAAAGACAAAATTGAGTTAGAAAATCAAGGAGTATATGAAATCTCATGCACCGCTTGCCCCACCACATATATCGGACAAACCAACAGAAGAATAAGTGCATGCATTGAAGAACACAAAAACTCAGTCAAAAAAGAGGAACCAACTTCTTCCCTGGTCCAACACCTTAAAGCCACAGGACATGAAATTGACTTTAAAAAGACCAGAACTATTGCCAAAACTGAACACTTTAATAACAGAATAATCAGAAAAGCCATCAAGATAGAAAAATGCCCACACAGCATAAATAAACGAGATGATATATCCCACCTACCAGCCATTTGGAAACCCGCCCTTATTGACAAATGAGTCCCTAACACAAAGAATGACACCAGACCCACACTCACGAAAACCACTTAGGATGTCACCACCACACACCCATGCAAAAAGCAAACCCCAAACCCACACCGATGATGAGGCATGACCACAGACCAGAAGCCAGACCACAGCTGCATCATTAGCCACTTTAAACCCCTCTAATCCATACCTGAAGCAAACTGACACCCACCATGAAGATGAGGCATGACCATGAACGTGAAGCCAAACAACAGCAATGCAGCTCACCATCTCAAATCCCCCTGCAACTCAGACTAATCTGAGCACAACAAAGTCCCCACCCAAACAGAACACTCCCCCATCCAATCAGAGCACAGCCAACTCCCCATCCAATCAGAGCACAGCCAAGTCCCTAACCAATCAGAACACACCTCCACCCAATCAGAACACAGCCAAGCTCCCACCCAATCAGTTCATACCCCCACTGGCAGTTAAAAGGAAGAAACAGCTACGACCACACATTGCCTACATCATAGCTGCTGTCACATAAATGAGAGATGGATGGCCTATACTATATTAAATTTGTAGACCTATTTATGCCGACAGGCTTGGGGGGTATGAACTCTGTTCTGCCCCCAGGCCGAGGAATCTCCTTCCATCGTTGATTGTTTATTTGACTGTGTTTGCATGTTGTATGTGTGGATTTTTCGATTGGATCTAACTATTATTATTAATTTTTATTTATACCTGTATTATTGTTGTGAGCCGCCCCGAGTCTTGGGAGAGGGGCGGCATACAAATTTGATAAATAAATAAATATCCATTGAAATATTTAATTTAAAAGTATTGAGGAGTCCTGGTAGAGTAATAGTTAAGTGCAGTATTACAGGCAAACTCAGCCCACAGTCTGGAGTTCGATCCTGATGGGTCTCGAGGTTGACTCAGACTTCCATCCTTCCGAGGTCTGTCAAATGAGGAACCAGATTGTTGAGAGAAAGATGCTGACATGGTAAACAACTCACTGAATGCTGCAAAGCCCTATGAAGTGGGATACATAAGTCTAAATGTTATTGCTATGGCTGAGAGTGCTGTGTTCTTTTATGGGTGATTCTTGGTGATATGGATGAAGCTGGACATTCTGAACTCAGTGCTCAGACATGATTTTTGCTATTGCTGCTGTTGTTCCCAGATAACACAGACAATGAGATTTACAGTACAAACAACTCTGAGCTGAAGGGAGGGGGGGAGTCAGATCGAAAGCTGTTGTTTTAAAAATATCTGAGCCTGGTTTGAGGGTATTTGCGTAAGGAAAATAAAAGCAAGCAAAATTATCTTTGCACCTTTTTTGATTAGCGAGTCCAGGAATAAAAAGAGCGATTCAGACAAAACCACTAATGAAAAGAAATTGGGTTATAGATAATGCTGATCTTTGAAAATGTCAGCTTGCATGCATTTTATGAAATGGAATAAAAAAAGAAGAAGCAACAAACGCAAGCAATTGCAATGTTTCCCCACTGCGTGGGCTCTCATCAAAACAAAGTTATTCACATCTTCTCAGTGGCATGTGGTTTTATTTGGAGACACTTTTTAAATACTTTATGTGAAATCAATTATTACCTGCTGGACACCAGCTTTTCTTTCCAAATCAAGGTGAGTTGAATTCATCAGAATAACCCTATTTGGGGACAAGAAAGTTAATTTTTGTGGGGGGGGGAGACTAGGAAAATGCCACACTATTCTTTATATGGTTGCTTCTGTCTTGATGACAACTTTAAGGAAGTTCCAGAAAAGTTCCAGATTAGGGGACTGGAGATTAAAACATATAAGGAAAGGTTGCTGGAATTGGGTATGTCTAGTTTAATGAAGAGAAGGACGAGGGGGGACATGATAGCAGTGTTCCAATATCTATGGGGCTGTCCCAAAGAAGAGGGAGTCAGGCTATTCTCCAAAGCGCCTGAAGGCAGGATAAGAAGCAACGGATGGAAACTAATCAAGGAGAGAAGCAACCTGGAACTAAGGAGGAATTTGGTTGGCCTCCTACGGGTCCCGTCTGTTAGACAGTGTCATTTGGCGGGACCTAGGGTTAGGGCCTTCTCTGTTGCTGCCCCAGCCCTCTGGAACCAACTTCCCTCAGAGGTTCGTACTGCTCCCTCCCTCCTAGGTTTCCGAAAACTTTTAAAAATGCATCTATGCAGACAGGCCTGGGGCGTGTGAGCTACGCTCTGCCCCTGGGCCTTTGATTGGGATTGTATGTTGTATGAGTGAATAGTTTTATAATTTTATATTGTATCATTATTTTAAATGTTTTATATATCTTTGTACTTGTATTCTGTTGTGAGCCGCCCTGAGTCTGGGGAGAAGGGCGGCATATAAGTCAAATAAATAAATAAATAAATAAATAAATAGATAGATAAATAAATAAATAAATAAATAAATAAATAAATAAATAAATAAATAAATAAATAAATAAATAAATAAATAAATAAATAAATTTCCTCACAGTGAGAACAATTAATCAGTGGAAGGATGTGCCTCCAGAAGCTGTGAATGCTCCAATGCTGGAGGCTTTTAAGAAGAGACTGGACAGCCATTTGTCTGAAATGGTGTAGGGTTTCCTGCCTGAGCAGGGGTTTGGACTAGATGATCTCAAACATCCCTTCCAACTTTATTATTATTATTATTATTATTATTATTATTATTATTATTATTATTATTATTATTATTATTATTATTATTATTATTACTATTACTATTATTACTATTATTACTATTATTACTATTACTATTATTATTATAAAACCTTTGAAGCTATAAGACCTTATACAGATAGTCCACGACTTACAACAATTCATTTAGTTACGGCAGTACTAAAAAAAAAAGTAACTTATGATCATTTTTCAAACTTACAACTATTGCAGCATCCCCATGAACAAAACCTGGATGGCTGGCAACTGGATCATGTTTATGACAATTGCAGTGTCCCAGGATCATGCGATCCACTTTTGTGATCTTCTGAGGAGGGAAGTCAATGGGGGAATATAACAGGGGTGGGATTCAGCCAGTTCGCACCACTTCGGCAGAACCGGTAGCTAATTTTTTTGTCTCCCAGGCCCAGAATGGACTTCCGGAAGCGGCATCCACACAGAGAACTGGTTGTTCACCTATTTGAATCCCACCACTGGAATATAAACAAATTTAAATGCCAGCATTAAAATGTTGAGTCAATTATATGTACTGCCGGCCCATGGGCCGGACGCATCACGTAGAAGCCGTGCCCACCCCAATTGCCGGCAGTTGCAAAACTGTCCCGATACGTTGCGCGACGTCACGTGATATTGCGAGTTTGACATGTCTGATCTAGACCAATGCAATATCAACTGTATGTTTGTAGGAGTGGAATGCCACTCTGGTTATTGAATAATATAATAAGCCAATATTTGTGTCTGGTGCTAACGAACCTGAGCAGAAAGGTATTGCATCTTCCCAAGAACACATTAAAAAAGCTACTTCTGTCTTTCTCTCCCTCCTTCCATAAAGCACGTTATACTTTTGCTAATGTCTTTTGCCGTATTATGTCAAGGTTGGGTGAACTGAAATAAGAGTGTAAAGCACAGAGAAAAGAGGCTTTGTGCTTTATTTCATTCGTGCACCATAATGATCCTCCACAGAGGGGATTGTTCCTAGTGAAAAATTGATCCTCTCCATTGATATTTTCTGGCTAGACATGAAAGGTGGGCATTTAGATTATAGCTGCATTCATGCAAGAATAATCACATGCAAAAGCCACCTGACCAGGTTTTGCCATGGTGAGAACTGGATATTTTCCCCTATAGTTTTGTTTTTGATGGAAGAGGACTTCTCATTCCATAAAAAGCTTGACGATCCATCCAGTGCTTTTTTTTTTCAAGAAAAAAAAAGGTGTCAGAACTCAAACACGTCATACAACCCGCTTTGCCTACCCTAAAAGGTTCCATCCAAAAAAGGTGCATTCTATGACCAAAAAAAGCTCTGAGTCCATCTATTTCTCATAGTTATCTGCCCTGATAATTTGACCCAGCAGGGCTGGCATGTTCCCGGTTCCTTCAATGAAACAATACCACCTATCAGAACTGCCTGTTGTGCACCTTTTCTGTGCTAGCTCCTATGCTCTTGAATGAGGTCCTATAACAGAAGTTGAGGCAGAACTGGCAGAATTAAAAAAAAAAGGATCAGCCTAGAACCCGTATGTAGCCATAAGTAGATTAAGACCAATATCCTTGAATTTTGTTGACTCTTTTCTAACTCCAGAAGACAGGCTTAGGATACAGGAGGATCTGGACAGACTTGAACACTAGGCGCTATCTAACAAAATGAAATTAGATGGTGAAAAAAGTAAGGTTCTACATTTAGGCAAGAAAAAACAAATGTACAGGTATAGTATAGGGGGTACCTTACTCAATAGTAGTAACTGTGAGAGGGATCTCAGAGTCCTAGTGGACAATCACTTAAATATGAACCAGCAGTGTGCTGCAGCTGCCAAAAAAGCCAACACAGTGCTAGGCTGCATTAACAGAGGGATAGAATCAAGATCACGTGAAGTATTAATACAACTTTACAACGCCTTGGTAAGGCCACACTTGGAATCCTGCATCCAGGTTTGGTCACCACGATGTAAAAAAATATGCTGAGATTCTAGAAAGAGTACAGAGAAGAGAAACAAAGATGATTAGGGGACTGGAGGCTAAAACATATAAGGAACGGTTGCTGGAATTGGGTATGTCTAGTTTAACGAAGAGAAGGACAAGGGGGGACATGATAGCTGTGTTCCAATATCTCAGGGGCTGCCACAAAGAAGAGGGAGTCAAGCTATTTTTCAAAGCGCCTGAAGGCAGGACAAGAAGCAACAGATGGAAACTACTCAAGGAGAGAAGCAACCTAGAACTAAGGAGAAACTTCCTGACAGTTAGAACAATTAACCAGTGGAACAACCTGCCTCCAGAAGCGGTGAATGCGCCAACACTGGAAGTTTTTAAGAAGAAACTGGACAGCCATTTGTCCGAAATGGTATAGGGTTTCCTGCCTGAGCAGGGGGTTAGACTAGATGACCTCCAAGGTCCCTTCCAACTTTATTATTATTATTATTAGGTGCTGATCGTTAGTTGAGAAGATTCCTGCGCATAGGCTGTTTAGCAATAGATCAGTTTAATTGGACCTTCACAGGTGGACCTAATCTTTCTTTGAACAGTCACTAAAGATAGAGTTGCAAATTGGTTACTACCTGTACAGTCAACAGTTATGTGGTCTGCAACCTCCTTGGCTTCAAATTAATCCTTACGTAAGAAATCATAAAAGGACTCTTTCCCATAGACCAGGGGTGACCCTTTTATGACTTGTGGACTTCGACTCCCAGAATTCTTCAGTCAGGCATGCCTGGCTAAGGAATTCTGGGAGTTGAAGTCCATAAGTCATAAAAGGGCCAAGTTTCAAGACCTCCGCCATAGACCATTACAGTGCAGTGCAATCATTCAGGAAGAGCTCTGTTTTGAAATGCAGCAAACATTTCCAGTGTGATCCTGGGGTCCTGAAAGTGTCATGAGTCTTGGTACTTGGTTGCACTGTTAATCTTTATGCAATTATGATAGTTCTTGGTTTCCTGTTTGTATTATTTTAATAGGTTTGTTTGTGTTTTTATGGTTTTAATAGTGATATTATTTGCTACACAAAGTCAATTGGATTAAGATGGGTGGCTATTGAAACTGAATGAATGAATGAATGAATGAATGAATGAATGAATGAATGAATGAATAAATGACTCAACCAACCAACCAACCAACCAACCAACCAACCAACCAACCAACCAACCAATGAATCAATGAACCAACCAACCAATCAATCAATTCTCTTTCTCCTGGAGAAACCATCCACCCAGTCAAACTGCCGCACATTTTTGAGATGTCCAAGGGAATCTGGAATGAAAAATAGCTGATAAACTGGAGAAATGAAACTAAAAAAGGATGTCAAACATATCTCCTTGAAATTAAGTTGGGACAATGAGTAATCACAACGGAAAAAGAATTGGGCATATTATGGCATAGGTTTTTGCCTATGTAACTGGATTCATGAAATGATGTGCTGATATAGACACTAGATTCTCCCACTTTGATGCCCAGGCATTGCAGAATTTGAAGATCCAATCTGGATTGCTCACTGGCACCAGAGATTGAGTCTTCTGAGCTTTCAGACTCATCCTGGAGCCGATCCTCAGGGAACTTCTCTCCAGCAGACTGTGTGCTTTGGCTTATTCTCTGTGTGGTATTTATATAGTGCCTGGTTGTTGTATGATTTTTAGTTGCTGATCGGGGTGTTGATGGCCAGCTATTAAGTCATTGGCTATTCTTTCCTTTATGCTGTCAATTTTGCAGCTACTAAGATTGTTGGACGAGCAGGCACAAGAACAGCCAGGGAAGCGATTGAAGCCTGGGAAATGGGCCACTCATCAGTCAACTAATTTACCACCAGCTTATCAAGGACTTTGGAGGCGAGGATTTGGCAGCACAAGCAAATGACAGCCAGTGACTTAATAAGTGGCCATCAACACCCCAATCAACAACTAAAAAGCCACATACAACCAGGCGCCGTATAAATACCACACACAGAATGGCCCAACGCACATATACTGCTAGATAAAAGTTCCCTGAGAAAGGTCCAGCAGGTGTCTGAAAATTTAGAAAACTAAACCCCTGGTCACAGTGAGCGACCCAGGTTGGATCCTGCAACCTTATCCTCAGTCGCATATTTTCACCTTTCTTCTTGTGCATTTGAAGAACCTGATATGAATGCTAGCACCGAAGTGCAGCATTTTGGGGAATAAAATGAAACAAATTAATAGATCTACAAATGTGCAGGTAATGTAAGCTTTAAATACAAGCTGAAATTCCTATCCCAAGGGGAAGAAAGATGAATAAATTCAATTTCTATTCTTAACAAGCTTTTTTTAAAAAAAACAAAACAAAAAAAACCCCACCATTCTGAGCTATTACTTATAAAGTCCTGTACTGGCCATTTGTGCACAAACGCACTTGAGCTGGTTTTAATTAAAAAACAGCCTTAATGTCTGGATTAAGCTATTGGACAATAATTGGATTTGCAATACAATATTTATGTGGGGGGGGGGAGAATCCTCCTTTTATGGAAATACCCAGTTTGTGCTCTGTAGGTATTGCATTGTCTGCAGTTGCTATTATTTTTCAAGCTTAATCTTATAAAATAATTATCTGGAGGAAGTATTCATACCTCAATAAAACTGGGCTTACATTTCGTACAGCATAAGCACATATACGCACGTATGCACACCAACATGCACACACAGTACGTTTAAGAACAGCATATGGAAGTGTGTTGAAATGATTTCTAATGTACATTGTATAAATGTTTTTCATTTGCATAGCACCAAATGTTAAGACTCCTTGGTGGTTTACATTCATAAAATAAGGAAAATAAAAACAAAGTTAAATTTTTACACGGTTGGCAGATAGCAAAAGATTAAAAAATATTTATTTGTTTCTTTCATTTGCATATGACTAAAATATGACATGGAGGGAGGGAGGGAGGGAAGGAGGGAAGGAAGGAAGGAAGGAAGGGAAGGAAGGAAGGAAGGGAAGGAAGGAAGGAAGGAAGGAAGGAAGGAAGGAAGGAAGGAAGGAAGGAAGGAAGGAAGGAAGGAAGGAAGGAAGGAAGGAAGGAAGGAAGGAAGGAAGGAACATAATGGTACTACATCTACATGGAGGGAAGTAAGCAGTTGGGTACTACAAAGTTCAATCTTAAGCCCAGTACTCTTCAATATCTTCATAAATGATTTCGATAAGGGAATATAAGGGGAACTCATCAAATCTGCAAATGACAATAAGTTGACACCCCAGAAGACAAGCTAAGAATCCAAAAAGACCTTGACAGACTTTAACAATGGGCCCTATCAAACAAAATGATATTTAATGTGGAGAAAAACAAGGTTTTTCACTTAGGCAGGAAAAACCAAAAGTACAAAAGCTAAATACAATCCTGGGTTGTATAAACAGAGACATAGAATCAAAATTGCACGAAGTATTAGTACCTTGTCATAAAGCCTTAGTAAGGACACACCTGGAACACTGCATCCAGTTTGGGTCACCACATTACAAAAAAGATGTTGAGGCACTGGAAAAAGTACAAAGAAGAGCAACTAAGATGATTAAATGCTGGAGTCTAAAAAACATATGAAGAACTGTTGCAGGACTTGGGTTTGGCTAGTCTAGAGAAAAGAAGAAATAGGGGAGACATGATAGCAGTGTTCCAGTATCTGAGGGGGTCAGGTTGTTCTCCAAAGCACCAGAGGGAAGGATGAGAAACAATAGTTGGAAACTGACCAAGGAGAGAAGCAACCTGGAATTAAGGAGAAACTTCCTGACAGTGAGGACAATCAACCAGTGGAACAGCTTTGCCTTCAGAAATTGTGGGCACTCCATCACTGGAGGTTTTTAAGAAGAGACTGGACATTCACCTGTCTTAGATGGTTTAGGTTCTTTTGCTTGAGCAGAGGGCTGGACTAGAAGACCTCCAAGGTCCCTTCCAACTTTATTATTATTATTATTATTATTATTATTATCATTATCATTATCATTATCATTATCATTATCATTATCATTATCATTATCATTATCATTATCATTATCATTATCATTATTATTATTATTATTAGTCATCCAGGTCATGGTTGTCCCAAGGGTGCTTTTTCAAGAGGCAACTGAACTTTCTTTGTTTTTCCTTGAATTCATTTCAATTGTCATCCAAGCAGCATCTTCAGAAATGGCTAGTAGCTACCAAATGGTATAAGTAAAAATTTGATACTATGTCTTCATTGCTTGTTTTTGTTTCTTTTCTTATTTCTTTTTCCTTCACTTTATCTCCTCTATCCCTCTTTTCTTCCCCGTTTTTTTTTTAAATTTTATTGAGTTTTATAGGGTTGGGAATAGGATAGGATCAGGATGGGGATTAAGGTTTAGATGGAAGAAGAACAAGTAAAAGAAACAATGATAGCATGGGCAAAAAACTTTGGATATTCTATAGATTTGGAAGACTGGCAAAAACTATGGGATAGAAATATCAAATTGACTAAAGCAGTCTCATATAAAAAAAGTGTATAAAATGTTTTACAGATTATTATTATTAATTATTATTAATTTAATTTCTATGCCGCCCTATTCCGGAGGACTCAGGGCGGCTCACAGCATAATAGAAATTACATACATATAAAAAACCCTTAAGTTAAAAAAAATCAAAAAACAAAAAAAAAAACAAAAAACCAATCATTCCACAAACATACACTGGCTAGGGGCAAGATGTTAGCTGCCCCAGGCCTGCCGGCAAAAGTGTGTTTTAAGCAATTTACGAAAGGCGGAGAGGGTGGGGGCGACACGGATCTCCATATGCCATATGACACCCGTAAGATTAGCGAAAATGTTTAGAAATACTTCGAATAATTGCTGTAAATGTAAACAAAGACCAGGTACTTACTGTCATATCTGGTGGACATGCCGCAAAGCAAAAAAAGGTTTTGGGTTAAGAAACATACATGGGTGGAAAAAAATGATGAAAAGAAAGATATAATTTAAACCAGAACTGTTTTTGTTAGGAATATTAAGACCTGATTATGAGAAGGATAATGAATATTTAATATTGCATATACTGACAGCAGCGAGAATAGTATTTGCCCAATATTGGAAAAATGAAAACTTACCAACTGAAGAGGTTTTAATTAAGAAAATTTTAGAATGTGCAGAAATGGATAGATTGACCCTAAAGATTAAAGAGAAAGAAGATTCAGTTTACTTTAGAACATGGGATTACTTTTACCAACGGTTAGGGAAACGAACTAGTGAGAAATGAAAGTGATACGTTATTTTGAATATATATTAGTAAGAAGAATGATATGTATTAACTAGCTGATACTGTTTATGATTACTGTTTATTACACTTATTACAGTTACTTATTATTATATCAACTATTGTTAACTGAACTTATGTGCCTGGAGAAGAGACTGTTTGCTAAAGGTTGTAAATGTTATTGGGGGGTAACCCCAATGTTGATCCCAACCCCTTCCCAACCCTAGTCTTGATCCCAACCTGGTTTTTTTTCCTATTGTCTTTATTTCTATTTCTATTTAATACCAAGAGAAAAAAAACTTTTAATAAAATATATTCAGGGAAAAAAATAATTTGAACTGCGCTACAACTTTTGAGGAGTCATGGTCTCCTCTCCCAAAGAATTTAGAAAAGAGCATTGAGCAACTGAATTCCATCTGCAGATTGTCCTTGATGTACAACCATTTCTTTAGTGACCATTCAGAGTTAGAACTGCATGAAAAAAAAGTGACTTATTTTTTAACTTTGGGACCATTGCAGCATCCCCATGTCCACGTGGTCAAAATTCAGGCACTTGGCAACTGACTCCTATTGATGACGGATGCAGTGTCCAGGGGTCATGTGATCACCTTTTGTGAACTTCTGACAAGCAAACTCAATGGGGAAGCCAGATCCGCTTAACCACTGTGTTACTAACTTCACAACTGCAGTGAATCATTTAACAGCTGTGGCAAGAAAGGGCACATTTATTTATTTATTTATTTATTTATTTATTTATTTATTTATTTATTTATTTATTTATTATTTTGACTTATATGCCGCCCTTTTCCTCAGACTCAGGGCGGCTCACAGCAGATAATACAAGTACAAAATATAAATTAGTTAAAATGGTAGTATACAATATAAAAAACTATAAAACTATACCCACTCATACAACATACAGTCCCAATCAAAGGCCCAGGGGCAGAGCGCAGCTCACACGCCCCAAGCCTGTCTGCATAGATGTGTTTTTAAGAGTTTCCGGAAAGCTAGGAGGGAAGGAGCAGTACGAACCTCTGAGGGAAGTTGGTTCCAGAGGGCTGGGGCAGCAACAGAGAAGGCCCTAACCCTAGGTCCCGCCAAACGGCATTGTCTAACAGACGGGACCCGTAGGAGGCCAACCCTGTGTGCCCTAACCGGTCGCTGGGATTCATGGGGCAGAAGACGGTCCCGCAAGTATCCTGGCCCATTGCCATTTAGGGCTTTATAGGTCATAACCAACACTTTGAATTGTGTTCGGAGACCAATTGGTAGCCAGTGCAGCTCACGGAGGGCTGGAGTGATATGAGACCCAAGACGGCTCGCGCGGCTGCATTCTGAACTACTTGAAGTCTCCGGACATTCTTCAAAGGTTGCCCCATGTAGAGAGCATTACAGTAGTCGAATCTCGAGGTGACAAGGGCATGGGTGACTGTGAGGAGTGACTCCCGATCCAAATAGGGCCGCAACTGACGCAACAGGTGAACCTGATCGAATGCCCCCCTCGCCACAGCCGAAAGATGGTATTCTAAACTTAGCTGTGGATCAAGGAGGACACCCAAGTTGCGAACCCTGTCCGAGGGGGACAAAACTTCCTCACCCAGAGTGATGGATGGACAGATGGAATTGTCCTTGGGAGGCAGAACCCGAGGACATAACATTAGGGCAACAGTCGCTCAACAATTGTCTTGCTTAGCAATGGAAATTTTGGGCTCAACCGCAGTCGTAAATCAAGGACTAGCTGTGCATGTCTGCAGAAAAAAAATTATCAATAATTTCCATCAGGACAAAGTGTTCTTCAGATTAACAACAGCCATCAGGTTTAGACCACTTTTTCATCATCCCCAAAAAAAAAAACAAAAAAAAAAAAACAAAGGGTGATCATTGCAGAGGAGAATGAGCTGTGGTGGTACAGTGGTTAGAGTGCAGTATTGTAATCTAATTCTGCCAACTGCCGGCAGTTCAATCCTCAACGGCTCAAGGTTGTATTCTGTCCAGCCTACGTGAGTCCTTGTTAAACTCACAAGGAGAAACCCCTCTTCCAACAAGCAGGCTGGAACCACAGGAAAAAAAAAACAATCCCCTTTTATTATTCACAGATCTGGGTCAATGTCCAAGGCAAACAAAACACAGTTCACAGAAACTCGATCCTCAACACAAACATTTGCCTTCGGCAACCAGCACCTCCCACACCTTCCCTTTTATTCGGCAGCCAAGGCGTGGCTTCCTAATGCCTTCTCCTTTGCCTTTGGAGTCACCCCATTGCATTCCTCTGTCCTACTCGCTTCTCTTGCCTGCACTTTCGTGCATCCGGGGTTTGTCCCAGCTGTTTTTCATCACTGTCCAACTCAGGGTCCCAGCCCAGCTGTGTCTCAGCCTGAGTGTGAGTAGAGGGGCCAGTCTCCTCATCCGACTGTAAGTCTTGGAGGTCCTCAGAGCCTTCCTCTGGCTCTGATGTCACTCCAGGCCCCTCTGATTCCTCAGACTCAGCTGCTGGGTCCACTGGCTGGCGAGGAATCATAACAGGTTGACTCAGCCTTCCAGTAAAATAAGGACTCAGATTGTTGAGGACAAGATACTGACTCTGGTAAACCTCTTAGAGAGGGCTATAAAGCACAATGAAACGATGTATATGTCTAAGTGCTACTGCTATTCCTCTAATATTGAGTGTTTTATTTGTGGCAGACGGATCAAAAGTAGCATAAGAAGCATTAGATGAGTTCTTACTCTTATGGGTAATGGGATGGGAGATGAATCAAGCTTAATGTTTCAAAATGTATTTTGTCTATTTAATGCATTACATGTGTTCATTTAGATTGTGGGTGGAAAATAGCATAAGTGGAATTAGTGTTCTTGGCTATTGTCCAAGTGACATTCTTCGGGCTGAGAAATCTGTGATAATTAGTTGACTTAAGTCATCCTCCTGGATCTCAGAGTTCTTAATTCTACTTGCCTTGTAGCGTGTGAAATAGAAGTAAATTATTATCTGCCACAATGACATTATCAAAATGTCATACCCATGAACTTTGTGAAGATTTTTTTCTTTTTCCCTTTCTGATTATATATATTTTTCTTATTAAAGATAATCAAAAGCAATATACTGAACGTACATCACCTTCCATTATATTTGGTTCTGTTATTGTGGAAAAGAATTACAGCTGCTCTGTGGTAATCGGTCTCCTTTTCTCACGTATTTATGAGCTTCTTGCAACATCCAGGGAGATCCAGTCCTTATTTAGAAAGCTGTTTACTCTTGGACCGTGGCTTTATCTCTCCTTTTCCCCCAGAATGTGAATCCTAGCTTAGGCACACCCATGAATTGACAGAAGCTGGCAAACCAGCAAATGTCCATCGCTTTTGTTCTGGTTCCATTTAAAACCATAAAAGATTGCACTACTACTGAGATGAATAATATGTGATAGACTAGAAATAGTGGATAGACTATAGATAAGAGAAACACCAATCAAATAAGGTGTAACGGGCGTATAGTTGAGGCTTGACGTGAGGAGTGAAAAATGGTTACCAAATCAGACGTTTACAAAGACTAATACTTAGTGTTGTATATCAGGTGCTATGATGATTGCTTCATAATATGATTTTATGTTCAATGTTGATTGCTTTAATAAAAGAATTTTTTTTTCTTAAAAAAAAAAACCTGAATTACCCTGTCCTGCAGTGTGCTTATTGGTCTGTGCTCATATATTTTTTCTTGCCCTCTATCTATTATTGTTGTTGGTTGCACCATTAGCTAAAATTTAGACTGGATTTGGATTTTTGTCCACCTATTAAGTCCTTCCCAAGGATCTGGGATGAGCATATGCTATTGTTCAATGGTGTTAAAGGTATTGCCGTGGGATGTAAGCAGTTCCCAAGCAAAGCTGCCTTTTGCAATTGGTTGATGGGGATTTTGTCAATGCCGATGATGATGTTGTAGTGGTGCTTCAGATGTTTTGCATCCAGACGGAATAACAGAAGAGCAGAGTTGGGAGGGACCTTGCAGATTTTCTAATGCATTCCCTTGCTCTGCCCCTGGGCCCTAGTAAGGTCCCTCCATTAGTGATTGTGAGCTGATTGTGTTTGTATGAATGTAACTAACTTTTAAATTTTTATTGTACTTTTATTGTATTTTTATTGTATTTTTATTGTATTTGTTGTAAGCCGCCCTGGGTCCTAGGAGAGGGGCAGTATATAAATTTGATTATAAATAAATAAATTCCCTTGCTCAGGCAGGAAATCCTATACTATTTCACACAAACTAATCTCCTTGATTAGTTTCCATCCTTCATTTCTTGTCTTGCTTTTTGGTGCTTTGAAAAATAGGTTGATCCCTTCTTCTTTGTAGGAGCACCTCAAATATTGGAACACTGCTATCGTGTCCTCCCACCCCCAGTCCTTCTCTTCATTACACTAAACATACCCAGTTCCTGCAACTGTTCCTTATATGTTTTAGCCTCCAGCCCCCTAATCATCCTTGTTGCTCTTCTTTGCACTCTTTCCAAGGTCTCAACCTCTTTATTATATTGTGGTGACCAGAACTGGATGCAGTATTCCAAGTGTGACCTTACCAAGGCTTTGTAAAGATGTAACAGAATTTCACCTGATCTTGATTATATCCCTATATTATTATTATTATTATTATTATTATTATTATTATTATTATTATTATTATTATTATTATTATTATTATTACTACTACTACTACTACTACTACTACTACTACTACTACTACTACTATTACTATTATTAATTATTCTCCAAAATAATAATGGTTGGAAACTGATCAAAGAGAGAAGCAACCTGGAACTAAGGAGAAATTTCCTGACAGATAGAACAATTAACAAGTGGAACAACCTGCCTCCAGAAGCTGTGAATGCTCCAACACTGGAAGTTTTTAAGAAGAGACTGGACAGCCATTTGTCCAAAATGGTATAGGGTTTCCTTCCTGGGCAGGGGGTTGGACTAGATGACCTCCAAGGTCCCTTCCAACTTTATTATTATTATTATTATTATTATTATTATTATTATTATTATTATTATTATTATTATTATTATTATTATTATTATTATTATTATTATTATTATTATTATTGCTGTTGTTGTTGTTGTTGTTATTGTTATTGTTATTATTACTACTATTATTAATTATTCTCCAAAATAATAATGGTTGGAAACTGACCAAAGAGAGAAGCAACCTGGAACTAAGGAGAAACTTCCTGACAGTGAGGACAATCAACCAGTGGAACAGCTTGCCTCCAGAAATAGTAGGCGCTCCATATCTGGAGATTTTCAAGAAGAGGCTAGACAATCACTTGTCTGAGATGGTATAGGTTCGCCTGCTCGAGCGGGGGCTGCACTAGAAGATCTGCAAGGTCCCTTCCAGCTCTATTCTATTCTAATCCTCATAGAGATCCTTGTAGACATTTCAACGTAGAAACACCTGTCAAAAAGTTTCTGTGTCTATTTTTGCAGGTATTGATGTCAAAGCGATTGGCCTGCAGTTTCCTGGATGTCTTTTATTCCTCTTTTTGAAGATTGAAACCACATCAGCTCGTTCCCAGTCTTCCAAGAAGAGGCAAGGGCCTAATCACTTCTCCTGTGTGGATCACCTGAAGAGAATGCCAAAATACAGTTCCTGTTCAGAGCACATCTGTAAAATAGATTTGGCTGATAGGTAGTAATTGACAGCTAGGGAATTTCATAGCTGGAGGGGGAAGAGAGACTTGGAGTTGGTACTTAATGAAGTTCATGGTTTTTAAGGGAGTAAAAAAAAAAAAAGAAATTCCGCCTAAAGTAGTCTTTCATCCCAAATTTCAAAAAAGTTCTGATCCGAATTCCGGAGATAAATATGATAATTTATATACAAAAAGTTGCATTAATGATCGATGATGTCACCCACAAGCTCTGTTTAGCGATATTGTTCAGGAAATAATTAAAATGATAACCAAGAACAAATATATGCATTGGAGTAGGCACGCATGTGTGCCCCATACACACACACACAGAATGTGATGCACAGCTACAACTTGGGCTTTTAAAGTTCATTCAAGCAAAAAGAACAATTCATTGCCTTGTATGGCATCATATTTAAAAGCTTAATGAGTTGAGTAATTGGGCTTTTTTATTTTTTCCTAGGCACCAGTAAAATGCCTTTCTTCACAATTAAAATAAAATCAGGTTGAAAAGTCTGACCTCCCTCCCTCCCTCTCTCTCTCTCTCTCTCTCTCTCTCTCTCTCTCTCTGTCTATCTGTATGGCTGACCTCTCTGCAGAGATGATGAAAAGTTTTGTTAAAGTAATGGTTTTTTTTTTCTAAAAAAACGTCCAATGTTACATTTATTGTTTTAATGCTTAAATGTTTTATATTGTTGTTTTTAATCTCCCTATAAGCTGCCCAGAATTGCTTAATAGGAAGATGAGAGACACACAGATAGTCCTTGACTTACAACAGTCCATTTATGACCTTTTATTTATTTATTTATTTTATTTTATTCGGATTTGTCTGCCGCTCCTCTCCGAAGACTCAGAGCGGCATTTTGAAGTTACAATGGCACTGAAAGAAAGGGAGTTATGACCATTTTTCACACCTATGACTGTTGCAGCCTTCCCAGGATCACGTGATCAAAATTCAGACGCTGGGCAACTTGGTTCGTATTTATGATGGTTGCAGCGTCCCTGGGTCGTGTGATCCCCTTTTGCAAACTTCTGACATGCAAAATTGGTGGAGAAGTCAGATTCACTTAACAACCCTGTTACTGACTGAACAACTGCGGTGACTCACTTAACAACTGTGGCAGGAAATGTCGTAAACTGGGGGCAAAACTCTCTTTACAAATTCTCACTAAATTTTGGGCTCCATTGTGGTCGTAAGTAGAGGGCTACCTGTATTTCTGTGGATCAGGGGACATTCATGAGCCTAGACCAGGGGTAGGCAATCTTGGCTCTTTTATGACTCGCGGACTTCAACTCCCAGAATTCCTGAGCCAGCCATGCTGAGGGGAAAGGGAGAGGTTTCCAAGCTGAGCCATGCTGGCTCAGGAATTCTGGGAGTTGAAGTCCACCAGACATAAAAGAGCCAAGGTGGCCTACCCTTGGCCTAGACCTCATTGAGGAAGCAATCCTATGCTGGTTTGTAACATTCTGAACACCCTCAAATGGTTGGATCTGCTTCCATTCAAATAATGATCCCCTGCAAGGGTTCATTTTGGTTTATTTTCTAGTTCCAAGAAACAGGGCTTGTTCTGAATCTTTGGCTATTATTCTGCCAAGGTTTGAGGCCCTACTGATCTTCAAGGCCATTTCCTAGTCTTCTCCCTATTGCATTCCTTGTTGTAATAATAAAACAGAAAATTATGCCTTTCTTTCTTCCTCTTGTATAATATAAAAAGAAGGGAAAAAAACATCCTCAGCTTTGAGGGAGGAAGGTGTTAAAATGCTAGGAAAAGGGCTCTTTTATCTCCTGCAAAAATCAATATCTCACTTATCTTCATTTTTTAAAAAAAAAATCTTCACCAACTGATCAGCTGGATTGGGAAGGAAGAGTACCTGATTATTATCTGATTATTTTTCACCTCCTCGTTCAATGGAAAGAGAGAGCAGGAGAGTGATCTCTAAGGCAAACTATTAAGTAATTATCCTTTTTTAAAAAATATATATTCATCAATGGGTGTTCTTTTTAAGCCTCTTAAATTCACTGCAGAATAAAAATGGGGAGATCTTTGTGAAGAGGCCCCAAATAATCAGAAAGGGGGGGAGGAAATATTATGTGGAATTTAGTTGACCGTGAGGAAAACAAGTGGAATAAAAGAATATTTGGCTCAGGATTTTGGATTATTAAGATTTTGAAGCCAACTGGTGCACGCGTCACTAAAAGAAATAATGCTTCCAAGTTATGTGTCCCAATATTGGCCTGCTTAATCAATTGAAGCATCAGGAGAAAATATGGAAGGGGTTGTGCAGGAGAAGAGAAATGCAATTTAATATGGCATGAATCATTTGTTGACCGCTCTAAAGTATTGATGGAATTCCACATGAAAGGTTTTTAGGATTCCTTTTTTTTTGTTTTAAACAGAAAGCAGTGCTTAATTCCAATGTTTTGAGCATTTAAAGACAGCTTATGGAAAAAAAAAAGGCAACGGCTAAGTTAAATATGTCACGATCACCCAGAAGTGTAATTGGCAAAGCCGTAAATCTAATGATGTTCAAAAACATGACTCTTCAACTCGACTGTGCCTGGGGAAAGAGGCCCATTAAACTGTAAAGGAACAAAAAGATGACGTGAGGAGTGAAGAATGTTTACCAAATCAGACGTTTACAAAGACTAATACCTAATGTTGTATTTTTATGTTTTATGATGATTGCTTCCTAATATGATCTTATGTTTAATGTTGATTGCTTTAATATTGGAAAAGTGTACTGAATTTCTACCTCAGGATCTTTTGTTAGGGATCATAAAAGATTGCACTACTACTGAGACGAATTTACTTCTGAAGCTCGAATGAATAATAGGTGATGTTCTGTCTGGCCTCTCTCAGCTCATTAAAATCCACATAAATATGTCTTTAAGAGGTTTATTTAACACATTTCAAAAGGATTCACTTCAAAGCACACTGCTGGCATTTTGCTGGCAGGAACGGCCAAGTCTCATTTATTTACATTTAGATTAAAACATGCTCTTCCCACACCCTCCAATTAACTCACTCTTTCTTTATCACATTGTCCAAGATCTCATTATTCTTCCGTAGATTTCCAAAACATCAGAAGACTGAATTCAAATGCACTGCTCCAGATATCAGGCTACTCCTTGATTAACGTTGCTCATGACAAAGGCGTAGTCTCTTTTTCCCCTTCTAATATAGTTTCCGATACGTCACTTCCCCCCCATTACTTCCTTTTTCCACTTAACTGACACCTTCGCTTATCAAACCTTCGGAATCTCGGATCAAGCCATCTATCTTCTTGATCCAAATCTGACCCCTCACTTTGTGAATCTGACCCAGACTGCCTGTAAATCTCCTCCCTGTCTGGCTCAGCTGCCGGGAGGGGAAAATACCCAGAGGGGCCTGGCTGCTCTTCCTCGGCTGCCGGGAGGGGAAAACACCCAGAGGGGCCTGGCTGCTCATCCTCATCCTCTGACACTTCCCAAGCTGGTCTAGGGACACTCACAATAGATAGATAGATAGATAGATAGATAGATAGATAGATAGATAGATAGATAGATAGATAGATAGATAGATAGATAGACAGACAGACAGACAGACAGACAAGACAGACAGACAAGACAGACATGACAGACAGACAAGACAGACACGACAGACAGACAGACAAATCTTTTACAAAGTTGTTGTTGGAAAAATGGAAGGAGGGAGCTCTAAACCAGACGTTGTATTGCAGGTTATATGATGATTGCTTTTTAATATGATCTTATGTTTAATGTTGATGGTTTTAATAAAATTATTTTTTACAAAAAAAAAGATAGCTGGGTATATCGCTGTTGGCATGACGCTGTCATTAGTTGCGAAAATTTCCTATTGATTTGAGTGGCCAGCAGTTTATAGGGCAGGAGCTATTATTGCAGAGGTGACCCCTCACTTGGAGAAGAGGATGGAAATTAGGGTGTTTGTGTCGGTGTGAGAGAGAGATAGAAAGAGAGGGAGGGAGATAGAGAGCAAGGAAGGAAGGAAGGAAGGGAGGGAGGGAGGGAGGGAGGGAGGGAGGGAGGAAAGAGAGAAAGAGAAAGAGAAAGAGAGAGAGAGAGAGAGAGAGAGAAAGAGAAAGAGAGAGAGAAAGAGAGAGAGAGAGAGAGAGAGAGAGAGAGAGAGAGAGAGAGAGAGAGAGAGAGAGAGAGAGAGACTCTCTAATTGTGGTTCCATGGTGTCTTGTTCAACAATTCTTTAAGGACACTCTAAAGATGCTTCTCTTTATGTCTTTGGTATCTCAAAGCTGTGGCTGTCTTTGTTTTCTATCTTCTCCCAGCGCAAAACTTGCTAATATAATGGAAGGGACTGTGGTGATCATGCAGCCCGGGATTGATTGTAGCATATACATCTTCAGCTCTTTGGATGCTGGACACTTCCCTCTTTAGATTTTGGTTCTGGTCTGCTGGATTCTCATGACAGCTGGTATCCATAAGAAGTTGCCTGCATAATTGCTTTCTGGCCCTTTGCAAAGGACAAGTGGCCTCAGGGGATTCTGCTCCTCATAAGACCCACTAAGAAAATAAATGCAGACTTGCAGTAAAGTTCATTCTTAATTGCACATTTTCAGGTCGTTTGTGAAGGAATATTAGAATATATCTAGTCTGTCTTGCTGGCTGGCTATCCATCTAATTTATGATCTATCTGTCTGTCTGTCTGTCTGTCTGTCTGTCTGTCTGTCTGTCTGTCTGTCTGTCTGTCTGCCTGCCTGCCTGTCTGCCTGCCTACCTGCCTGCCAGCCAACCTACCTACATACCTACCTACCCACCCACCTACCTACCCGCCTGCCTACCTACCTACCTACCTACCTACCTACCTACCTACCTACCTACCTACCTACCTACCTACCTATCTATCTATCTATCTATCTATCTATCTATCTATCTATCTATCTATCTATCTATCTATCTATCTATCTATCTATCTATCTATCTATCTATCTATCTATCCTGCCTGCCTGCCTGCCTGCCTGCCTGCCTGCCTGCCTACCTACCTACCTACCTACCTACCTACCTACCTACCTACCTACCTACCTACCTACCTCTATCTGTCTGTCTGTCTGTCTGTCTATCTATCTATCTATCCATCTATCTATCTATCATCTTATTTATCTACAGTATCAATCAACCATCTAGTTGTGTATTTTTCTAAGAGAGAATGAATGGCCCAAAGTCATTCTTATACATTTTTATTTGGAGGGGGGTTAGGAAGGGTAGAAAGGGCTCTGATTTGCAGGCATGGGTGTGGCCATGTGAAGTGGCAGAGTGGAATAACACAGAATACAGAATAACAGAGTTGGGAGGAACCTTAGAGGTTTTGTAGTCCAACCCCCTATCCAAGCAGGAGACCCTATATCATTCCAACACAACGGACTATCTAGTCTTTTCTTAAATATCTTCGCTGTTGGAACAGCCACAAATCTGATAGATGAATAGATAGATTGCCAAAGATGAGTTTCAGGAGGAAGACAAAAAAAAAAAAATCTGTTACCTAAATCTTAGAATCACTTCAAGTCATTCATTGAAACCAAGTGAGTTGCCCAACAAAGAAAGTTCTATTTTTCCCATGATGGAGAAAGAAACAGAAAATTGCATAAATCTGATGAGACCTCTTCTCTATTTTACCTTAATGACAACTGTAACGGTCTATCTGCTTGCATCATCATTCATGAACCTGAACTTCATTTCCCTCCCCACATGGTGTGGGCCCTGGCCTATGATCATGAAAATATTGCTAACCTCTGGAATAAAACAACCACCTTGCATTTTCTTCTTATCTGTCCACCTGAGCTCCAAGCCTATGCAAAAATCCATCTTATTAGAATTAGCCTATGTTTAGATTGTATCTATCTAGTACAATGGAATCTAGCTGCGTTAAGAAATGGTTTCATTTTAAGAAGAACCCATTTAGAACATAGAATAACAGAGTTGGAAGGGACCTTGGAGGTCATCTAGTCCAACCCCCTGCTCAGGCAGGAAACCTTATTCCATTTCAGACAAATGGCTGTCCAGTCTCTTCTTAAAAACTTCCAGTGTTGGAGCATTCACCGCTTCTGGAGGCAGGTTGTTCCATTGGTTAATTGTTCTCGCTGTTGGGAAGTTTCTCCTTAGTTCGAGGTTGCTTCTCTCCTTGATTAGTTTCCATCCATTGTTTCTTGTCCTGCCTTCTGGTGCTTTGGAGAATAGCTTGACTCCCTCCTCTTCTTTGTGGCAGCGCTTAAATATTGGAACACTGCTATCATGTCACCCCTTTTCCTTCTTTTCACTAGACGTACCCAATTCCAGCAACCGTTCTTCATAGGTTTTAGCCTCCAGCCCCCTAATCATCTTTGTTGCTCTTCTCTGCATTCTTTCCAGTGTCTCAGCATCTTTTGTTCAGCGCCACCTCATTACACAAGTTCCAGGGATAAATATTATTTCAATTTACATCACTGGTGGATGGAGGTGGTTTGTAAGGTATCTGAGGAAAAACATTAACATTAAAATATCCGTATCCTATTCTCATCTAAGAGTAACAGCTCAGCAGCCTTGCCTTGCCATGCCTTCTCATGATTTCCTAGAACAGCGGTTCTCAACCTGTGGGTCGCAACCCCATTTGGGGTCGAACGACCATTTCACGGGGGTCGCCAAACACCGCAGTCCGCCATTTTTTCCCCTTTTCCCCTCGGCTGGCGCCGGGGGCAGCACCGTGCATGCGCGGGGTAGCACCGCACATGTGCGATGCGGGCCGTCGTGCCGCACATGCACGATGCAGGCCGTTGCGCCGTGCATGCGCGATGCGGACCGTCGCGCGTGCCGCGCATGCACGATGCAGACCACCGCATGTGCACTGCACATGCGTGATGCGGACCGTTGCGTGCACACCGCACATGCGTGATGCGGGCCGTTGCACTGTGCATGCGCGATGCGGACCGTTGTGCCACGCATGCGCGATGCAGATCACCGTGTGCGCACCACGCATGCGCAATGCGGGCCATCGCACCGCGCATGCGCAATGCGGGCCGTCACGCCATGCATGCGCGGCGCAGGTCGGGGTCACAGCCTGAAAAAGGTTGAGAACCGCTGTCCTAGAAACAAGGAATTAGCCATGTTTATCTTCAACAGGTAGTTGAAATGACCGTGCTTGCTGTTCCAACCCCATTTTCCCACCATCTTGTGTGTGTATGAGTGTGTGTACAGGTAGTCCTCGAATTACGACCACAACTGAGCCCAAAATTTCTGAAACAGTTGTTGAGTGAGTTTTGCCCCATTTTACGACCTTGCTTGCCAATCTGTTAAGCGAATCACTGCACTTGAGAAATTAGTAACCCAGTTGTTAAGTGAATCTGCTTCCCCATTGACTTTGCTTGTTGGAAGGTTGCAAAAGCTGATCACTTGATCATGGGACACTGCAACAGTCATAAGTATGAACCAATTGCCAAGTATTTGGTGGCGCAGTGGTTAGAATGCAGTACTGCAGGCTATTTCTGCTGACTGCTGGCTGCCAGCAGTTTGGCAGTTCGAGTCTTACTGGCTCAAGGTTGACTCAGCCTTCCATCCTTCCAAGGTTGGTAAAATGAGGACCCAGATTGTTGGGGGGGAGGCAATAGGCTGACTCTGTAAACCACTTAGAGAGGGCTGTAAGGCATTATGAAGCTGTATATAAGTAAGTGCTATTACTAAGTGCTATTGCTATCTGAATTTTGATCACAGATGTCAACGCTGCTAACATCGGATGTTTTGCATTGACAACAGATGGAAATGTAGCCATCTTTTTCCCTTTCGCTTTTAGAATTAGATGATGGTGGGAGGGGGAATGTGAATGAGAGTCTAGCTAGACATAACAACACTAAACCTAGTGTGAGAATCAAGGTTATAGAGCCTAGAGCTGATAAAGAATTGGTGGGTTGGAGAACTGGAGAGGAAGCCTGGCCTTCAAGCTAATTGGGGAATGTGATTTATGACTATTAATTGGAGGAGGGAATTGTGCTTTGATACTATGAGCCCGGGGGAAGGGAATTCAGTTTTTGGCTTGGATTATGTAGTGCCAATACTATGCTACTCGAATAAAAGATTATTTAAGACAAACAATGCCTCAAAGTTCTTTTGAAGAGTTTCATTTGTTGGAACCATGACAACATCATCATAGGGATGCTTCAAAGGCTGGAACTGTGAAAAACAATCATAAGTCCGTTTTTTCAGTTCCATTGTAAGTTTGAACGGTCACTAAATGAACTTGTTGTAAATCAAGGACCTTTATACGTATGCATTTATGCAAATGCATCCAGTAGCATATTTTACAGCTAACACATTTGATTAAAATGCATGTTTTCATATCAGTGTAAAGCAGCGGTTCTCAACCTTTTTCAGGCTGAGACCCCGACCTGCGCCGTATATGCACGGTGCGACCCCGACCTGCACCGTGCATGCATGGCGCACGTGTGACAGACCGAATCGCGCATGGGCAGCACACGCACAATGGCCCAAATCGCGCATGCGCGGCATGATGGCCCAAACCGCGCATGCGTGGCGTGACTGCCTGAATCGCGCATGCACGGTGCGATGGCCCAAATCGCGCATGCGCAGTGTGACGGCCCAAATCGTGCATGCACGGCACAACGGCCCCAATCATGCATGCGCGGCATGCGCATGACAGCCCGAATTGCGCATGCACGGCGTGATGACCCGAACCGCGCATGTGCGGTGCGCGCGCGACGGGCCGAATCGCGCATGCGCGATGCGACAGCTGAACCACGCATGCATGGCATGCGTGTGACGGCCTGAATCACGCCTGCGCAGTGCGTGTGCAACAGCCGAATCGCGCATGCGCGGCACGACGGGCCCGCATTGCGCATGTGCGGTGCTACCCCACGCATGCGCAGTGCTGCCCCCTGCGCCGGCCGAGGGGAAAAGGGGAAAAAATGGCGGACTGCGGTGTTTGTCAACCCCCGTGAAATGGTCGTTCGACCCCAAATGGGGTCACGACCCACAGGTTGAGAACCGCTGGTGTAAAGTAAGAAATAGGAAGAGTAAGTAAGAAATAGAGAGAAGCAGAGCCTAATTTTAAAAGTTGAAGGTGTTTTTGTTTTTTGTTTTTAACCTAAAAAGCCCTCTTATTTTTGGCAAAGAGGCAAAGACCCTTGTAGGATTATGTAGGCTAGACTAATGTAGATTTAAATTTTGATGAGGTGGCAGGAAGGGAGGAAAATACAGGTTAATTATGTGGATGCTGGTTATATGCAAGACAGATTACAAGTACCAAGCCAATTAAAAATTATAATACACTAGAAACCGCTTGCTTTTCTTGCAATTTTCTGATACACTATCATAGTTCTCCTGGCTGATTATGTGCCATCAAGTAGTTTTCAACTCCTCACAACCACATAAATAGATTTTCTCCACAATGTGGCCCTAATCTGTTCTTTCAATTCTCCCAATGATGCACTCATCACCATTGTAACTGAGTCCATTCATCTCGCTACTGGTCATCCATGTCTTCTCTGTCATTCCCTCTTTCCAATATTTCTCTCTCTTGCCACTCTTTGCCACAGATCTGGGTCTTCACATAATGTGAAGACTTTTGGGTTGGTATATTTGATAATCCATCACTTTGTTTTGTTTTGTTTGTTGTTGTTGTTAGTTGCGAAGTTGTGTCCTACCCATCACGACCCCATGGACAATGTTCGTCCAGGCCTTCCTGTCCTCTGCCATCTTCTGGAGTCTATTTAAGCTCACTCCTACTGCTTCAGTGACTCCATCCAGCCACCTCATTCTCTGTCGTCCCCTTCTTCTATTGCCCTCCATCTTTCCCAGCATTAGGCTCTTCTCCAGTGAGTCCTTCCTTCTCATTAGGTGGCCAAAGTACTTGAGCTTCAACTTCAGGATCTGCCCTTCTAAAGAGCAGTCAGGGTTGATCTCCTCTAGGACTGACCAGTTTGATCACCTTGCAGTCCAGGGGACTCGCAGGAGTTTTCTCCAGCACCATAGTTCAAAGGCCTCAATTCTTTGGCACTCAGCCATTCTTATGGTCCAACTTTTACAGCCATACATTGCAACTGGGAAAACCATGGCCTTGACTATACGGACATGTGTTGGCAGGGTGATGTATTTGTTTGTTTGTAGCCTCTTGTAAAGGAAGGTAAAGGAGTCCCTACAGATTTTATTCGACTAGTTGTTGTTGACTCAAGTGGGCAGTGCTCATCTTCATTTCAAGGCCCTTGAGCCAGTGCTATCCGAAGACATTTCTGTGGTCATATGGGCAGCATGATGTCATGGAGCACTGTTACCTTCCCACTGAAAAGTGGTACCTATTTATCTACTCACGTTTGCATGCTTTTAAATTGTTAGTTGGGCAGGAGCTGGGGTGAGGACAGGAGCTCACCCCATCACATGGTGCTTGAGTCTTGAACCTGGCTGCTGGCTTTCCAGCCAACAAGCCCAGCATCTTAACTACTGAGCAACTGGGTTGCCTTGTAACCTCTTGTATTAGTACAAAAATGTGACATTAATAGAAGAGAATATATATAGTTCAGGGTTAACCTGTGGGCTCCTTGGTGCTCTCTGAGCTTCATGGTTTTCTTGCAGGCATTTCATTACCAAACTAGATAACATCCTCAGTGCTAGAAGGGAGGGAGGCATGCTCTTATTTTGCTATACTAGTGGCTGTGATTTCCCCCTTGAACTCCTTCCCCAGCAATGCAAATGTCTTCCCTATTACTGTAGAATTGAAAATAAAATCAGTCTGCTTTAAAAATCCACTTTTCTTGCTGGGATTAATGGGTATAAAATTAGAAAAGAACCATGCAAGATTATTTTTATATATGATCAGAGCTGTGAGATCACTATATTTATAGTAATGGAAAGACTCGGAGATATTTACAGTGGAGGAATGGATGGTGAAGATGACAAAACTAACAGAGATAGAAAATTGACTTGTTTGATAAGAGAGAGACCTGCCACATACTTCCCTCCGACCGGTGAGAGCGCACAGGGTCGGCCTCCTCCGGGTCCCGTCAGCGAAACAATGTCGTCTGGCGGGTCCTAGGGGGAGGGCCTTCTCTGTTGTGGCGCCCGCCCTCTGGAACCAACTGCCCCCCTGAAGTCCACGTTTCTCCCACTCTCCCGGCCTTCCGGAGGAATCTTAAGACCTATCTTTGCCGGCAGGCCTGGGGATGATTGTGAGTGTTGTGTGAATGATGAATGAGTGTTGGTTTTTATTTTTAAAGGTTCTTTTAATTTGGATTTGATATGAATATTGTTTGTATATGTTGTAAGCCGCTCCGAGTCTTCGGAGAGGAGTGGCATATAAGTGTAAACAATTAAATTAAATTAAATTAAATTAATGACTGGGAACCCATTATGGACTTCTTTTTGGAGAAAGAGAGAGAAAAGAGAAAGGAACTTGTGATTTATGAGTTTGATTATTACAAAGGGCAGCTTATGGAAAGAAAGAAAGAAAGAAAGAAAGAAAGAAAGAAAGAAAGAAAGAAAGAAAGAAAGAAAGAAAGAAAGAAAGAAAGAAAGAAAGAAAGAAAGAAAGAAAGAAAGAAAGAAAGAAAAACCTTAAAGAGGAAAAGTAAAATATAAGTGAATTTGTAAATACTGTTAAGGAGATCAGTAGCTGCTTCTTTATTGTCTTTTCTTTTTTCTTCTTTTGCTTTTGTTTCTTCTATTTTTATTTCTCTTTTTTCTCCTTCCCTTTCTTTTCTCACAATATGCTATTTTTGTCGACTCTATTTCTTTTCAATATCTGTAAAGTTTTAATCTTGTTAAAATGGCTTTGATAAAAATGATATCTGTGTGTGTGTGAGTTTGCCTTCAGGGACAATGAAAGTGTCTGTTATGAAACCATCTGAAATATTATCCTATGTTGTGCCATGCACTCCATCTGCATTTAAAAGACAAGGCCACTCTTTTGAAGACAGCAAAGTCCACATTTTGGACAGAGAGGACCACTGGTTTGAAAGAGGGGTCAAAGAGGCCATCTATGTCAGAACTGAACAGCCCTCTCTCAATAGAGGGGGGAGGGATACAAAATCATCTATCTCCAGTCTACAACACAGTCCTTTCAGCAGTTCCAAAAAGGCTCCACACCAATGGTGGAATTCAAATACCTGAACAACTGCTTCTCTTATTTGATGCAGGCCTGGGCCTCCAAGGTCTACAATGGACTTCCGGAAGTGGCATCCATGCCCTTCTGGTGGGCCGTTCTAGGCCTGTGAGGCCTCCTTCAGGCCTCCAGACCTATAACGGACTTCCGGAAGTGGCATCCACGCACTTCCGGTTGGCCTTTCTAGACCTGGGAGGCCTCCTCTAGGCTTCTGAGGCCTAGACTGGACTTCTGGAAGCCAGCCTGTTCTCCAAATGCAGCAACATTTAGCTACCTGTTCTACTGAACTGGTGAGAACTGGCTGAATCCCACCACTGCTCCACACCCATTTGCACTACTCAGGTAACCCTGAGGACGCAGACAAACTTCCAAGTGGCCTCAACAACTCTCAAAAAGAATACTAACAACCAGATGACTGCAAGGAATATAAATCCTTCCATTTTCCATCATTCAGTCAGAACTGAAGAAGCTTCTTGGATGAGAAGCGAAACATCTTCAAGGAAAAACAAAGAAAGTCCCGTTGCTTCTTGAAAAAGCATCTTTGGGACAACTGTGACCTGGATGACTGAGAATCTCCATGGACATTTGAAATACATGTTCATAGCAGGCACAGGTTCCCAGCACACACCCAGTATGATATGAGATTATTAGGTAAAGGATTGCAGGAGTGGAGACAGTATTCTAACAACCTCCTAACCACCTTGGCTCACTTGTTTTAACTCTGCACCATGACATTATTTGCTTCTTTGGCAAAAGTAAGATATTTTTTTAAAAAAAAGGCAAACTAAATCTAAGATGTAAAATTAGGCTCTGCTTCTCCTTTCTTTCCCCTTCCAATATTTCTAACACAGATCTGACAAGCTAAATTCCTTTATAAGCCACTATAAACTATCCAAGGCTTCACATTATACTCTGTTCATTTGTTATTTCTTGCTTTAAATTGTTCTGCTAAGGGTTTCTCTGTCTCTTCCAGATAACTACATTTTATTTGACAGTTCTCAACAGGTTAAACAGAACTATATTTAAAAGAGAAAAAGGTTTTTTTTTTCTTTCTTTCTTTCAAGAAGACCGTGTTTCTGTCCAAGAATTACTTTGATTCCTCTACATTTTTCTTTATTATATTATTTATTATTGTTGGCTATACAGTCAGCCAGAAATTTAGATTTAGATTTGTCATTTTCATCTACCTATTAGGTCCTTCCCAAGGATTTGAGACAGGCAGAATAATTTGTGGTTTCTACAAACTGGAGTGAAGAACAAATCAAAGAAAAATGAAACTTAGACATACTCATAAAAAAGGAGATTTTACTCTCAAGGACAAAACATTCTCGAGGGTTGTCCATGGAGAAAATGGGGTGCAGGATTTTATAGAGGGACTGGTCCTTTGTGTAAACTTGGGTGTGCTTGAGCAGGGTCCGTAAGATTGTCTGGGACACTACACATCCTCTTCACAACCTGTTTTCCTTGTTACCTTCTGGGAGGTGGGGGCTCCGTAGTATCTGAAGTAGAACATCCAGATTCAGCCATAGTTTCATTCCATACAGCATTAACCTTGCAAACTCTCAAGCTTCCTCCTTCCATTATATATTCAAGATGGACAGTATTTAATATTTATTTGCTACGTATGTGTAGGGATGTGGGTCTATACATATGTTGTTCATAGTATGTTTAGGGGTGTGTCATGTATGTGTTTCACTTTGAGAGCGGGCAACTCAATTTCATTTTTGATGTGTGCCATTGTATCTACAGTAAAAAAAAATGACAATAAAGGTTATCTTATTTTATGTTCAAAGTGTTCTTTCTATGCAGTTTGGGATGTTCCTGCTTTCAGCTTTGATCCTGTGTGAAATTGGAAAAGATAGATTGCCTTCACATTCAGACATGCAGATTCCATCTCTAGAGCTCCCCTCCACCCCGATGGAATTCCTGTTTCCCCATGGAACCAGTGAAGTGCCAAAAGAGAGGGGGCAGTATGCTGCTTCTCTGACTCTCTCACACACATGTAACTGTGGTTTGTTAATATTGCCTAGCAATTCCCTTCACCAAAATTCAGAACTGTCCCAATTAAGCTCAGCCACAAGCAGGCCAAGATTAGTCCCCAGAGCAATTTCCCAATAATACCCAAAGCAACTGAAAGTTGCTCAAACAAAATAACTCCACCAGACAAACTTTTAAATCCACATACTAGAGAACTCATGGGGCAAGAAAAATCCAGAGTCTCCAAGGCACAAATCAATTCCAAACACGGTGTCAATCCAGAGTGAAGCAGGAAACATGACAGCCAAAAACCACACAGCTAGAAAACAAGCACAGTTTGTTCCCAGCAATTCCCTTCATCTGTCTGCTGTGATAAATAGCCACTTTCCAGTGCAGCATATCAAGACAGGTGGGGCCTTCTCCTCTTGAGTAGTCTGGCTGATCTCTGCTTCTCCTGCCTTTTCTCTGCCCTATGTGTTCTCGGATCAGGTGCAGAAGGCAGTTCCTCTCCTCTTTGCTGGCCACCTGCCACTGCAAGCTTTCCCCAGCTGAAGCCTCTTCCAAATCTCTTCCAGACAGCTGTTCAAAGACATCAATCAACTCAGTTCCTGACGTGCCAAGAATGGGCTCATCCTCCCCATAGAGCTGATCTCTGAGGGGGTATCTGGAGAGTCATACAAGGGAGACATCACAGGTAGATGGGAGACTTTTTAAGCTTCTAAGAGGCAGATGTTGTTGTCTGATGGCATTAGAGGTATTGTTTCAGGTTGTAAGCTATTCCAAGGAAAACTATCTTTTGCAATTGACTGATAGTGATTTTGTCAATGCTGATGGTGTTCAGTTAGTGCTCTAGAGTTCAGTTAGTGCACCCAAGGCACCCCTTGTTAATTATTATTTTGTGTGTGTGTGTGTGTGTGTGTGCGTGCGTGTGTGTGTGTGCATGTGTGTGTGTAGGGGTAATCTACAGTTAGATTCACAGTCTATATCTGATAGAAACTTAATACTTCAAATCCTAACCCAGGAACCAAGGTTGTATCTAAGAATATAGGCAGCTGCACAACAAAGTGGTTTATCATTCTTTAAAATCTTTGCCAGCATGATTCTTTGATGAGAAAACAGTTCTTTACAACCAAAAGATTGACCTACTCTCTAATTTTTCCATAAATCTTAACTGTTGTTTTCTAGTTGCTGGGGAAAAAAAAGATGAACTTTCCAAGTATAGCTGGCTGGCTACTGTGTGGCAGACAATAATCTAGAACATAGAATAATAGGGTGGGAAGGGGCCTTGGAGATCACCTAGTCCACTGGTTCTCAACCTTTTTCAGGTTGAGACCCCACTTGCACCATCCATGTGTGGCGCGACCCTGACCCGTGCCCCGCATGCACGCGCGACAGGCCGATCCGCGCACGCGCATGCGATGGGCTGATCCATGCACGCGCGCGCAATGGCCCGAACCATGCATGTGTGGCGCGCGCGCGACGGCCCGATCCGCGCATGCATGTGCGACGGCCCGATCCATGCATGCGTGGTGCGTGCGCAATGCCCCGAACCGCGCATGCATGCGTGACGGCCTGATCCACGCATGCGCGGCACGTGCGCGACGGCCCAAACCGCGCATGCACGTGCGACGGCCCGAACCGCGCATGCACGCACGATGGCCCGATCCGCACATGTGCGGTGCAGCGTGATGGCCCGAACTGCGCATGTGTGCGCGACGCCCCGACCCGCGCATGCGCGGCGTGACAGACCGATCCACATATGCGCGGTGCGCGTGATGGTCCGAACCACGCATGTGTGGTGCGATGGGCCGATCCGCGTATGCACGGCGTGCGTGATGGGCCGAACCACGCATGTGCGGTGTGATGGGCCGATCCGCACATGCGCGGTGTGCGCGCGATGGCCTGAACCGCACATGCACGGCGCGTGCGCGATGGGCCGAACTGCGCATGCACGGCGCGCGCGCGACGGGCAAAAAAATGGCAGATTGCGGTGTCCGGTGACGCCCACGAAACGGTCGTTTGACCCCAAATGGGGTTGCGACCCATAGGTTGAGAACCGCTGACCTAGTCCAACACAGGACATTCTATACCAGTGAATTGCAGACTTGCATGTGTGCTCTCACAAATGGAGGTTTGCATACTAGCATGAGTGCCTGCCACTCACACAAATGGAACTTCACACACCAGAGCGAGCACTCACCACTCACACAAGTGGAGCTTCGCACACATGCTGTTTGCATGGCTTGGTTGCAACTGGGCATTAGCCCATGGGTTCTGGACCCCTACCCTAAACCATTCCAGACAAATGGCTTTGTCAAGTCTTCTTACAAAACTCCAGTGATGGAGCATCCACAATTTCTGGAGGCAAGCCATTCCACTCATTAATTGTTCTCACTCTCAAGAAATTTCTCTTTAATTCTAGATTGGATCTCTCTCTAATGATCTTCTACCAGAAATAAAAATCAGAAGTGATTTTCGTTGGACTCAGGAATGTCAATGATGGAAGAAATGTTAATGCCCCTTCATTTTTTAAGAACAGTACTGCCACAGTTTGTTATGTCATTATTATTATTTGGCTTAGTAAAGAATAACAACATAAGCTAGTTGAGACCAAGGACAATGTCTGCTAAGGCAGCAACATCCTGAATTTAAACAAATGTCTGTTTTAGAGCAATCTGTAAAAAAATATCTCTGAATGGAGAATGCTTCTGTGATAAAAAGCTAATTTATTGTTTTGTTAGAGAAGGAGAATAGAGTTACTTCCTGATGGGGAACCATAAAGGCAGGAGAATATTGAGAAAAGGGGTAAACAACGGGAGAGGCAATTAATAGCTAGAGTAAAAAATAAAAAAGGAATATATTGTAAACCACAATTACAACAGTAACAAAAGGAGATTTCTGGCAACCACTTGTGACAAGCCAAAGATTTATTATGTAATTAAGCACAAAGTAGTGTTGAGGTACCTCTTTAAAGAGAAACAACTTGTTAGGTTATTGTTTAAAGTGTAGCATTAATTGTTCAGGGTCAGTTTGTCCTTTGAGAAAGAACAACACACTTTCCAATGCGTAAATTATTATACAGCCTGGAAACGAAAAGCAAAAGAACACGGTCAATTATGATAATTCTCAAGATATGCACTCTATCAGTTTTGTGGTCTCTTAAAGAAAGTGTGTTTATCTATAGAAATGTGGAAGACATGAGTCTTCGGAGAGCGGCATACAAATCCGAATAAATAAATAAAATAAATGATGTCATTTCCATTCAAACTAAATCTTCATTCCTTCACATAAGGTACCAGTATGGTGGTGTGGTAAGAACGCACCACCCCGATCCTTTTTATTATGGAACCGCATCTACATGGAGGGAAGTGTGTAGTGGGGTGCCCCAGGGCTCTGTTCTGGGCCCAGGGCTCTTCAACATCTTCATCAATGATCTGGATGAGGGGATAGATGGGGAACTCATCAAATTTGTAGACGACACCAAGCTGGCAGGAATAGCCAACACTCCAGAAGACAGGCTTAAGATACAGAAGGATCTGGACAGACTTGAACACTGGGCGCTATCTAACAAAATGAAATTCAATGGTGAAAAAGCAAGGTTCTACATTTAGGCAATAAAAACCAAATGCACAAGTACAGCATAAGTGGCACCTTGCTCAATAATAGTAACTGTGAGAGGGACCTCAGAGTCCTAGTAGACAATCACCTAAATATGAACCAGCAGTGTGGTGCAGCTGCCAAAATGGCCAACACAGTGCTAGGCTGCATTAACAGAGGGATAGAATCAAGATTACGTGAAGTATTAATACCACTTTACAATGCCTTGGTAAGGCCACACTTGGAATACTGCATCCAGTTTTGGTCACCACAATGTAAAAAGATGTTGAGACTCTAGAAAGAGTACAGAGAAGAGCAACAAAGATGATTAGGGGACTGGATGTTAAAACATATAAGGAAAGGTTGCTGGAATTGGGTATGTCTAGTTTAATGAAGAGAAGGATGAGGGGGGACATGATAGCAGTGTTCCAAAATCTCAGGGGCTGCCCCAAAGAAGAGGGAATCAAGCTATTCTCCAAAGCACCTGAAGGCAGGACAAGAAGCAACGGGTGGAAACTAATCAAGGAGAGAAGCAACCTAGAACTAAGGAGAAACATCTTGACAGTTAGAACAATTAACCAGTGGAACAACCTGCCTCCAGAAGCAGTGAATGCTCCAACACTGGAAGTTTTTAAGAAGAGACTGGACAGCCTCCAAGGTCCGTTCCAACATTATTATTATTATTATTATTATTATTATTATTATTATTATTATTATTATTATTATTATTATTATTATTATTATTATTCCCCCCAAATCACAAGAATAAAACTCACAAAAAGAAATACAGAAGTAATGTTTCACTTATGAAATCCCTGGCTATTGCAAAAAGCAGAATCATTGAATCAGGTCTGTTAATTCACAAAGAGAGCTCATTGGAGGTAATAGACAGACTAAATATATATATCTTAAATAATAAATATATATTAATCTGTATGTTATTTCTTATATTCCGTTGCTCTTGTTTTCCTTTCTTCTTTTGTTTTCTTTCGTTTCTCTTCTTTTTCCTCTCTCTTTTCATTCTTTTACCTATTTCTTAAGAAATGTAAAAGTGTGAGATGGCCTATATGGAAAAAATAGAATTAAAGCCGTCAATGTAAATGTAATTAACCATTGAGAAAATTTTTATTAGTAAGAATATCTAGAATTTGATGGGAGAAATAAACTAAAATAAGGATTGTAACAGGATTTATGACAAGGCAACCAAAATGACTGAGAAGAAAAGAAATATTATACTAATATGATTATTTTTAGAAATATTGGAAAAATTATATACTTAATTGTTATTCATTAAAACGATAAGAATTGTATTAACTCAATGTTTGCAAAAAAAGATATTTTGGGGTAAGAGGAAATCAACCAAAATTAATATATGGAACACAGATTATAGAAATTAATTGTTAAGGATTGTTTCACAAATGTAACCCAGAGAACACACTGTTTACCAATTATTGAGTGACTTATGTTTTGTTAAAAAATAAATAAAATATATTGCAAAAATAGACAGTCTAAAGATAAGGGGTAAAATTAATTACATTTGTTTGACAGGATTAAAACCCAAAGAACTCAGTATTTTAGACCCATTGATAGTCTTTGAGAAACAAGCTAAACAGATCTAATAACAAAAGCACACAAAGCAAGCTTGCAAATTACGAAATGCTGTAAAACTATATAAAAATCCTTGTATTCATCAAATCAGGGGGTCACCTGTCCCAGAACTGCATGCTGTTGCTGGTTCTGCTCTTCAATAAAAAAAAGAACCTTCTTTCAAAAGCAGCCTCCATTTTTATTTCCAGCTTTGAATAGGATCTAATTTTCCTTTCAACAGTGGGATCTAAATTTCAGAAGCTGACTTTGATGAAAGTGTTCCAATATCTCAGGGGCTTCCCCAAAGAAGAGGGAGTCAAGCTATTCTCCAAAGCGCTTGAAGGCAGGACAAGAAGCAACGATGGAAACTAAGCAAGGAGAGAAGCAACCTAGAACTAAGGAGAAACTTCCTGACAGTCAGAACAATTAACCAGTGGAACAACCTGCCTCCAGAAGCGGTGAATGCTCCAACACTGAAAGTTTTTAAGAGAGACTGGTCAGCCATTTGTCCAAAAATGTATAGGGTTTCCTGCCTGAGCAGGGGGTTGGACTAGTTGACCTCCAAGGTCCCTTCCAACTTTATTATTATTAATATTATTATTATTATTATTATTATTATTATTATTATTATTATTATTAGTAGTAGTAGTAGTAGTAGTAGTAGTAGTAGTAGTAGTAGTAGTATTTCCTAAAGGTCAAATCCTGCTTCCCTGGGGCTGTGGCTGATGACTCTTAGATTTTTGGTGTGAGGGATTGTTGATTCTAGGGATCTTTCTTTCAAATCCCAGCTTCCTGACTCCAGTCTTTCTGACAAGAGTATCACATCTGCATTTCTGCAGACTTGGTTTCTGTTTGGGACAGAGAAACTTCGGGGAGGGGGTTGGTTTCTGCCTTTAAGATCCTTTGGGGAAATATATTCTGCCTTTTAAATACTTACAAGAATATTTCTTTCTCGGGGGGAGGGGCTGACTTCCCATACCACCCATGAACTAGCATTCAGGAGAAATAATACAAACTCCTAAACCTCACATCACATGGACAGACTCGACCATAGTTTCAGCTAGGAACTGTTGAGTATCCTAAAGCAAATTAAGTCCCAAAATGCTAGGTGTAGTGCTCAAAGAAGTGAGATTATACGAACGCCTACACTGGCTGTTATTATACATTAGGAAGGGATTTTAACATATATTTAAATTTATTTTATGAGCAGCTGCTTCTTGTGCATGTATTCAGATATTTTAGAACATTTGTTCTTTCTCCCTCCCCTTCTTCCGCAGCCTTCAGGCTCTATCAATGTGAAATTCATTACTTAGGCAAAATATTTGACATTATTTCTTTCATTCAGTTCTGGGTTGTCTTAAAGTGTGGTGACATCTCTTCAAAACATTTCACCGCTGATAGCATTCAATGTGGAACAATGTGACAAGCCTTGTTAGACCTGGTTTTGAAAGAAAAATACAATGCATGGAGAGGAGGAGAAAGAGGAGGAGGAGGAGGAGGAGGAGGAGAAGGAGAAGGAGAAGGAGAAGGAGGAGGAGGAGGAGGAGGAGAAGGAGAAGGAGAAGGAGAAGGAGAAGGAGAAGGAGAAGGAGAAGGAGAAGGAGAAGGAGAAGGAGAAATAATTGAAAAGACTGCATATTCTTTCCAGTGATACCACTTTGGTATGACTACAAAAGTGTCCTCGCAGTTACTCTCTTGTACTGATGGATGAAGTTGAAGAGAGACCCACATCACTAGCTAGGAAGGAGAAAAATTCAGTCCATGTCTCATTGTTAAATCTGCAAGGTAGTCTGAACAAGGAAGTCTGCTATCAAGTCTTTCTGCCTTCCTCTCCTTTTACTCTCTGCAAAATGAGGGAGGGTCCTTTCTGAAACATTTCCCATGCCCTCCTGCCTTCTGTGCACTGAGAGAGATATCTTTTGCATGCCAGTTGTCCCATCTTGTGACGGGAGCAGTAAGGAGCTGGGTTCCCAAGAGGGAAGAGCTGCATTCCAGAGGAGTAAGAAGCAACTCAGTCCATGTCAGGCGCAGCGAAAGACATTGGTAAATAGTTAAGGCATGCAACTTCATTGTTCTCTGCTTAAACTGCAAGAATCCCCCTAGACTGTTTGACGTCTCCTGGTAATGACCAAATAAGGCTTCTTATTTTTCTTATATATATTTATAGCAGTTTATGTAAGCAAAGCCCCTATTTAAGGAAATTTCTAACACTTCTCACTCCAGAGTTTCTCCTTTTTTCTTCCTACATCTCTGTTTACAAAATGCAAGTGTAGACTGAATTGTTATCATGATTAGCAATCATCTACATGTTCTTGGTGGAAGCAAGGGCTGAAGGTTACTTCCTATTCAGATTATTTGCAAGGAATTGTACTTTTTTTCCTGATGGGTCTCTTTGTTTTTGTTTTTCCTTCTCTTGCTGTTTGAAAGTTTTCAGATTGGGCACGGTGTCATCCCAAAATCCAGGAGAGATAGAGACACCTTTCTAAGCAGGATTCACCAGTGAGAAAGAGAATTAAAACATAGAATCATAAGCTTGGAAGAAATCTCGGAGATCTTCCAGGCCAACCCTCTGCTCAAGACAGGAGGCCTTATAACAAGGGTCTTCAAACTTGGCCCTTTTATGACTTGTGGACTTCAACTCCCAGAATTCCTCAGCCAGGATGGCATCTCTGATCTCATTTGAATATAAACTAACTGCAGCAGCTTTGTAATTTCTGCAAAGTCCAGATGGAAGGGGACAGATCAAGTGCTCCCCCCATGTGCTCATCTAGTTGAGATCAAAGAATAACAAAATAACAAGAGTTGGAAGGGACCTTGGAGGTCTTCTGATGCAACCCCTGCTCAAGCAGGAGATCCTTCAGACAAATGGCCATCTAGTCTCTCTCTTCTTGAGAACCTCCAGTGGTGGAGCACCCATAACTTCTGAAGACAAGTCCTTCCACTGGTTGATTATTCTGTCAGGAATTTTTTCCTTAGTTCTAGGTAGGATCTCTACTTTGTAGTAGTCCAGAATGCAGCCACGCGAGCCGTCTTGGGTCTCCCAAGACATGCTCATATCACTCCAGCCCTCCGTGAGCTGCACTGGCTACCAATTGGTCTCCGAACACAATTCAAAGTGTTGGTTATGACCTATAAAGCCCTTTATGGCAATGGGCCAGGATACTTGTGGGACCGTCTTCTGCCCCATGAATCCCAGCGACCAGTTAGGGCACATAGGGTTGGCCTCCTACAGGTCCTGTCTGTTAGACAATGTCATCTGGCGGGGCCTAGGGCAAGGGCCTTCTCTGTTGCTGCCCCAGCCCTCTGGAACCAGCTTCCCTCGGAGGTTCGTACTGCTCCCTCCTTCCTAGCTTTCCAAAAACTCTTGAAAACACATTTATGCAGACAGGTTTGGGGCGTGTGAGCTGCACTGTGCCCCTGGGCCTCTGATTGTGACTGTGTGTTGTATGAGTGGAAATAGTTATATAGTTTTTACATTGTAAAGTAGTATTTTAATTGAATTATACTATATTTTTGTACTTGTATTTTTGCTGTGAGCCGCCCTGAGTCTTGGGAGAAGGGCGGCATATAAGTCAAATAAATAAATAAATAAAGGCAACTTCAGAGAGAAAGTTCATTGGTGTAGATTGGATTTTAATTCTTAATCAGAATAGAGCCGGAAGGGGCCTTGGAGGTCGTCTAGTCCAACTCCCTGCTCAAGCACAGAACCCTATAGCATTCCAGACAAGTGGCTGTCCGGTCTCTTCTTAAAAGCCTCCAGTAATGAAGAACTACAACTTCTGAAGGCAACTTCTGTTCCACTGGTTAATTGTCCTCACTGTTAGCAAGTTTCTCCTTAGTTCCAGGTTGCTTCTTTCCTTGATTAGTTTCCATCCATTGTTTCTTTCTCCTGCCTTCTGCTGCTGCTACTTTTGCATAGATCATGAGTAGAAAAATGCTGGTGAGGCAGGTTTGATCACATGGAGGCAAATGTAGTTTAAAAATGAATTTATCAACCTTTAATTTAATTTAATTTAATTTTTCGGACTTATATGCCGTTCCTCTCTGAAGACTCGGAGTGGCTTACAACATAAACAAAACAATATTTCAAAAACAGTCCAAAACTAAAAACATTAAAAAAAAATAACACCCCAGACACATTCATCATTCACTCAACGATCCACAGTCAGCCCCAGGCCTGCCGGCAAAGATAAGTTTTAAGATTCTTTCGGAAGGCTGGGAGGGTGGGAGAAGCGCGGATTTCAGGAGGCAGTTGGTTCCAGAGGGCGGGCGCCACAACAGAGAAGGCCCTTCCCCTAGGACCCGCCAGATGACATTGTTTCGCTGATGGGACCCGGAGGAGGCCGACCCTGTGCGCTCTCACCGGTCGAAGGGAAGTATGTGGCAGAAGACGGATGCTCATGGGTCATTTGGAAAGCATTTTTGGAAACTTGGGTAGCGTGAGGCAGTTTGAAATCCTCAAATGGCTGATACAAATGTAATGAGGTTGTGCTTATCAGAATACTCTTCACGTGCAATGAACTGCAGGCTTTCATTGATAGGCACCTATTAAGGAAAGCAGGGCAGAGTCGTTGTTTGAAAAGGTGATGGAAAGTGATGGATTCTGGTTGATGGATGGTTCCCTCTGATGGACGGAGGGTTGCAAGAGAATAACATTTCCAATTCCCAGGTTTCTGCTCAGGAGAACTTTCTGAGAAATGTCAAAGGGATATATATTCATTGGGTTGTACTTATTTGTGCATGTCCAATTCTTTGCAGATACCATCTCCTCAGGTGGTTATCATGATATGCAAAAGAGAAATGTCTTGTTGGTTTATCTTAATTTTGTAATGTAAGCTAGATGAAGTAAGGACCTACATTTCCAAAATCTTCAGATGAAAAAACTCCCAGTTCATTACAATAGCAGTAGCAGTAGCAAGAGCAGTAGCAGTAACAACAGCAGTAGTAGTAGCAGTAGCAATAACAATATTTATTTATTATTATTTATTAACAATAGCAATAGCACTTAGACTTATATACTGCTTCATAGTGCTTTACAACCCGCTTTAAGTGGTTTACATACATACATACATTTGTCGTATATAGCATGTGTGTTATGTATGTGTACACATTTGAGGGCAAGAAACAAAATTTTATTTTTAATGTGTGCCAATATGCCCACAGTAAAAAAAAGTGACAATAAAGGTTATCTATCTATCCAGCCATCCGTCCGTCGGTCCGTCCGTCCGTCCGTCCGCCCGCCCGCCCGCCCATCCATCCACCCACCCACCCACCCATCCATCTCTATCTATCTATCTATCTATCTATCTATCTATCTATCTATCTATCTATCTATCTATCTATCTATCTATCTATCTATCTATCTATCTATCTATCTATCTTTGTAAAGATCAGCATATGGCCCACAACAACTTGGTTACCCATTTTATTGACCTCAGAAGGATGGAAGGCTGATTCAACCTTGAATCCTATCAAGATTGAAGTGCTGGCAGTGGACAGTTAGCCTGCAATACTGTATTCTAACCACTTTCTTTCCATTCTTTCACATATATTACTTCCAAGCTTTGTGTCCCTCATCTTTTAAATGTGTCTTACATTTTTTTTCTATCCAGATGCATAACATTAAGTTTCTTCCTATAAAATTCCATCCCATTCATTTCAATCTATTGCTCAAGTCTTTTCTTGAGAAAAGAATCTAGAAGCTTGTTTTCAGATCTTCTGTTGCCAATAATGAAATATCTCTCCCCCCCCCATTTAATTTAGGTGGACCAGATTGTCTAAGAATGCTTCTCCTTTGCTTTAATAATAGCAGAGATTCCTCTTCACTTATCTGGCTGGCTATGAATATTTTTATGATGGTTTGAATGATTAATCCTCACACTACACCATGATTGTTGGTTTCAAAGCACTGTGGTTGTGTTCATCCTTGAAGCTAAATCACATCCCTGCATGATGGCTTAGCACAGAGGTCTTCAGGCTTGGCTCTTTTATGACTTGTGGACTTCAACTCCCAGAATTTCTCAGCCAGGCTGAGGAATTCTGGAAGTTGAAGTCCGCAAGTCATAAAAGGGTCAAGTGTGAAGACCCCTGGCTTAGCACAATGCAGGAACCTTGCTGGTGGCTGCTTTTGTCCATCTAGACTGAGATTCCTCTAACAAACTGAAGTCTATCATATTATTACACTGAAGAACAAATAAAGAAAGATAAAACATGACAAAACTGCCTGTTTTTATGCAAGGCATCATTCTCTGGAGAAAATGCAGAGATGGCATAATTTTTTTTCTTTGTCACCCAAGTGTGTATGTGTGTGTGTTTGTTTGTGTGTATGTATGTATGTGTGTGTGTGAGAGAGAGAGAGAGAGAGGAGGGGAGGGAGGAGGGAGAAGAAGAGGTGATATTTATAGAACCCAGCTTTATGTTTGTCACTTGTTTCTTCTTATAGATGTAAGAGGTGATGTTATTTCTTCCAAATGTCACTACAGCCTTCCTACTCCACAATTTAGGGAAAAAAGAAACATGGGACTTATTGCTAGCTGAGCTTTTGAATGACTATCATTAAGGCTGAGAAACCCAAAAAGGTGCTTTTTTCCTGTCTTTCTCTCTCTCCATATGGCAAATAAATTGCAGACAGAAAACCCTCCACAGGAGAGCCGAACACACACACACACACACACACACACACGATGTAACCTGGTCATTGTTAAGTCTAAAGTTTTCTACCTTTGCACACCTTCATGTCCGTGATGGTATGTGTAGTTGGAAAAAGAGTGAGGGGAGAGGGCACATTGGCAACATCACTCCAGTTTGTCAGGGAAGAAGAAGCACATTCCAGAAAGGGGCTCAAAACGAGAGATGATGTGATCCTGAATTGGATGAGGGAGGGAGGAAGAGGTATATGTGTTGTGAGTGTCCCTAGACCAGCTTGGGAAGTGTCAGAATATGAGGATCAGCAGCCAGGCCCCTCTGGGTGTTTTCCCCTCCCGGCAGCCGAGGAAGAGCAGCCAGGCCCCTCTGGGTATTTTCCCCTCCCGGCAGCTGAGCCAGACAGGGAGGAGATTTACAGGCAGTCTGGATCAGATTCACAAAGTGAGGAGTCAGATTTGGATCAAGAAGATAAATGGCTTGATCCGAGATTCCGAAGGTTTGATAAGCAACGGTGTCAGTTAAGTGGAAAAAGGAAGTAATGAGGGGAAGTGACGTATCGGACACTATATTAGAAGGGGACAGAGAGACTACGCCTTTGTCACGAGCAACGTTAATCAAGGAGTAGCCTGATATCTGGAGCATTGCCTTTGAATTCACTCTTCTGATGTTTTGGAAATCTACGGAAGAATAATGAGGTATTGGACAATGTGATAAAGAAAGAGTGAGTAATTGGAAGGTGTGTTTTAATCTAAATGTAAATAAATGAGATTTGGCCGTTCTTGCCAGCAACATGCCAGCAGCGTGCTCTGAAGTGAATCCTTTTGAAATGTGTTAAATAAACCTCTTAAAGACATATTTATGTGGATTTTAATGAGGTGAGAGGGGCCAGACAGAACAATATGTAACAGAATAACAGAGTTGGAAGGGACCTTGGAGGTCTTCTAGTCCAGCCCCCTGCTCAAGCAGGAGACCCTATAGCATTCCAGACAAGTGGGTGTCCAGTCTCTTCCTAAAAACCTCAGAAGGATGGAAGGCTGATTCAACCTTGGATCCTATCAAGATTGAAGTGCTGGCAGTGGACAGTTAGCCTGCAATACTGTATTCTAACCACTTTCTTTCCATTCTTTCACATATATTACTTCCAAGCTTTGTGTCCCTCATCTTTTAAATGTGTCTTACATTTTTTTCTATCCAGATGCATAACATTAAGTTTCTTCCTATAAAATTCCATCCCATTCATTTCAATCTATTGCTCAAGTCTTTTCTTGAGAAAAGAATCTAGAAGCTTCTTTTCAGATCTTCTGTTGCCAATAATGAAATATCTCCTCCCCCCAACTTAATTTAGGTGGACCAGATTGTCTAAGAATACTTCTCCTTTGCTTTAATAATAGCAGAGATTCCTCTTCACTTATCTGGCTGGCGATGGTGAGCACCCACAGCTTCTGAAGGCAAGCTGTTCAGGCAAGCTACACTTTACAATCTTCCAAGGTATATCTATTACAGGGGTCTTCAAACTTGGCCCTTTTATGACTTGTGGACTTCAACTCCCAGAATTCCTCAGCCAGCATGCCTGGCTGAGGAATTCTGGGAGTTGAAGTCCACAAGTCATAAAAGGGCCAAGTTTGAAGACCCCTGATCTATTAGGTTACAAGGGTTATAACTTTAGTCTGGCAAGATTCTGGCTATTAAAAGATAAAGGTTTCTCCTGTCCAGTCAAGTCTGACTTTAGAGAAGGGTGCTCATCTCTGATTGCTAGCCAAGAGAGACAACCTTGTCCAAAGACATTTCCGTGGTCATATGGCTGGTCTGACATATGCCAAGGTGCATGGAATATGTTGATTTTCCCACCAATGTGGTACCTATTGATCTAGTTGCATTTGCATGCTTTCAGACTTCTAAGTGGGCAGGAGCTGGGGCAAGTAACAAGAGCTCAACCCATTACACAGCACTCAATTCTTGAAACTGGTCTCTTAGCTTTCCAGAAGAAAAGCTTAGCATCTTTAACTGCTTTCTGTCAATGAGTCATAAGGAAATAAAGAACTGGAGTTGACTGGATATCACCATGTCATCTTTAGACTTAGGGCTAACAGGTTCTTTGCAGATTAGTTGAAAAAAAAAACAAGCTTGTTTCAACCTGAATTTATAGAATCTTCCTGTTGAAATTGATCACTTAACCATGGAATCTAATTCCTAACCACTGTAAAAATCTATACGGGTAATCCCTTTGCAGGTGAACCACAATTGGGACCGGGATTTCTGTTGCTAAGTGATATGGTCATCAAGTGCAATGTGTAGGAGAAGAAGTGGCAGATTCTAGGAGGTGGAGTTAAAAGAGGCATCAGGCTAGAATCTCTGCCAAGCCACAAGCAAACTAAGTCTAACCTCCCTTATCCCAAAGATGCTTTTTCACGAGGCAGCTGGGACTTTCTTGTTTTTCCTTTGAAGGCATTTCACTTCTCATCCAAGAAGCTTCTTCAGCTCTGACTGAAGGGAATGGAAGGCTTTATATTCCTTTATATTCCTTGCAGACAGCTGGTCATTTGCATTCTTTTAGAGAGTCCTTGAGGTTACTTGGAGGCTTATCTGTGCCCTCAGGGTCACCTGAATTGTGCAAATGCGTGTGGAGCCTTCTTGGAACTGCTGAAAGGACTGTGTTGTGGACTAGAGAGAGATGATGTCGTATCTCTCTCCCTCTGTTGAGAGAGGGCTGTTCCATTTTTATATAAATACCTCTTTGACCCTCTTTCAAACCTCTTTCAAACCAAACCCTCTGAACCCCAGATCTCACTAAGTTAAGGAGCTGTCTCCTGTTCATTTCCCCCCCTTTACCTGTCTTTGGGCCACCACAACTCTGCCCTGTGGAAACCAAGATGATCAGTGGACTGGAGGCTAAAACATATAAGAACAGTTGCTGGAATTGTCTAGTTTAACGAAGAGAAGGACGAGGGGGGACATGATAGCAGTGTTTCAATATCTCAGGGGCTTCCCCTAAGAAGAGGGAGTCAAGCTATTTTCCAAAGCTCCTGAAGGCAGGACAAGAAGCAAAGGATGGAAACTCATCAAGGAGAGAAGCAACCTAGAACTAAGGAGAAATTTCCTGACAGTGAGAACAATTAACCAATGGAACAACCTGCCTCCAGAAGTGGTGAATGCTGCAACACTGGAAGTTTTTAACAAGAGATTGGACAACCATTTGACTGAAATGGTATAGGGTTTCCTCTGCCTGAGCAGGGGGTTGGACTAGAACGCCTTCAAAGTCCCTTCTAACAGTTATTCTGTTATTTTTTTATTGATCCTGCAGTGGGAGTGGCAAGCATGCCTTTATGATGTGTCCTTCAAGAAAATATAGGAATGACTTGCACAAAGTCACTCTGTTCTTACACTCTGTGTAAGAACACAACTTTTGTAAAATTACAATTCTGTTCAGAGAAGGAGAAAAAAAATGTTCTGCCTTTCTGCAATTTACACAAAGGTGTTACCATCTCATAAATATGCCTCTCTCTTTCTCCCAGGAGGCATCAATGGTACCTGATTGTATGCTGATTTATGGGAACCTTATGCAGAAACATACTCTGGAATACCAGCTGAATAATAGTCTGCACAATTATTAGGCTTCTGGTTTTTACAGCCTTTGGAAGAGATTGATTTCTGGCCATTCCCATCTCTGCTGGGTTTTAAGGCTGAGCCATGATGTAAATAGACTCTGCTATTTATCTGTGTGCCAAGCTGCATCCTTGGACTGAATAATTCTAAACCACCAAGGAAGCTGAACAGTGTTTTGCTTAGTAAATCACTTAACAGGGAGGCCACACCGTTAAGTGTGCCCTGGTTAAATAACATTTATTATTGGGTAAATGTAAACAAGGCTTCCCAAGAGAAAGGCTAATTGTCTGTAAGAGAAACATGCTGTCAAGAGGCATTGAAACAAAGATTGGGTGAGTGGGAGGGTGATGGTGTATTTAGGGGTAGAGTGGAACAATGTGTTCTAGAAGACATTATTGTCTTTACCTTTGACATTCAGGAATTCATCCAGTTCCTTGTGGCTGTTGCAATGGGCTCCTTTACTGAAGCAGTGAAGTTTGACCCTTGCCAAGAAAAAAAACATAGGTGAAATCAGAACCAAGTTCAATCAAAGTCACCATCTTGCTTATTTTGACTTTTCTTTGACTTGTCCTTGCCAAGGCTCCTAACACTGACTGCTAGAATAAAATTTGGAATTAGGTGGCCAACAAACGAGTACTGGAACACATAACATCAGACATGTCACTAGAAGGGGGGGGGAATCACAAAACTGCTGCTCACTTACTTTGGTCGTGTCATGTGGGAGAATTCACTAGAGAAAGCAATTATGTTTGGAAGAATTAGTGGTAAAAGGAAACCAGGCCGCCACCACTGACACCAGCCAGAGCATGGAAAAACTCAAAGAAGGAAAGCAAGATCAGAAGCTGTGGAGAGATCCGGTCCAGAGAATTGCAAGAGTCAGACATGACTGAATGATCACAGAACATAGAATAATGAAGTTGGAAGAGACCTCAGAAGTCTTCTAGTCCAATGGAGACCTCCAAAGTCCTTTCCAACTCTATTATTCTGTTAATAGTAACAACAGGGAGCATCTTACATACTTTAAAGTTGTTGGAAAGCTGCTGAAGAGGGCAACATTCCACAATGAATTGATTTAGGTTGAGAATGAATGAATGAATGAATGAATAATACTATAATAGTAATAAAGTTGGAAGGGACCTTGGAAGTCATCTAGTCCAACCCCCTGCTCAGGCAGGAAACCCTATACCATTTCAGACAAATAGCTGTTCAGTCTCTTCTTCAAAGCCTCCAGTGTTGGAACATTCATAGCTTGGAGGATGTTCCATTGGTCAATTGTTCTAACTGTTAGGAAATTCCTCCTTAGTTCCAGGTTGCTTTTCTCCTTGATTAGGTTCCATCCGTTGCTTCTTGCCCTGCCTTCAGGCACCTTGAAGAATAGCTTGACCCCTTCTTCCTTGTGGCAACCCTTCAGAACACTGCTATCATGTCCCTCCTCATTCTTCTCTTCATTAAACCAGACATACCCAATTCCAGCAACCGTTCCTTATATGTTTTATCCTCCAGTTCCCTGATCATCTTTGTTGCTCTTATCTGGTTTAGTAGAGTTTCTCTTAGGCAGTGAACTGAACTAGATAACCTAGAAGAGTGTTTTCCAATCTTGGCAGCCTCTTAACATGTGGCTTTCAATACCCAGAATTCCCTAGCCAGCATGACCATGGTTGAATTGTGGGAGTTGAAGTCCCTGGAACTGAAGGTTCCCAAGGTTGAAAAAAAAAACCTTAGAAAATCTCTTCAGTGAAGTCCTTGGTGCTCTCTGAGCTTGGTTGTTTTCTTGCAGACATTTCATTACCAAACTAGGTAACATCATCAATCTCATCTATTTCACGCATTCTGATTTTAACAGATTTAACAGATTTTGCAGAAATTTCAAAGTAGAGCCAAGCAGCCATTTCACCTTGATGGATATAGCTTCTGCTCATAAACCCAGGATTTGGGTATGTCTAATCTGGAGGACTAGGGGTTAGGTGAGAGCAGTATTCCAGTATTTGAGGGGCTGCCACAAAGAAGAGGGGGTGGACTTATTTTCCAAAGCATCTGAAGGCAGGACAGGATGGAAACTAATCAAGAAGACAAGCAATCTGGAATTAAGGAGAACCTTCCTAACAGTGAGGACAATTAGCCACTGGAAAAGCTGCCTCTGTAAGTTGTGGGTACTTCATCACTGGAGTTTTTTAAGAAGAGACTGGACAGCCACTTGCCTGAAATGATATAGGATCTCCTTCCTGAGCAGGGGGTTGGACTAGAAGACCTCCAAGGTCCCTTCCTGTTTTTTCCTGACAAAACTGGGAATTGTCAAAATTATTGTCATTTGAAGCAAAAGGCTGCAGAAATTCTACTGATTAGAAGTAAATTCCCTGACATTCACAGAGGTTTATACTGAAGGAATGCTTTTTCAAAACCTTCCTGACATCAAAGGGGTCTTTTCAAGAGAAGCCATGTCCTTTAGTCCTTTAACTTGGTTGATGCTTTCTTTTAAATTAGCACGTGGCCCTGTGTTATTTCTCTCCCGCTTTTACTGTTCTGCTTTTGCAGAAAGCACTTCCAGTGACTTTTACATCTGTTCTTTTTTCAAGAGGAGAATATTAATTTAAAGGTGGAGGGTTGTTCATTAAAAGTAGTATCGCTATTATTTATTTATTTATTTATTCATTCATTCGTTTGTTTATTTGTTTGTTCGTTTGTTTGTTTGTTTAAACTTATATGCCGCCCTTCTCCCAAGACCCAGGGCGGCTCACAACAAGAATACAAGTAAAAACTTAATATAGAATCAATTTAAAATCACTACCCACAATACTATATAAAAAACTAGATAATTTATAACACTCACACCACACACAATCACAGTCAAAGGCCCAGGGGCAGAGTGCAGCTCACATGCCCCAAACCTGTCTGCATAAATGTGTCTTCAACAGTTTTCAGAAAGCTAGGAGGGAGGAAGCAGTACGAACCTCTGTGGGAAGCTGGTTTCAGAGGGTTGGGGCAGCAACGGAGAAGGCCCTTGCCCTAGGCCCCGCCAGATGGCATTGTCTAACAGACGGGACCCGTAGAAGGCCAACCCTATGTGCCCTAACCGGTCGATGGGATTCATGAGGCTGAAGACGGTCCCGCAAGTATCCTGGCCCATTGCCATAAAGGACTTTATAGGTCATAACCAACACTTTGAATTGTGTTCGGAGACCAATTGGTAGCCAGTGCAGCTCACGGAGGGCTGGAGTGATATGAGCGTGCCTTGGGAGATCCAAGACAGCTCGCGCGGCCGCATTCTGGACCACCTGCAGTCTCCGGACATTCTTCAAAGGTTGCCCCATGTAGAGAGCATTACAGTAGTCGAATCTCGAGGTGACAAGGGCATGAGTGACTGTGAGGAGTGACTCCCGATCAAAATAGGGCCGCAACTGACGCACCAGGCGAACTTAGCGCTCTTTTAATTTTTAATTATTTATTTTTCCTTTGTAAGGGGTAGTAATTACGAAGTGAAGCAAGGGAGAACATTTTATTAGATTTGCCCACCTGAGCCGAGAGATGTGACGTGGTTTTTTTTTTCATGTGGAGTACGAAAGCTGGATTATTAAGCTTTTATTAGACCGCCGAGTTAATTGTGACCAAAGTGCTTCCCTTTGGCTATTCCAATTTTGCTTCCAAGGTCTGCCATTCACTTTCTCCATATGAAAATAAAGTCAGCAGTGGTTATGATTCATCGTACAATTTGCAGCAGTAAGTGTACATTTTAAGCAAATCTACTAAGGATGTGGAGCTTAGTCTAAAATTAGTTCATGTCAGGGTACCGTATTTTGCCTATTATATTGTTCGGTCACCGTGTGTGTGAATGATTTCAAAATGGTACAATCTGCATTTGTTTGCAAGACATTCTTGCATCCTAACATCCTAACATCCTTTTTTTGACAGTATGGATAATCTGGGACTTACACCTGTTTGTTTAGTGACTCTTCAAAATTACAACGGCACTGGAAAAAAAAGTGACTTTATGGCCACTTTTCACACTTACGATCCTTGTAGCGTCCCCAGGGTCATCTGATCAAAATTGGATTGTTTTATATTGAATGGCTTTATTGGTTTTAAAAGGCCTTCTTTTGTTTTAATTGCTTTTTTATTTTGTTTTATTTTTGGAATTGTAAGCTGCCCAGAATCATTGGTTGAGATGTCTGGCTATAAAAATTGGATGGATGGATGAATGAATGAATGAATGAATGAATGAATGAATGCAGTACTTTGGCCTTAAATTAACCACTCTTAATGCTATTTTGTAGATAGCAATACCACTTATATACTGTTCCACAGTGTTTTGCAGTCTTCTCTAAGCGGTTTACAGAATCACCATACTGTCCCCAACAATCTGGGTCCTCATTTTACTGACCTCAGAAGGATGGAAGGATGAGTCAACCTGTTTATGGTTGGAAAAAGGTCATCTCCAAGCATAGCCAGACAGTGTCAACCATACTGAATGGTCTCAGGGTGATTCAGTAGAACAGGGGTCCCCAGTCCTAGGTCCGTGGACCAGTACTGGGCTGTAGCATGCCAGCAACCCGTCTGCACAAACAAGCAAAACCCCATCCGTGGGATGTAGGCAGCACACAAAACCATGCACTCTTTGGTCCATGGAAAAAGTTTAGTTTAATCAGTTTAATCAAATTTATATGCCGCCCTTCTCCTAAGACCCAGGGTGGCTCACAACAACAATACAATAATACAATAAAAATTTAAAAATTAATTTAATTCACACCACATACAAACACAATCAGCTGACAGTCGCTGATGGAGGGACACTCCTAGGGCCCAGGGGCAGAGCACAGCTCATACGCCCCAAGCCTGTCGGCATAGATGTGTCTTCAGCAGTTTCCGGAAAGCTAGGAGGGAGGGAGCAGTACAAACCTCTGAGGGAAGCTGGTTCCAGAGGGCTGGGGCAGCAACGGAGAAGGCCCTTGCCCTAGGCCCCGCCAGATGACATTGTCTAACAGACGGGACTCATAGGAGGCCAACCCTATGCACCCTAACCGGTCGCTGGGATTCATGAGGCAGAAGACGGTCCCTCTCTCCATGTAACCGGTTCTTGGTGCCCAAAAGGTTGGGGACCTCTGCAGTAGAAGACAGCTTCCCATGGAGAGAAGAGATGAAAAGTAGATACAGTTGATCCTCCAGTGTACAAGTAGTCCTTAACTTACAATAGTTTATTTAGTGACTGTTCAATGTTACAACGGCACTGGAAAAAAGTGACTTATGACCATTTTTCACACTTATGGCCATTGCAGCATCCCCATGATCATTGTTTTGTTTCCCCAATGTACAGATCTGCACATGTCTCACTGCATTGTATTATATATACTATGTTGCTCAGTTTATATCTGGATGTTTTATCTTTGGGGTGGAGAAGCTTCTGCCTTAGTGTATTCTTTGATTTAAAGTTTGCATGTATGTTGTGTTGGTTGAAGATCCTTCTGAGTTTTTCAGATATTCCTGCAACATATGGAATGACAACATTGCTTCATTTATTGTTTTCTCTGTTTATTATGAAGGCATTCCTGCTGGGTCTTTTTTGGGATTTGATGAAGGCCCAGTTGGGAGAGCCACATGTTCTGAGGACTTCCTTGATGTGTTTTAGTTCTTTTTCTTTCCCATCTTTGCTGGTAGGCAGGCCTTCAACTCTGTGGTGTAGGGTTCTGATAACTCCCATTTTGTGCTCCAATGGGTGGTGAGAATTAAAATGTAAGTACTGATCTGTGTATGTTGGTTTTCTGTAAACTTCATTGTTAAGGCTTCTGTCTTCCTTATTGTGTACTGCACAGTCCAGGAAGGCTAGACTATTTTCTTTTTTATTATTATTATATTTTTTATTAATTTTTTACACAAGCATAAGTCATTCAATAGTTGGTAAACAGTGTGATGTCTGGGTTACATTTGTAAAAAACAGTCCTTAACAATTGATTTCTATATAGACTATTTTCTTTGACATCTTCCTGTGTGAACTTAATGTATCTGTACACAGAGTTGATATGTTTGGTGAACGCTTCCAATTCCTGTGTTTTATAATAATAAAGTTGGAAGGGACTTTGGAGGTCTTCTAGTCCAATCCCCTGCTCAGGCAGGAAACCCTATACCATTTCAGACAAATGGCTGTCCAGTCTCTTCTTAAAAACTTCCAGTTTTGGAGCATTCACAGCTTTTGCAGGCAGGTTGTTCCACAGATTAGTTGTTCTGACTGTCAGGAAATTTCTCCTTAATTGTAGGTTGCTTCTCTCCTTGATTAGTTTCCATCCGTTCCTTCTTGTCCTGCTTTCAGGCGCTTTGGAGAATAGCTTGACTCCCTCTTCTTTGTGGCCTGAGATATTGGAATGTGGCTATCATGTCCCCCCTCGTCCTTCTCTTCATTAAACTAGACGTACCCAATTCCAGCAACCGTTCTTTATGTTTTAGCCTCCAGTCCCCTAATCATCTTTGTTGCTCTTCTCTGCACTCTTTATAGAGTCTCAACATCTTTTTTACATTGTGGTGACCAAAACTGGATGCAGTATTCCAAGTATGACCTTATCAAGGCATTGTAAAGTGGTATTAACCCTTCATGTGATCTTGATTCTATCCGTCTGTTAATGCAGCCTAGCACTGTGTTGGCTTTTTTGGCAGCTGCAATACATGGCTGGCTCATATTTAAGTGATTGTCCACTAGGACTCCAAGATCCCTCTCACAGTTGCTACTGTTTTGATCTTGACCCAAGTATTGTCCACATACCTATACCATGTTCCACCATGCCCTGTAGACCACCTATTCTGTAAGTCAGTGTAGCTGGAGAAGGCTGAGAAGCTAAACTATATGATGAACAATTGAGGGAACTAGGTGTGTCTAGTTTAATGAAGAGAAGGACTAATATGATAGCAGTCTTCCAATACATGAGGGGCTGTTACAGAGAAGAAGGCGTTGACCTATTCTCCAAAGCACCTGAGAGCAGGATGGGAACTAATGGGTGGAAGATCATTACAGAGAGAAGCTACTTAGAACTAAGGAGAAATTTCCCGACAGTCAGAACAATTAATCATTGGAAGGCTTGCCTTGAACATTGTTCCATCACTGGAGATTTTCAAGAAGAGACTGGACAACTAATTGTCCAGAATGGTATAAGGTCTCCTCCCTGTGCAGGGTGTTGGATTAGAAGACCTCCAACTTCCCTTCCAACCCTATTATTCAGGGGTGTCAAACTCGCAACGTCATGTGAGGTGTCGTGACGTATTGCGACTTTTTTTCCATTGCCAGCAATGGGGTAGGCGTGGTTTTGGCATGACGCGGGCAGTTTGACACGCCTGCTATTATTCTATGTTCTAAGACCTTTCACTCATTGCATTGGTCCAAAATATTTCAAAGCCCTCTGTGGTCAATTGTTACCTCCTAACAATTCACCAAGTCAGCTCTCCTCTGATTCAGAAATTAAAGCTGGCTTTTGTGTAACCAGAGTTGCAGAGGCAAAGATCAACATCTTTTAAGAAGGTATGTTTTTTTCTTTCTTTCTTCCTACTGTTCTCTCTTACAAAAGCACTCACTGCCATGTCTTTTTCTTCTGCTGGCTAACCTCTCAATGCATCTTAAACTTGGCAAATGATGGGGAAAAAAACGTCAGGCTGAAGCAGACCACAATGCTGGAGCTTTAATATTGATTAGAACCTTGCAAAGATGTAATTGTTTCTCCACCTCTTGTAATAATGGTGATTTGATCACACTGTCAGTCTTACTGCTTTTAGTTGGGACTCGGCCAGTACAACTTGAGTACAGGAACATATGCAATGTCGTTAACCTGAGGTCATCTGCTTCTTCAGCTATTGTTACCTGCAAGCATATTCAAACTAAAAATGACAAGGTTAAGATTGGGTTCAAACTGACTGGACCAGATCTGAATGACAAGGCACAGTTCCCGCTGCTGTGGATAAAGCTGGAATTAATTTAGGATTCGAGATTTGGTTTGTCCAAACTAATTCCTACTGCTGAATGCCTGGATTAATGGCGATGTCCCAATTAGAGGTCTATGTTTTGCTCAGAGTGCTTTCTTATTCCTCCACTAAGTTTTTGAGAAACATAAGTTCATTCCCCTTTGGGTGAGGGAATTAAAAGTTACACTTGAGCCCAGTGATAAATGAAAAACTCTTTATCTCTTAGGCTAAGTATTATCTTTGAGATACAGCTGAAAGTTTACCATGTGAATTTGATTCAGAGGAAGCCTGAACTATTTGATTATGATGATGATGTTTAAATGTGTGTGTGTGTGTGTGTATGCACGTGTGTGCATGTGTGTGTGTGTGTGTGTGCATGTGTGCTTTCTGAGGTTTTCGCGGGTGTTTATATGTAGGTCTTTGGTTATTCGGGTTTTCTCCCGTGTAAAATTGGAAGTGTCTTGGCGACGTTTCAACAAAGTCCCATTCGTCATCTTCAGGCTGGTGTTTTTGGCTTCGTGCTTCTAGGAGCAATGTGTGATCATAGCTGTTTCTTCCTTTTAACTGCCAGTGGGGATATGAACTGATTGGGTGGGAGCTTGGCTGTGTTCTGATTGGGTGGAGGTGTGTGCTGATTGGTTAGGGGCTTGGCTGTGCTCTGATTGGATGGGGGGTTGGCTGTGCTCTAGTTGGCTGGGGGAGTGTTCTGTTTGGGTGGGAGTTTTGTTGTGTTTGGGTTAGTCTGAGTTGCAGGGGGATTTGAGATGGAGAGCTGCGTTGCTGTTGTTTGGCTTCGTGTTTGTGGTCATGCCTCATCTTCATAGTGGGTGTCAGTTTGCTTCATGTATGGATTGGAGGGGTTTAAAGTGGTTAATGATGCAGCTGTGGTCTGGCTTCTGGTTTGTGGTCGTGCCTCATCATCGGTGTGGGTTTGGGTTTGCTTTTTGCATGGATGTGTGGTGGTGACATCCTGTGTGATTTTCGTGAGTGTGGGTCTGGTGTCATTCTTTGTGTTAGGGACTCGTTGGTCAATAAGGGCGGGTTTCCAAATGGCTGGTAGGCGGGATGATACAGATCTTTTCCAGGAAGACACCCCATCCCTCTATGAAACTGTTCCTCCTGTGAAGACATGAGCTATTGTCCTTGATCTAGCTTCTGCCAGCCTAGCAGTTTGAAAGCATGCAAATGTGAGCAGATAAATAAGTACCAGGATAAAACTGGATGAATACTGCATTCAGTGTTGGTCACCACATTACAAAAAATAGGTTGAGACTCTGAAAAAAAAAGTGCAGAGAAGAGCAACTAGGATGATTAAAGGCTAGAGCTGGGGTGTCAAACTGCCAGCCCAAGGGCTGGTTTCATCGTACCAAAAATGCGCCTACCCCATTGCCAGCAATGCAAAAAGAGTTGCGATACGTTGTGACACATCACGTGACGTGGTGAGTTTGACACCCATGGGCTAGAGACTAAAACATATGAAGAATGGTTGCAGGAACTGGGTATGGCTGATCTAGAGAAAAGAAGGACTAGGGGTGACATGATAGCAGCATTCCAGTATTTTAGGGGCTGCCACAAAGAAGAGGGGGTCAGCTTATTTTCCAAAGTACCAGAAGGCAAGACAACAAACAATGGATGGGAACTAATCAAAGAGAGAAGCAACATGAATCCCAGTGACTGGTTAGAGCACATAGGGTTGGCCTCCTATGGGTCCCGTCTGCTAGACAGTGCCGTCTGACGGGACCTCGGGTTAGGGCCTTCTCTGTTGCTGCCCCAGCCCTCTGGAACCAACTTCCCTCAGAGGTTCGTACTGCTCCTTCCCTCCTAGCTTTCCGTAAACTTTTAAAAACACATCTTTGCAGACAGGCCTGGGGCGTGTGAGCTGTGCTCTGCCCCTGGGCCTTTGATTGGGAGTGTATGTTGTATGAGTGAGTATAGTTTTTATAGTTTCATAGTTTTATATTGTACCATTTTTTAAGTGATCTATGTATTTTGTACTTATATTTCTGTTGTGAGCCGCCCTGAGTCTGGGGAGAAGGGCGGCATATAAGTCGAAATAAATGAAAAATGAAATGAAATGAAACATGGAATTAAGGAGAAAGTTCCTAACAGTGTGAATAATTAGCCAGTGGAAGAGCTTGACTTTAGAAGTTGTGGGTGCTTCATCACTGAAGAGTTTTAAGAAGAGACTGGACAGCCACTGCTCTGTGACATCATGATGGTCACATGACCACAGAATTATCTTTGGCCAGTGCTGACTCAATGGCTTTGAAATGGAGCTGAGTACTATCCTCTATAGTCAACAACTACCGGAGTAAAATCTGCAGGGACTGCTCTACTTTTATTTCCAGGAAGAGAGATATAGCTGCTCTAATTATTTTGCTTTCAATCCCCAGTTAAAAACTGAGCTTTTATTTTAATCAAATTTGGTCCAAGTGCCATGCCTTCACCTTGGCTGGAGCTCTAAGGAAATCAATTTCCAATAAACACTTCTACATCCACATACATGCACCCACACAAGCACACTGAGAAACTCAAACCCAATAAAAGAAGCCACTTCTTCTTCTACAGAACAGAAAACAGATGTACTCTTGTTATTACTTTTCAGAAATGAAGCATTAAAAGAGGAAAAATAACCTGATTATTCTCTTTGGCTGGAGTTGGAATAACATTTATACCAATCAGCAGTCCAAGTGCTGGTTCCCTTCTCGAAATTTTAGCAGCAACTTGCACACAGCCCCATCCCTATTTTCCAGACCATCCTTTCCTGACATCTCTTTCCAACTGGCCTCTGGAAGCTGTACTTTAACGCATAAAAGACTGATTGCTTCTTCCAGATGATCAGGTCAAATTCATACTTTTGGATTGCCACCTCCAGATCGCTTAGATTTCTGTCTTCTGTCACCAGTGGACCTTGCAAGCTACTTGAATTGTCTTCTTCTTTTCACAATTCACACTGTTTGTCTTGGTTCCCTCAGCCCCAATCTCTAGCTACCCTGCTATTCACTTCCACGTCGGATCTTGAGTCACCATCTCTAGCCAACCCACCACTCACTTCCATGTTGGCTCCCCAGCCACAGTCTCTAGCCACCCAACTACTCACTTCCTTGCTAGCTGATCTGCTAGCAACTCTCCCTCCATTGTGCGCTCCTGGCCAACTGAATCCATGCTTTCTTCTGCCCCTAGATTGCTTTTTCTCTACATTGCTAAGAGGAAGAAAATATTTTCAGAGTTTACAATCTGTGTTCCCAGTTGCTATTGAGAGAAAAACCTTGGTTTTCTCCTTATTCTTAAATTACTTTTCTTTAAAACATAATAATAATAATAATAATAATAATAATAATAATAATAATAATAATAATAATAATAATAATAATAATAATAATAATAATAATAATATAACAACAACAGCAACAACAATAAAATTGGAAGGGACCTTGGAGGTCATCTAGTCCAACCCCCTGCTCAGGCAGGAAACCCTATTCCATTTCAGACAAATGGCTGTGCAGTCTCTTCTTAAAAACTTCCAGTGTTGGAGCATTCACCGCTTCTGGAGGCAGGTTGTTCCACTGGTTAATTGTTCTAACTGTCAGGAAGTTTCTCCTTAGCTCTAGGTTGCTTCTCTCCTTGATGAGTTTCCATCCGTTGCTTCTTGTCCTGCCTTCAGGCGCCTTGGAGAATAGCTTGACTCCCTCTTCTTTGGGGCAGCCCCTGAGATATTGGAACCTTGCTATCATGTCCCCCCTCGTCCTTCTCTTCATTAAACTAGGCAGACCCAATTCCAGCAACCGTTCCTTATATGCTTTAGCCTCCAGTCCCCTAATCATCTTTGTTGCTCTCTTTTCTTTCCTTACTCCTTTTATTCTAAACTCCTTCCTACCCCCTTCTTCTTTCCTATTTTCTTTCCTTGCTTCTCATTTGTTTTTGTGTTCAAACTTTTGCTATTAGCACCAATCTCATCTTTCCGTTAATCAATTTATCTTATTTTGATTGGCCAGTTAAGTTTCATTGCTGCTCTTCCATTCTTTGGTGAAAGCCCATTTCGGCCTTAACCCCTTTTTAACTTTTGTTTCCACTTTTTCCTTCACCTAATATCTTACCACAAATTCCATGGTCAGCAGACTTTAATTTTGTTTTTTACTCTCAAAGTCTAATTGCAGCCAGGTGATGGCCAGTACAAATTCTCACAATAGATCTGTTTTCCTCTCTCCAGGATCCAGCTCAACCATAACAGAGAAAGAAATTTGATTTATTTCTTTTTCTCCGAAACATTTTTTCCCATTATTATTTTCCTCCTGCTGTTTCTTCAAATAAAGGTGTTCATAATTGTATTGGGAGCCTGGCCGCCATTTTATTTTATTTTTATTTTCCCAGAATAAACATGTTCTGGAGCATCAGAGAAGGGAAACAATTGTTGACACACAATCACCAAATAGACTCAAAGAACTTTCTTTGTAGTGCTTTCTTTTATGGGATGCAAAAAAAAAAAAAAGAGGGGAAAAAAATCTAATATTTTCTCAAACAAAAGACCCTGGAAGAGATTTCACTTCAGTTGCAATTTTGAGCAAGCATCAATCAGAATTTCTACAGCCTTCACAAATCTGATAGTTTTGAATCCTTCTCTCACACTCTCACATCCACACACACAAATAACTTCAGCTGTGAAGAAAGGATAGTGTAAAATTAGAAAGCATAACAATTTTGAGACTTGGAAAGTCTCAAATTATAATCGTGCAGTTAGGAGCATGGTGGTTCGAGTGCTATATTCAAGACCATGGGGTGGGGTTGAGCTCTCGTCCTTCACTTCAGCTCCTGTCAGAGATATGAAAGGAGTCCCAACTGGGCATCTCCTGGGCAACAGTGATGTCACCGGCTAATCCTTTCAACCTAGAGGTGCCTCAGTGCTTCTGACATGAGTGCAAAAATCAGGCAATTTCATTCATCTGAAAGAGATGTTGCATGTGACCAGCTGAAGACAATAATCTCCTTTGTCAAGAGTTAAAATCCCTTGAATTAGCTTGATTTAGAAAAGCGACAATTGCTTTTTTTAGGTTAGAGCAGTGAACATAAGAACATAAGAGCCATGCTGAGTCAGGCCAAAGCCCATCGAGTCCAGCATTCTGTGTCACACAGTGGCCCACCAATTGTACATGGGGATCTTGAGCAGAAAGAGAAGGCAAAACCCTCCCTTTCCCTTGACCCCCAACAAATGGTACTCAAGGGAATCCTGCCTGCCTCAACCAACATAGAGGCGGCACATGGACATCCGTTTTAATAACCACCGATACACTTTGCATCCATGAATCTATCTAGCCCTGCCTTGAAGCTGTCAAGGCTGACAGCTGTCACGACCCCTTCAGGAAGTGAATTCCATAAATCAACGACCCTCTGGGTGAAGAAATATTTCCCTTTATTTGTCCTCACTTTCTTAGCTATGAGCTTTAGGGAGTGCCCCCTTGTCCTGGTATTGTGTGATAGAGAAAAGAATTTTTCTCTATCCACCTTTTCTATCCCATGCATGATTTTATACACTTCGATCAAGTCAACCCTTAAACGCCGTCTTTCAAGGCTGAAGAGACCAAGGCGTTGCAATCTGGTTTCATAAGGGAGGCGCTCCATTTCCTTGATCATTCTTGTTGCCCTTTATTGCACTTTTTCCAGTTCCATTATATCCTTCTTGAGGTGCGGTGACCAGAACTGTACACAGTACTCCAAGTGTGGTCTCACCATCGATTTGTAAAGAGGCAATACAACACTTGCTGACTTGTTTTTGATTCCCTTCCTAATCATGCCAAGCATGGAATTTGCTTTTTTTTTTACTGCTGCTGCGCATTGGGTTGACATCTTCATCGAGCTGTCCACCAAAACCCCAAGATCCCTTTCTTGGGTTGTCTCAGAAAGTTTGGTCCCCATCAGTTGGTAAATATAATTGGGGTTCTTTGCCCCGATGTGCATAACTTTGCACTTGTTTAGGTTAAAATGCATTTGCCACTTTGTTGCCCACTCACACAATTTCGAGAGATCCTTCTGGAGCTCCCGACAATCAGTTTCACTTTTCACAACCCGGAACAATTTAGTGTCATCAGCAAACTTGGCTACCTCACTATTAACTTCTACATCCAGATCATTGATGAATAAATTAAAAAGTAAAGGTCCCAAAACTGAACCTTGGGGTACACCACTTCTCACTTCTTTCCATCCAGAGAATTGTCCATTTATTGCCACCCTTTGCTTCCTACAATTTAGCCAGTTACCAATCCAGGACAAGACCTGTCCTCTAATTCCGTGGCTGGAGAGCTTTTTTAGGAGCCTTTGGTGAGGGACTTTGTCAAAAGCCTTTTGAAAGTCAAGATATACAATATCGACTGGGGCCCCTTTATCTATGTATTTATTTACACCCTCAAAGAATTTTAACAAGTTAGTAAGACATGATTTGCCTTTGCAGAAACCATGTTGATTTTCTTTCAGCAATGCCTGTTTTTCTATGTGCCCTGTAATTTTATCTTTAATAATGGTTTCCATCAGTTTGCCTGGAACTGAGGTTAGACTGACTGGTCTATAGTTTCCTGGATCACCTCTGGATCCTTTCTTGAAGATCGGGATTATATTTGCTTCCCTCCAATCCTTCGGTACAGTGCCTGATCTTAGAGAAAGATTGTATATTTTAGCTAGAAGTTCAGCAATTTCACACTTGAGTTCCTTGAGAATTCTAGGGTGGATGCCATCTGGACCCGGCGATTTGTTGATGTTTAGTTTAGAAAGGCATGCAAGAACATCTTCCTTGTTTATCTCTATCAGGTTTAATTCTTCTATTTCCCTCCCTGGGAAAACTAATTCAGTGGCAGGCAAATATTCTCTATCCTCCTCGGTGAAAACGGAGGCAAAGAAGTCATTTAGCCTCTCAGCAATCTCCTTGTCTTCTCTGATTATCCCCTTCTGACCATTGATATCAAGTGGCCCGACTGATTTTCTGGTTGGGTTCCTGCTTCTGATGTACTTAAAAAGGTTTTGTTATTATTTTTAATATTCTTGGCTATATGCTCCTCAAAGTCTCTCTTGGCTTTCATGACTATCGCCTTGCATTTGGTCTGCCAGAGTTTGTGATCCCTCCTGTTCTCCTCGGTAGGAAGAGCCTTCCATTTCTTAAATGAGTTTTTCTTCTTTCCAATAACCTCCTTTACCTCATTCGTAAGCCATACTGGTATCCTCGTGGACTTTCCAATCCTCTTTCTTCTTTTAGGAATGCATTTTATTTGAGCCTGCTGCAACATATTTTTAAACAGTTTCCAAGCATTTTGGAGGGATTTGACTTTTTTTACTGTTCCTTTTAGTTTCTTCTTTACTATTTTCCTCATTTTGTCAAAATTCCCTCTGTGAAAGTTTAAGGTCTCTGTGTTAGTTTTCACTGACAATTTGCTATCCATGGTTAAGTTGAAGGTTATTGTGTTGTGATCGCTGGTTCCTATGGGCTCGGTTACAAGGGCATCATGAACCAAATCCTGTGCGTTAGTTAGAACCAAGTCCAGGATCCCCTTTCCCCTGGTAGGTTCCATGACCATCTGCTCAAGGGAATAATCGGCCAACATGTCGAGGAACCTTGTCTCTCTTTCATGTGTAGAACAAGAATTTACCCAATCTATTTGGGGATAGTTGAAGTCCCCCATTATGACTACCCTATTTCTTTTTGAGGCCTCCTTAAATTCATTTTCCAAGTAGCAATCTGCCTCTGGAGTTTGGTTGGGAGGGCGATAGCAGATCCCTAACGTCAGATTAGTTTCCTGTCCTGGGATTTTTATCCACAATGTTTCTGTGGGTGAGTTTGAATTTTCTTGAATTTCGAGTTCATGAGATTCTAACTCCTCATTTATGTACAAGGCCACGCCACCACCATTTCTCCCTCTCCTGTCCATCCTATACAATTTGTAACCTGGAATCCTTGTGTCCCATTGGTTCTCATCTTTCCACCAGGTTTCTGTTATGCCGATAATATCAATATTATTTTCCATCACCAAGCATTCCAATTCCCCTATTTTTGCTCGAATGCTTCTAGCATTTATGTACAGACCTTTATATGTAATTTTCTGGTGCACTTTCAACTTTGACTATGGATTTTGACTGTAGAATTTGGTTGTAGAATTTGTAGATGGTCTACCATGTCTTTCTGCTTGACTATTACAATTTAGTTTTCCTGTTGACTCACTAATGTGTGCATAACTCCCTCCCTCCATATTAGGTAGTGCGCCTTCTCGAACCGGAAGCTGACCAGCTCCTGTCGAATTGCCCCTATGAATCAGTTTAAAAGCTGCTCTGAAACCTTTTTAATATTAATCGCCAACAGTCTGGTTCCATTATGGTTCAAATGTAACCCGTCCCTTCTGTACAGGTGTGGCTTGTCCCAAAATGTTTCCCAGTTCCTAATGAATCTAAACCCTTCCTCCCGGCACCACTGCCTCATCCACGCATTGAAGCTCCTGAGCTCTGCCTGTCTAGCTGGCCCTGTGCGTGGAACAGGTAGCATTTCTGAGAATGCAACCTTGGGGGTCCTGGACTTTCATCTTCTACCTAGCAACCTAAATTTGGCTTCCAGGACCTTCTGCTTAGCTTTCCCAATGTCATTGGTACCGACATGTACCACAACAGTTGGCTCCACCCCAGCACTGTCTATCAGCCTGTCTAGATGCCTCGTGATGTCCGCAACCTTTGCACCCGGCAGGCAGTTTACCATGCGGTCAACGCTTCTAACACAAACCCGTCTCTCTATATTTCTAACAATTGAATCACTCACTACAAGAAGCCCCCCTCCCACCACCCGCGGAGAAGTATCCTCGGTGCAAGAGGATATGGGCACATCCTCCAGGGAAGGGGTCTCAACTAAGGGAGCCTGTCCCTCTTCCACAGATTGATGTCCTCCCTGCCCAAGATCTCCATTCTCCAAAGCAGCTGGAGAGCTGCTCAGCATGGAGTGGGACGCTCCTGCTGCATCCCTGAAGATCTTCTGCCTCGCTATCTCTCTCTGCTTCTCCAGGTCTGCTACCTTAGCTTCAAGGGAAAGAACCTGTTCCCTGAGAGCCAGGAGCTCATTTGCACGGATCACACACCCAAGACTTCTGTCCAGCAGACAGATAGTCATACATGTGACACTCAATACAAAACACTGGGAAGCTCCCCTCCGTCTGCTGGCTATCTATCTCCATTTCTTGTTATTATATGTTTGCTGTTATTATTATACTAGTTATTATTAAAAAAACACAGCTTTTTTGGGTTGTTCAAATTTTTTGTTTTGGTCTCAGTTTACTTTTTGGATTTTTTTTCTTACTTGTTTTAGGATTTTATCGCGCGCCATCTGGGGCGCGATGGCTGCTAAAAAAAAGGTGAATTTGTAATTAAACAAGAAACCCCACAAACTTACCAGGGCTCAGCAGGTATTCTTCCCAAGGTTCCTGCCAAGTTCCCTTCTCCCTTTTTATTTCCTGTTTTAATTCCTTATTTGAAAAAGCTCTGCCTAGGCAAAAGCTGCTTGCTCCCAGCTACCAGGGATTAGCCAGCAGGGGGGCTGCAGCAGAAAGCTCCACCCCCTCCAAACCTGTGCTGAGGGCAAACTTTAGAAGAAAGGGGAAGGAGAAACCCCTTTTATGGCTTCTAAAAAAAGAAAAAAAGGTGAATTTGTAATTAAACAAGAAACCCCACAAACTTACCAGGGCTCAGCAGGTAATTCTTCCCAAGGTTCCTGCCAAGTTCCCTTGTCCCCTTTTATTTCCTGTTTTAATTCCTTATTTGAAAAAGCTCTGCCCAAGCAAAAGCAAAAGCAGCTGCCTCTCTGCCCCACAAGGAAGAGTGGTGGGATTCAGCCAGCTCACACCAGTTCAGCAGAACCAGTGGCTAATTGTTTGTTGCCCAAGCCCAGAATGGGCTTCCGGAAGTGGCATCCACACAGAGAACCGGTTGTTCACATATTTGAATCCCACCACTGGGCTAGAGGCCAAAAATGTGGGTGTCATGCTGTAACTGATGAAAGAAAAATATTCAGGTCTAATCCAAGCCTGGAATAAACAAAATGGAGGCTGCTTAGGAAAGAAGGTTTCATTTATTGAAGAACAGCAACACCATGCAGTTCTGGGAAAGCTGACAAAATGGAGCTGGGAATGCTGGGTTTTTATACTTTCTTGGGGTTTTGTGTTTGGAGTTGTTCCTGTGGCATTGTATTTGAGGCTCTTCCTGTTCCTGTGCAATGAACTTTGACCTTGGGTTCAATGTGCTCTTTTGGTATTCTAATGGTGGTGGGTTAATCCTCCTAAAGGTCTTTCTTGGAATTGTTGAAAGGACAGATGGCTTGGAAGATACATCTGATCCAGAATGTGGTGGTTCAGTTTTTGACACTTCATAATGCGTCCATAAACCTCCATGAATCCACAAACCACAGTGGATTCCATTGGCTTCTGGGTACAATTCAAGGTGCTGGTTATTGTAGCAACTTGGTCTCTTGATTTGCTGTAATATATACATGAGGGGAGACAGGTTAACTAGCTGAAAATTTACAGTCCTCTAATCATTATTGGAAGCTTTTTTGGTCTTTAATCAGCTTTTTCAGAAAATACCTTCATATTTATTGCAGTGAAGATGTTGTCTTCTGAGGTCATAGCTAGGTTAATTCTCATAGCTTTCTTCTTACTGAAATAATCCTTAATCACTTTATTTAACATAAAATGGGTCAGAAGTATAAAAAAATGGAGATTTTTTTTTCCTTTGAGGAGCTATCATGAGGCTCATCTTCTTACACCTCTACCTGGACTGGAATCTCCAGGCTGGTTAGTTGCCTAGAAAGCCCTACATGGCAAAGGGCCAGGCTATTTGTGGGAGCACCTGTCTCCAATTGTTTCTGCTCACTTAACAGAATTAAGAGGGACATTTACTCTAGGATACTTTGATCAAGCAGTATCATCTCATTGGGCCCAAGAGTCACAGCACCCACCCTGTGGAACCACATTCCCTCCCTTTAGACCGGGATGTCTGTGAACCACCAGAAACCATAGTGGCACAGTGGTTAGAAAGCCACATTTGCAAGCTAATTCTGCCAACTGCCAGCAGTTCAGTTCTGACCAACTTAAGGTTGGTTCAGCCTTCCACCTTTCCGAGGTCAGTAAAATGAGGATCCAGATTGTTGGGGTCAATAGGCTGACTCTGTAGACTGCTTAGAGATGGCTGTAAAAGGTTATGGAGCAATATGTAAGTCTAAGTGCTATTGCTATTGCTAACTTTTCCCAAGATATTCTAGACTAGTTGTTCCTTCAGGTTAAGTCAGCGGTTCTAAACCTGTGGGTCGCGACCCCATTTGGGGTCGAATGACCATTTCACGGGGTTCGCCAAGCACTGCAGTCCACAATTTTTTTTTTGGTCGGCCATTTTTTTCGGGGGTCGGCCATTTTTTTCCCTATCGCGATGCGGGCTGTCGCGCCGTGCATGCGTGGTGCGGGCCCGCCATTTTTTTTAATTTTAGTCGGCCATTTTTTTTGGGTCGGCCATTTTTTTCCCTATTGCGATGCGGGCCGTTGTGCCGCGCATGCGCGATGCACCCCGTCGCGCCGCACATGCATGATGCACCCCATCGCGCCATGCATGCGTGATGCACCCCGTCACGCCGTGCATGCGCAGTGCGGGCCATCATGCCACGCATGCACGATGCGGCACGTCGTGTTGCGCATGCGCGATGCGATGCGGGCCGGGGTCAAGCCCCGGAAAAGGTTGAGAACCGCTGGGTTAAGTGATCTCTGTTGGTTGATTGGTTTTATTGTAGCTTTTCTTTGCTTTAAATTAGAAAAAAAAAGTATTTGTAATTTCTGATGTTGGTAATGATGATTGTTGGTTTAGTTCTATGAGCTGGGCAGCCTTATAACAATAATAACAACAGCAACGGCAACAGCAGCAACAACAACAATAATAATGATAATAATAAAATTGGAAGGGACCTTGGAGGTCATCTAGTCCAACCCCTTGTCAATGCTGTAAACACTGAATGTTCTCACTCTGGCTGGCTGAGGAATTCTGGGAATTGAAGTCCACAAGATTTAAAGTTGCCAAGTTTGAAGACCCCTGATTTAGACCAACCTGGTCATCTTCCAAATTTATTAGGGTCATCAAATTTGGGCTCAAAAAGTAGATGACCACTAGATGGCAGCCGGCTTAAGAATTTCATGTGTCTTTTCGTTGTTATGGATAGTCTAGATTTTTACACCCCAGCTAGATAGCCCTACCAGGTAGGAATTAAACACTGGCTAGAAATTCTCCAAATTGAAATACGAACATCTGAAGGCATCCAGGCTTGGAAAACATAAATATTTTTTGAAGAGGAAGAAAACTTTCAGGAAAATCTGAGCAGCTTTGGGATATAATATGCATCCTGAAATTAATTTCTTAGCTACATCACCCTCTCTCTCTCTCTCTCTCTCTCTCTCTCTCTCTCTCTCTCTCTCTCTCTCTCTCTCTCTCTCTCTCTCTCTCTCTCTCTCTCTCTCTCTCTCTCTCTCTCTAGCATTTGGGATGTCTGTTTTAATTCTGCAAAGAGACATCACTATCTTTCTTACATAATACATCATTTACATCCACAGTTTTTCTTCAATCCATCTCTATCAGAAAATTAGGTCAATAATTTCACCTTCCCTTCCTTTAAAGACAAATCACATGCTGTATTTCTAACAATTCTTGGTGGTTATATTAACATTTTAATATTAGTAATGGCCCAAGGAGTTTTCTTTTTCATGGAGGCGCAACTTAAAGGTTAACTTTAGCATTTGGCTCTAAATGTTTTAAATTGTTTCTATCAGGGTGCCATTAAAAAAAAGTAGCAGACAAGATGAGTTTTAAAATAAAATAATAAAGAGAAAATCCAAATTGCATTTTCATTGGCATTAAAGGCAGTGAAAATTAAATTGGCTTAGGCAACGGAGAAAAAAAAACTATAATGAGAAAACATGCTGTATTATTGCACTGATTTGGCAGTGGATACTGAATTTCTAAAATCTTTTTTATTAGTGCTTATGCTTGCTTGAAATGTCACAACTGGTTTATTTCTAGAATTACAGACTAAATGTTCAAACTGGATTAATAATGCTAGTGAGATTTCACTCTTGGGGGAAGTCTGGTTGGCACTGTATGAAATTCACCAACACAGATCCTACAAATAAATTTCAGCACATAAGCTTGGAGATTCATGTCTTGGACCAAGGGGTGGGATTGGGATGGAAGTGGTACTTCAGATCCTCTGAGCAAATCTCCTCCTCCTCCTCCTCCTCCTCCTCCTCCTCCTCCACCACCACCACCACCACCTCCACCTCCACCACCTCCTCCTCCTCTCTGCAAACCCCATTCTCTTCTAGCACTGATGATGTTACCTAGTTGGGTCATGAAACGTCTCCAAGCTCAGAGAGCATCAAAGACACCACAGTCCTCCTCCTTTCCCTCCTCCTTCTCCTCCATCTCCTCATCCTCCTCTCTGCAAACCTCACTCTCTTCTAGCATTGATGATGTTACCTAGCTGGGTCATGAAATGTCTGCAAGCTCAGAGAGCATCAAAGACACCACAGTCCTCCTCCTCCTCCTCCTCCTCCTCCTCCACCACCACCACCACCTCCACCTCCACCACCTCCTCCTCCTCTCTGCAAACCCCATTCTCTTCTAGCACTGATGATGTTACCTAGTTGGGTCATGAAACGTCTCCAAGCTCAGAGAGCATCAAAGACACCACAGTCCTCCTCCTTTCCCTCCTCCTTCTCCTCCATCTCCTCATCCTCCTCTCTGCAAACCTCACTCTCTTCTAGCATTGATGATGTTACCTAGCTGGGTCATGAAATGTCTGCAAGCTCAGAGAGCATCAAAGACACCACAGTCCTCCTCCTCCTCCTCCTCCTCCTCCACCACCACCACCACCACTACCACCTCCTCCTCCTCCATCTCTAATTCCAATCTCACATGTTGGCTTTTGTGCTGGTTTACATTCTCCATAACAGCAAAGTGACCCATTGTTGGAATCTAGCATTTCAGGAGAAATAGCAGCACTTTTTCATGTGGCTGCCGATAAAAACAGGATCACCAACATGATCGCCAACATCCGATAACAGATATGGCACAAGAAGGAGAAGAAGAATGGACCTTGGAGGTCTTCTAGTCCAAGCCCCTGCTCAAGCAAGAAAACATATACCATGTCAGAAAAATGACTGTCCAATCTCTCTCCAGTGATTGAGCACCCACTGTCAACACTGCTAACATCGGATGTTCTTGCTTTGACAACAGATGGAAATGCAGCCATTTTCTCTATTGCTTTTAGAATTAGTCGATGCTGGGAGGGGGAATGTGGATGAGAGTCCAGCTAGTCATAACAATAATAACTTAGCCATGGGAACCCAAGGACATTGGGCCCAGAGCTGATAGTGTTTTGGTGGGCTGGATAGCTGGGGAGAAAGCCCGCACTTCAAGCTAATTGGGGAATGTGATTTATGACTGTTTATTGGAGGAGGGAATTGTACTTTCTTACTTTGCATCTAGGGGAGGGGAATTTAGGTTTTGGTTTCAAATTCCTCCTCCTCTGTTGAGAGAGGGCTGTTCAGTTTTGACATAGAAGGTCTATGGGGGAGGGATACAACATCATCTATCTCCAGTCTACAACATAGTCCTTTCAGCAGTTCCAAGAAGGCTCCACACCCATTTGCACCACTCAGGTGACCTTGAGGACACAGATAAACTTCCAAATGGCCTCAACGACTCGCTAAAAGAATGCAAATGACCAGCCGGCTGCAAGGAGTATAAATCCTTCCATTCCTCACCATCATCCAGTCCGAACTGAAGAAGCTTCTTGGATGAGAAGCAAAATGTCTTCAAAGAGAAAAAAGAAAGTCCAGTTGCCTCCTGAAAAAGCACTTTTGAGACAACCATCACCTGGAAGCTGGAGAATCTCCGTAGACATCTCTGTGTTGTTATTTTAATGTGCCAATCTGACTCTATGCTCCTTCCTTTGTCCTTACCTAATCCAGCTCTCAACTCAGAAGACTTTTGGTAGGCAAATCAATCCTTCTGAAGACCGAAACCTTGACAAATGCTAGAGTGAGGATGCCAGCTTCCACTTTGACTGCAGAAGCTCAGCTGCCCACAGCTAAGCAGCCTATAAACAGAATCAGTAGGAAGTTAATTAACATTGACTTTGTAGGAAGTTGTTCAATGTGGAAGATCACATGGTCTAAATGTGAGAGAGGCTTGTTGGGAATAACAAGCTCTGATTCACTGCCTTGTTGAGAAAACAATAGCAGGATATCTTGCAAAAAAAGAATATTGATTCTTGTGTTCTTTACCCTTGGATCTACAGATAATCTCCTAGCCGGTTTTGGAGAATTGCATTGTCTCAAATATTTGGAAGATTTTAATAGCGGATAAAGCCGGTACTTTGTACACAGAGCTTAAGGGCAGATCTTCCAGCAAATCCCTTGGTCCTCCTTAGCTTTAATTTTGCATAACATTGCTTGCAGTTGGTTTCTACACCCCCACTTTATTTAATTAGACAAATTGATCCATCTACAACAGTAGCCTTGAAAATATATGAACCTGCTAAGGAAATATTCATATTTCATCTCTGCCTCTCTCCTCCCTGACACCCATTCTTAACAAACGGTGAGCTGATTATCCACATACATCTGTCTCATATTATAGCATATTTAACAATGATAGACTATATAGAAAAGTCTAGAATAGGATATATTTGGAACAAGAACCATGTGCAAAGCACAATTAATATATTGCTATCATCTAGTCCTTCACATTAGTTTTTAATTGTCTTAGTTCGTAGTCTCTTTGACCCCTGCAGTATACTGAAAGTGATTTTTTTTCAGATAAGATTCTCAAAGTTGTCTTTAACAAGATTTATTGAGATGGATGGAATGGGGCTGTAAGAATTCTTGCAAATGAACTGTTTTTCATTTAAAATCAATATATACAATATATACACATGAAGGGAGAGACTTTTTGATTTTTTTTCCAAATAGCCTTCCTCTACTCTGGTAGGTTTATTCCTTCCTTTAAAAAAAACTTTTTAATTATATTTTTTTTATTAAAGAAGGGTTTATTTTTTACAAAAAAAACCCTTCCTTTATTGTTCTCTCCAATAAAGAGGAATTAAGATCTGATTGTTTACACCATATTCTCTTTTGTAACACCAGGTTGTTGTTTTTTCTTTCCTTCATGCATACCACTTGTTTCAGACTTAGATAGGGCAAGCATTCAGCATGTTCCATACCAAATAGGTTTATGTATGTATAATTAAACAGAACATAAAAATTAAAAAAAGAAGGACAAGGAAGGAAGAAAACACAACTTCATTGCAAGTTAGTAGCTTAAAGATACACTATATACTACACATGGTTAACTATAATGAATTATGGTCACCCTTTATTGAAACTGCTACATAAAACTTAATATACATATGTACATGTATGAAAAGTCAATGTGTGTATGTATATGCCTATATATGTGTGGTCTATGTCTGTCTGTCTGTCTGTCTGTCTGTCTGTCTGTCTGTCTGTCTATCTATCTATCTATCTATCAATCTCTCTCTCTCTCTCTCTCTCTCTCTCTCTCTCTCTCTCTCTCTATCTATCTATCTCTATCTATCTATCTATCTATGAAGCAAATTCATTTAAATGATATTGGGGACGAGACTTCATGAAAATGTGCATTTGTATTTTAATTTTTAATCTAAAAATATATGAATGAATAGTGCTAGGGCCAAGAAAACTAAAACATAAAATGAGAAATACTAATGAATAGCTGGCATTTAATAAAATTACTGGAATGTAGTAAAATATGTTTATGAGTACCCCACCCACCCACCCTCCCTCTCTGTCTCTGTCTATCCTATCTCCATTTCGCTGAATCCCACGGAGATCACAGCATAGGTTAAGGCAATAAATGAGCCATTTTAAGAGTTTGACAAAAGCAATATGTGTAACAAAACAGCTGAGATTAAAACTTTTTTAATTATTTTTTTATTAAAGTAGGGGTTTTTTGCAAAATAAAAAGGATATAAATTGAAAGAAAAATAAAATAAAAATGGAAAAGTGATCAATAAATAGAACGAAAAGAAAACGAAAAAGATATATAAAGAAGCGACTTCAAAACTTCCTTATAGCAGTTATAACTACATTTATATTTCATCCTTTCTCTCTAAGATTACATCAAGGGTCCTTTTTTTCCATATTCCACCCTTTCTAATCATCCAACCCATAAATCACAAGTTCTTTTTTTTCCTGTTTCAGCCGAAAATCCATTTTTTTTAAAGTATACAACAAAAAAACAAGTTTAACTACAGCCATTTTTAAAGCAGCTTCAGAATGTCGGTGAAGGAGAACAGATGACTATCAGTTCTTAGAAGAGAATTTGGAAAACTTTTTGATGGATAGAACACATAAACCTGCATTTGAAAAAGTTAATTTGGATATTGAAAGGAAACTAAAATCTAAACAAGAGCTTTTAGACCAGGGTATTGAATTATCATGGTGGCCTTAATTGCAAATGCAATCGAGATACGATAAAGATGCGAAAATATATGGCTTTTTATAAAAAAAACAGACAATGTTTGATCAGATATTGTTGACCTCTGATGAAAAAACTGATTAAAAAACTATATAACTTTCTATTTAATTTGAAAATGGAGGATGAACAAATGAAAGATACAATGATACAATGGGCAAAAAACTTTCGATATAATATAGAATTAGAGAAATGGCAAAATCTTTGGGAAATAAATTATAAATTGACAATGGCAAGTTCTTATAAAGAAAACTTATATAGAATGTTTATAATAATAATAATAATAATAAAGTTGGAAGGGACCTTGGAGGTCATCTGGTCCAACCCCCTGCTCAGGCAGGAAACCCTATACATTTTGGACAAATAGCTGTCCAGTCTCTTCTTAAAAATTTCCATTGTTGGAGCATTCACCGCTTCTGGAGGCAGGTTGTTCCACTGGTTAATTGTTCTCACTGTCATAAAATTCCTCCTTAGTTCTAGGTTGCTTCTCTCCTTGATCAGTTTCCATCCATTGCTTCCTGTCCTGCCTTCAGGCACCTTGGAAAATAGATTGACTCCCTCTTCTTTTTAGTATTCCTCATCCCTTTGGGTTAGATGGGAAATTTTGAACATCGTCTGAAGGGTTACATTCTCCCACCTCTAAATTAGGGTGTGAAAATTAGGCAAGACAAGAAGCAACGGATGGAAACTAACCAAAGAGAGAAGCAACCTAGAACTAAAGAGAAATTTCCTGACAGTTAGAACAATTAACCAGTGGAAAAACCTGCTTCCAGAAGTTGTGAATGCTCCAACACTGGAAGTTTTTAAGAAGAGACTGGACAGCCATTTGTCTGAAATGGTGTAAGGTTTCCTGCCTGAGCAGGGGGTTGGACTAGATGACCTCCAAGGTCCCTTCCAACTTTATTATTATTGTTATTATTATTATTATTATTATTATTATTATTATTATTAAGAAGTGCCTTTGGTTCTACAGAATAACAGAACTACAGAGCTGAAAGGGACCTTGGAGGTCTTCTAGTCCAATCACACCCTTGAGCAGGAAACCCTACATCATACAGATCAAACTCGCAACATCATGCGACGTCGCAAGACGTATCGGGATTATTTTGCCATTGCCGGCAATGGGGTGGGCGTGACTCCGGTATGATGAAACCGGCCTGCGGGCCAGCAGTTTGACACCGCTGCCCTACACCATTTCAGACAAAGGATTGTCCAACCTCTCCTCAGAAGCTTGGAGCACCCACAACTTCTGGAGGCAAGTCGTTCCACCGATTAATTGTTCTGTCAGGAAGTTTCTCCTTAGTTCTAGGCTGCTTCTCTTAACAACAACAACAACAACAACAACAACAACAACAACAACAACAATAATAATAATAATAATAATAATAATAATAAAGTTGGAAGGGACCTTGGAGGTCATCTAGTCCAACGCCCTGCTCAGGCAGGAATCCCTATACCATTTCAGACCAATGGCTGTCCAGTCTCTTCTTAAAAATTTCCAGTGTTGGAGCATTCACTGCTTCTGGAGGCAGGCTGTTCCACTGATTAATTGTTCTCACTGTCAGGAAGTTTCTCCTTAGTTCTAGGTTGCTTCTCTCCTTGATTAGTTTCCACCCGCTACTTCTTGTCCTGCCTTCTGGTGCTTTGGAAAATAGCTTGATTCCCTCTTCTTTGGGGCAGCCCCTGAGATATTGGAATGCTGCTGCTTCTTGCCCTGCCTTTAGGTGCTTTGGAGAATAGGTTGATTGTAGAATAGGTTGCTGCAGATGGAAGGAGGTCAAGCAGATGGGTGGAGTAACATCTTGCAAATATCCTTGTATGGAAGGAAGGAAGAAGTGAAAAGTCTTGGGGTGGGTGAAAGAGAGAGAGAGAAAGCAACTAATGATTTTCTGCAAACGTTTGCTCTGCCTAATTGATGCTCATTATTACACACACCCCACAACAAAGCAAGATTTATGTCCAAGAGGCAACACCACTCAGCTGAAAGGGGGGGGGAGGAATCTAACAAACTCCCATTAAAATGTTACAGGATAACACTATTTGTATTAAACCAATCAGACATTTCATCTCCCCAAATCATTCTGAGATTAATGTGCAAATACCCCCAGGGTATGGTCTGAAAATGTGATTTCAGTAACTTGGCTATCATTCTTTGCAGGATTCAGGTCAAACGAGGGGCAAAACTTCATCCAAACCAAACAAAGTATGTCTGCAATAAATATCTATTGGTGAATTATTCATACGTAACAGCATCGGCGACTGCTTGAGCATGCTAAATTAACTGGCATTGATTTCTGCCTTTTTTTATGCCTAGTCGTACAAGCTTTTTTGTACTTTTACTTCGCCTTAACAAATAAAGTATTGATTTAACTGCACGGAACATGTTTTATTTAAACTTTGGCCTTTGTCAGCAAGTTGCTCCTTCTACCCAGCGTGCTCTGCGCTGACTTTACAATGCCTCTCGTACCTGAAGGTGAAATCCCTGGAAAAGTTTTCCTTCGCACGCACCTGTTTGTTATCTTAGCTATGTATACAAATATTTCCAATGTTGCTAATAGCAGTGAGTGTTAAAAGCACATTGCATGTTCTTAAAAGGTCTCACACTAGCAAAGTGGCAGAGAGAGAGAGAATGAGAATGAGAGAGAGAGAGAATGAGAATGGGAGAGAGAACAAGAGAGAATGAGAGAGAGAGAGAATGAGAGAGAGAGAATGAGAAAATGAGAGAGAGAGAATGAGAATGAGAATGTGAGAGAGACAATGAGAGAGAGAGAATGAGAATGAGAGAGAGAGAATGAAAATGAAAATGAGAGACTGAGAATGAGAATGAGAGAATGAGAGAGAATGAGAGAGAGAGAGACAACGAGAGAAAATGAGAATGAGAGACAGAGAGAGAATGAGAGAGAGAGAATGAGAGAGAGAGAGAGAATGAGAGAGACAGAGAATGAAAATGAGAGTGAGAGAGAATGAGAGAGAGAGAGAATGAGAATGAGAGAGAGAGAGAATGACAGAGAATGAGAGAGAGAGAGAATGAGAATGGGAGAGAGAATGAGAATGGGAGAGAGAACAAGAGAGAATGAGAGAGAGAGAATGAGAGAGAGAGAATGAGAATGAAAATGAGAGAGAATGAGAATGAGAGAGAGAGAATGAGAGAGAATGAGAGAGAGAACGAGAGAGAAACAGAATGAGAGACAGAAAGAGAGAGAATGAGAGAGAAAGAGAGAATGAGAAAGAGAGATTGAGAGAGATTGAGAGAGAGATTAGTTTTATAGCTCAAAAGCTCATTTTGCTTTGATGTGGATCTGTTTTCAATATTTAAAAAAAAATAAATGAATTTTATTAAATGTGAAAATTACTTCCCATCCCATGGGAGCCTCAACTTACAACTGCAACAGCTTACGATCATAATTCCAACCTCAAATCTGGTTGTAAATCAAACATTACCTGTAATTGAAAAATAAAATATAGGTCTCTTGCGTATAACACCCTTAGCATGCACAACCCATAAACAAGTCCTCCCAATAGATTTCTCCAAAATTTCTCTTTTCTATTAAAAGAAGTCAGTGAGCAAATGATCATCAAGTGGGATGAGAAGTGGTGGGGAAATTACAAGATTGTTTCTCTACTTTGGTGATACTTATAGCCCAATTCATCAGGAGAGCTTTAAACTAAAACTGAGGAGGAAGGGTAACCAATCTCTAGAACCTAAAACCACAAATCCCAAGAAAACAAATCAAACAATGAGGTACACAGTGATGAGGGAAAAAAATAGAAAAACTCAAACAACCATCAGGAGATGCAGGAAACATACCCACCAACAGGCATAAAAGTCTTAAATGCTTATATACAAATGCTCAAAGCTTGGGGAACAAACAGGGCGAACTAGAAGCAATAGTACATGAGGGAGGGTATGACATAGTTGGCTTTGACTTTGACTTTTGACTTTATTTAGATTTCTATGCCGCCCTTCTCCTAGGACCCAGGGCGGCTTACAACAACAATACAATAAAAAATTAAATTACAATAACAATCAACCATACCATCTAAGCACATTCATTCAATTCAAACACATTCATACAGCATACAAACACAATCAGTACACAATCACTGATGGAGGCACATTCCTAGGCCCAAGGCCAGAGTATAGTTCATACGTCCCAAGCCTGTCGGCATAAATGCGTCTTCAATAGTTTCCGGAAAACTAGGAGGGAGGAAGCAGTGCGAACCTCTGTGGGAAGCTGGTTCCAGAGGGCTGGGGCAGCAACGGAGAAGGCCCTTGCCCTAGGCCCCACCAGATGGCATTGCCTAATGGACGGGACTCGTAGGAGGCCAACCCTATGTGCCCTAACCAGTCGCTGGGATTCATGAGGCAGAAGACGGTCCCACAAGTAACCTGGACCATTGCCATAATGGGACATTGACATAACAGAAACTTGGTGGGATGAAACCCATGAATGGAATGGACTGGTGGATGGATACAAATTGTTCAAAAGAAAGAGGTCTGCAAAAAGAGGAGGGAGAGTTGCACTATATGTAAGGGAACACTATATATCTACAGAAATGCACGTGATCAAAGATAAAATCTCTCCAGAATATATATGGGTCAGTATAAAATAGGAAAAAAGTGACATTGCCATAGGTTTATATTACAGGCCACCCAACCAATCAGAAGAAATAGATGAAATCTTTGCCAACCAGTTAACAAATGTATGTAGGAAGCATGCCACAGTAGTAATAGGAGACTTCAACTATCCAGATATCAACTGGGAGGCAAACCCTGCAGTGAACGGGAGATCAATCAGATTCCTAACCAACCTAGCCAACAACTTTGTCACCCAAAAGGTGGAGGAGGGAACTAGACATAAAGCTATACTGGACTTAATCCTTATAAATAGAGAAGAAATGGTAAAGGGAATTGAAATTGCTGGAATCTTGGGTGAAAGTGACCACGCCATACTGAAATTTAATATAATACAAACACTGGCAATAGAAAACAATCCAACCAGTGTCTTAAACTTCAAAAGAGCCGACTTTAACAAATTCAGAGAGAACCTAGAAAAGATTCCATGGATGAAAATCCTAAAGGAGAAAACAACTCAAGAAGCATGGAAAACCCTGAAAAATGTGATCATAAAAGCCCAGACCAGCACAATACCATTGAGAAAGAAAAATATATTCAAGAAGAAACCAGCATGGCTGCACAAAGATCTCTTTGACAAACTGGACAGATACAAAAAATGGAAAGAGGGGCATATAACTAAGGCCGATTATCAGCAGACAGAACATGCAAAGATGAAGTCAGGAAAGCAAAGGCTCAAAATGAACAAAGACTTGCAACAGAAATCAAGGATAATAAAAAAAAGTTTCTTCCAACATATTAACAAGAAAAAAGTCAAGGAAACTGTAGGCCCATTAAAGAGAGAAGATGGCAAGGAAATAACAGGCAACAGGGAGAAAGGAGAGCTGCTTAACTCATACTTTGCATCAGTCTTCACACAAAAAGAAACTATAGTCCAACATAAAAAAAAACCATTGCAAAAGACAAATTAGAAACAAAAATTAAAATAAGCAATAAAATGGTAAGAGAACACCTATCTGACCTTGATGAATATAAATCACCGGGGTCTGACAGATTACACCCCAGAGTTCTGAAGGAGCTGGCAGATGTTATCTCAGAACCATTGTACCACATCTTTAACAAATCCTGGAGCACCCACCGGGGAAGTATCTGAAGATTGGAAAGGGGCTGATGTGGTTCCCATCTTCAAGAAAGGGGAAAAAAACGGACTCAGGAAATTACAGACCAATCAGTTTAACATCAATACCTGGGAAGATCCTAGAAAAGATAATCAAAAAACAGATCTGCGAACAATTAGAAGCAAATAAATTCATAACCAGTAGCCAGCATGGGTTTGTTAAAAACAGATCATGCCAAACCAATCTTTTTCATTCTTTGATAAAGTGACTAAACTAGTAGACTAGCGAAATGCTGTGGACGTAGTATACTTAGATTTCAGTAAGGCATTTGATAAAGTAGACCACAACCTACTCCTTGGTAAACTAGAAAAAGGTAGAATAGACAACATCATCACCAGATGGATCTGTAGCTGGGTGACAAATCATACTCAACGAGTAGTCCTCAGTGGCATTACATCCACATGGGGAGAAGTAAGTAGTGGGGTACCACAAGGTTCTGTCTTAGGCCCAATACTCTTCAATATCTTCATAAATGATTTAGGTGAGGGAATTGAATGTCATCAAATTTGCAGATGACATCAAACTGACAGGAGTAGCCGACACCCAAGAAAACAAACTCAGGATCCAAAAAGATCTAGACAAATTTGAACAATGGGTCCTGTCCAATAAAACGAGTTTCAGTTTGGAGAAAAGCAAAGTTTTACATTTAGGCAGGACAAATCAAAGCTACAATTACAGATTGGGTGAGACAGGACTTAAAAAAAGTAACTGTGAGAGGGACCTTGGAGTCCTAGTGGACGATCACTTGACTATGAGCCAGCCGTGTGCAGCAGCAGCCAAAAAAAATAAAACAGCTGATACAATCCTGAGTTGTATAAATAGAGGCATAGAATCAAGACCACACAAAATATTATTATCACGTTATAAAAACCTAGTAAGACCGCACCTGGAATGCTGCAGCCAATTTTGGTCACCATATCACAAAAAAGATGTTGAGAGTTTGGAAAAAATTCAGAGAAGAGCAACTAAGATGATCCAAGGCCTGGAGACTAAAACATACAAAGAATGGCTAGGGACTTGGGTTTGGCTAGTCTAAAGAAAACAAGAAATAGGGGAGACAGCAGTAATCCAGTATTTGAGGGGCTGCCACAAGGCAGAGGGGGTCAGCTTGTTCACCAGACCACCAGAGGGAAGGATGAGAAACAATGGTTGGAAACTGATCATGGAGAGAAGCAACCTGGAATTAAAGAGAAACTTCCTGACAGTGAGAACAATCAACCAGTGGAAGACCTTACCCCCAGAAATCGTGGACACTCCATCACTGGAGGTTTTTAAGAAGAGACTAGACATTCACCTGTCTGAGACGGTATAGGTTCTCCTGCTTGAGCAGGGGGCTGGACTAGAAAACCTCCAAGGTCCCTTCCATCTCTGTTCTGTTCTGTATGTAGAACCTCAGCTGGTCTGAGCTGGAATGTAGACAACACTTCTAAAACACCTGCTCCAAAATGGCAGCAATTCCTTGCGTGTCACTGCTGTGGTTTTGTTGCACGCAGGAGGCACCAGTGATGGCTGAAACTACTTAGATTGCTGGAGATTATTGTTATTCAATGCAAGTCAGAGGCACTACCAGTATATGACATATTTATTATGCCCCATTGTTGGTTGTCATTTGTCTCAACACCAGCTTGAGTGGATTTTAGGCTTGACAAGAAAGCACAACTGTAAGTTGCTTGCCTTACCATCTGATTAAGCATTCCGCTCAACACAGCACATTTTGTAATGAGGTCTTAGCACCAAATAGATGTATTTGAAAGGCTACTGTTGACATTGTTTCTTTGAAATTACTGGGTATATTCAGCTCCCTACTAATGCCCTTGACCTTTTGAACATTCCCACTGATAGCTGGATGCTGATAGTTACTTTGTATGGCTACATACAAATGAAAGGAGAAAGCTGAGATGTATCATCGTGTACAATTTACATACAAATGAATGTCTTTAAAGAAACAGAAATAAATCTACTTCCTGAAAAGATATGATACCTGACAGAAGAAGCATTTTTAAAAAATGTGTTCTTTTAACATTCAGATCTCATTTGATGTCTTCTTCCATGAATCTGCCCCTCCCTCAGCTCAAGTAAAGACAGTGTTACACATAATCACAATCTTTCTTTCTTTCTTTCTTTCTTTCTTTCTTTCTTTCTTTCTTTCTTTCTTTCTTTCTTTCTTTCTTTCTTTCTTTCTCCCTCCCTCCCTCCCTCCCTCCCCCTCCTTTCTTCCTTCCTTCCCTCTTTTCCTTCCTTCCTTCCATCTTTCTTTACTTTCCTTCTTTTTTCCTTCCTTCCTTCCTCCCTCCCTCCCTTCCTCTTTTCCTTCTTTCCTTCCTCCCTCCCTCTCTCCCTCCCTTCCTTCCTGCCCCTTCCCTTTCTTTATTCCACATTTATTCTCCCTCCCTCCCTCCTTTTCCTCCTTCCCTCCTGCCTTCCTTTCTTTCCTCCCTTTCTTGTTTTTATTCCACATTTATCCTTCCTTCCTTCCCTCCCTCCCTCCCTCCCCTCAGTTTCCCTCAATTAGAGCCAGACAGTCACATACACATTTTCATAGCAATAGCATCATCACCTTCTTAAGTTTTTTTTTCCTTCAACTTCCCAGCACTGCATTCTTTAGTAGGCTTCCCTACAAGTACTAACCAGGTCTAATCCCCACTTAGCCTTCCTGAGCACAGTCAAAGTCAGCAGCTATAGCAATCATGGGTCTTTAGTTCTCTGCATCCATTATGACTATAGATATTGATGGATGCTGCTCTTCCAAACTGTGTGTGGCATCTCCTCCAACAAGATGAAGGAGATGAAGGAGATCAGTCAACACTGCACACTGTGCTCAATTTACATTTGCAAATTGGGGATTATAGGGATATAACCACATCAGTTTAAGGATTGGGGCAGGATGTGTACAGACCTGAGAGCCATCTCTGGCTTTCAACCTTGTGGCTGATTCAATTAATCATGACTGAATCATTCGACTTCATTGGTTAATAGAGGTGATCGGTGTCTCCTAATGGGGGAGATGTGACCCCACTTGAGAGAGTCATAACAGTTTTACTGAAAAAAAAAAGATCTTCCTTGGAACTAGCAGCCTTGTATTATTTTAGGTCAATATCCCTCCCTCCCTCATTGTCTCTCTGTCTCTGTCTCTGTCTCTCTGTCACTGTCTCTGTCTCTGTCTGTCTGTCTGTCTGTCTGTCTGTCTGTCTGTCTGTCTCTCTGTCTCTCTCTCTCTCTCTCTCTCTCTCTCTCTCTCTCTCTCTCTCTCACACACACACACACACACACACACACATTGTCTCTTTCTCTGTGTCCAATGCACATTGATCATGCAACCATTTGCAAACA
>JARGCV010000525.1:350000-572500 GCA_034064705.1 Bothrops alternatus
TCTCATCTCATCTCATCTCATCTCATGTCGGCCAATCGTCTTATCTTACCTTACCTTACCTTACCTTACCTTACCTTACCTTACCTTACCTTACCTTACCTTACCTTTCCCTTGCCTACCCTACCCTACCCTACCCTACCCTACCCTACCTTACCTTACCTTATTACATGACCATCGGAAAGCTGCAATGGTCATGTGAAAAAATGGTCATACGTCACTGTGTTCACTGCCGTTGTACCTTTGAATGGTCACTAAATGAACTGTTGTTCATTTAGTGAGGACTACCTATCATTCTGCATATATGAAAGAATTATCAGGTATATTTCAACAGAGTTTAAACAATCTTCATACAAAAACATTAGCAAGTACTTCAAGCATTAGGGAAATTTTTTCCCCCCTGTGTGGTTTATTCTCAGCAGCCAAGATCCAAGTATATTTTGAACAGCTGGTGTAATGATCAATCAAAACACTGGGGGAAAAAATCAAAGCTGTGTTATAAAGATTCAAACATTTCACTTTTGAAATGCTAAATATTTTTGTCACCTTGAAAAGAAAACTAATTCCTGCTAAATTCCCAAAATTAGCGAACTATTAAGCGTAAATGAAACTCCTACAGACATATCTTCGACAAAGACTGTAATGCATTCACAAGTACGATAGAATGGCATTCTGGTAGAATAGTATGGAATTAGATTTATCAATGCTACATAAACATTCTTTTTCATGTGAGTGTATTACAACCTCTGCGTTGTCAGCAATACATGGTGAAGCTCTCCTGTTTAACTTCTATAGAGTCAGATCTGGTTCAATTTATGCAGGATGTGGATGTTTTGCAAGATATGTTATCCTACCTTCATTATTTTTTTATAAATAATTCAAGGTGGTGAATAATACTTCTTCCTCCTCTTATTTTCCCCACAATATCAAGCCTATGAGGTGGGTTCAGTTAGGGTAACTTAATGGTCCATATTTTGGAATTTTGAATAACTCTACCCACTATGCAATATAGCACTTAGCAATAGCACTTAGACTTATATACTGCTTCACAGTGCTTTATAGCCCTCTCTAAGCAGTTTACAGAGTCAGCATATTTGCCCCCAACAATCTGGGTCTTCATTTTACCGATCTCAGAAGGATGGAAGGCTGAGTCAACCTTGAGCCAGTAAGAATTGAACTGCTGGCAGTTGGCAGAATTAGCCTTAAACACTGCATTCTAACTACTGCGCCACCATGGTTTAATATTTAATGCAATCCAGTTTTGAATGTTAAAAAAGACAGAGGAGGTAAGGGGACATTATAAAAGTTTGTAGGTCCCAAAATATGTACTAAAATATTAGATAGATAGATAGATAGATAGAGAGAGAGAGAGAGAGAGAGAGAGAGAGAGAGAGAGAGAGAGAGAGAGAGAGAGAGAGAGAGAGAGAGATCATTAATACTAGATAGATAGATAGATAGATAGATAGAGAGATAGAGAGATAGAGAGATCATAAATACTAGATAGATAGATAGATAGAGAGAGAGAGAGAGAGAGATCATTAATACTAGATAGATAGATAGATAGATAGATAGAGAGATAGAGAGATAGAGAGATCATAAATACTAGATAGATAGATAGATAGATAGATAGATAGATAGATAGATCATAAATACTAGATAGATAGATAGATAGATAGATAGATAGATAGATAGATAGATAGATAGATAGATAGATAGATAGATAGATAGATAGATAGATAGATAGATAGATAGATGATATATCTCAAAATGATTACCCTCTAAAGGCATAATGACATAGTTTCCTAATTTATAGTTTTGTACTTTAACCATTTGACCCCATGGATCTGTATGTATATTTTTATGCGTGCATGTATGTAATGTAGGTATCTGCCTGCCTGTCTGTGTTTGTGAGGATCCAACTGAGTCACCCCCTCAAAGCAGGTCTGCAAATTGAAATCAGTAACTACAAAATGCTGCTATGGTATTTCTCCTGTTGTTGAAGGTGTGTGTGTGTGTGGGTCTTTGCAGAACATTGCAATTTCAGTTCTTTCCATGGAAAATGCAGAGGAAGGCAGAACAATGTGACGGACTTTCTGACACTGATGTGCCCAGCCAGCCAATGAGATTCCTGACCTTATTTATCTCTCTGCCTATCAGAGCTCTTTTTGCTGGCAAGGCTATGATGAGTCCGTCTCCTAACCATTTCCAGTGAGGTCCTGCTTGTGTAAAATGCATCTTTCTTTATGCAGAAATGGTTTTTCTTTCATTATGCTTATGATACCAAATAGTTGGGGGGAAAGGCATAAACATATTTCCCATTATCCATTTTTTTTTCTGTCTGGAGTGCCTTATTCCGGGATTATTCGAAAGTCGTGCATGTATTCAGAGAGCACAAGAATAAACATTGACAATGGGCATCCCAGAATATCTAACATCTCAATCAGCATGTCATATTTTGATTATATCCTTTACTTGCTGTGTACTTAAAATAGTAATTTTTGATGTATCTGAACCCCATAGGGTTGATGGCTATTCCTGATGATATGTCAAAGAGCTTTTGCATTACAAATATTAGTGGTACAATTATTCTTTACGAAATACGGATGACTCCTGAGGGAGAAACCTGTCTTTCTTAATTTGTTTTTTTTTCTTTCAAAAATGATCCATCAAAAAGAAATTAATATAACTCAAGGTCAAACCATTGCAACAAGCCAATATTCTATGTTATAAGTTGTCATTATCCAGAGTGGATTATAATTTCAATCAAATTTCCTTAACTCTGGTCCAAGGTAACATTGTGAAGTCCTTCAAGACAATAAAGCTTTCTCCCCTTCGTAATGAGGTTCAGTTTTCAGACTGAGTGGCCAAAATCTCTTTTTCTAGGGCAGGGGTTCTCAACCTTGGCAACTTTAAGACTTGTGGACTTCAACTCCCAGAATTCCTCAGCCATGATAATGATAATAACCTTTATTGACATTTTTTCCTATGGGCACAATGGCACACATTAAAAATGAAATTTAGTTGCTTGCTCTTAAGTGTACACATACATAACACACATTTAAAAACATACTATATACAATGTATGTATAGACCTACACCCTTACATAAAAATAGCATATAAATATTAATCGCTATCCATCTTGAATTGCATAACGGAAGGAGGAAGCTTGAGAGTTCACAAGGTTGATACTGTATGGAACAAAACTGTGACTGAATCTGGATGTTCTGCTTCGGGTACCACGGAGCCCCCTCCTCCCAGAAGGTAACAAGAAAATTAGGTCATGGAGAGGATGTGTAGTGTCCCGGATAAACTTGTGGATCCTGCTTAAGCAACGCTTCTGTACTATGTCCTGGATGGAAGGGAGGGAACTGCCAATAATCTTTTCAGACATCCTCACCACTCTCTGCACCGCCTTCCTGTCTGAAGCAGTGATGCTGTATAACAGGATGTTCTTGATCATCCCTCTGTAGAAAGTGGTCAGAACAGGGGAAGGAAGATGTGCGTTTCTCATGTGATGGAGAAAATGCAGGCGATGCTGTGCCTGCTTCACCAGTGTCTCACTGTTGAGTGACCAAGCCAGCCTACTTATTAACTGCACTCCCAGGAATTTGATGCTGGTACCTATCTCCACAGGTGAATCATTAATACACAGAGGAGTGTGGTATAACATGATCCCAAGCCATGTATGGCTTTAAAGTTGATAACCATCACCTTGAATTGTACCTGGAAGCAGACTTGCAACTCCCGCAGAAGAGGTGACACATACACAAGTCTAGGTTTGTGCAAAATTTGGCAAGCCTCTACATTCTGAACTATTGGAACTTCCAAACACTCTTCAATGATATTTCAAGTTGGCAAATCTTAGTGCAAGATTTTTGGCAAGAGACTTCTCTCCATCTTAAAGGGAGATAATGGGCAGCTCGATGCCCATGTATGCCACCTTTTTAATCCCAGCCCCAAAGCATCACTCTTGTTGTGATTGCTCACCAGCCAGTGGATCCGGCAGCTGAGTCTGAGGAATCAGAGGAGGAGGAGGATGGGCCTGGAGTGACAGAGTCAAAGGAAGGCTCTGAGGAGCTCCAAGACTTACAGTCAAATGAGGAGCCTGGCCCCTCTACTGGCGCTCAGGCTGAGACACAGCTGTGCTGGGAGCCTGAGTTGGACAGTGATGAAGAACAGTTGGGACAAATCCAAGATGCATGAAAGTGCAGGCAAGAGAAGCGAGTAGGACAGAGGAATGCAATGGGATGGTTCCAAAGGCAAAGGAGAAGGTATTAGGAAGCCACGCCTTGGGTGAATTATAAAAGGGAAGGTGTGGGAGGTGCTGGTAGCCAAAGGCAACCATTCATGTTGAGGATCGAGTTTCTGTGGACTGTGTTTGCCTTGGATGTTGACTCAGGTCTATGAGAATAAAAGGGGTTGGTTTTTTCTTGCTGTCCCTGCCTGTTTCTTGGAAGAGGGGTTTCTCCTTGTGAGCATAACAAGGACTCACGTAGGCTGGGACAGAACAACTCTCTCTAATGGATTAACTGCATGAAAAAGACTCTTCCCTTCTAATTCCTTTCGAAAGTTCAAGTGCCTTACCTGGTTTTGTACTTTTCCCAAGACATTCAAGGAAGTGAAAACTTTATTTGGTCTGCTGTGCCTTCATTCCTCATTTAAATAGGAAACAATCAAGCCAGAGAGTTCTTCATTTATCCTCTTTTATATCTTCACTCTGTCCCATACAGGAAACCTATTATTAAGCAATCAAGAGGGTGCCCCAGCAATCATCAGAGGATTGCATTCCAACATTACAAGTGTCAGGTTGCTGCCCAGAAAAGCCTTCTTCTGTGAAGCTGTAGCTTTCTGCGGAATATGAATTTTTATTAGGGAACTGGAATATTGGATTGGGCAGTAGCTGGAGAAATTCTTCAGTCTTCTTGTTCCTCAATCAGCCATTGGGCTGTTGTTGTTGTTTTTTGTTCCATCTAGAAATTCAGGATAGCTTTAGCTCATTCAGCCACATCGATATGTGCAGCATAGGCCTCTATTTTAGGCCAGATCAGAGCTACAGGAAGTTGAAAAAGAACCAGGTACTTTTTTGAACCTCCTGCAAGTCTCCTGGACTGCAAGGCGATCAAACCGGTCAGTCCCAGAGGAGATCAACCCCGACTGCTCTTTAGAAGGCCAGATCCTTAAGTTGAAACTCAAGTACTTTGGCCACCTAATGAGAAGGAAGGACTCACTGGAGAAGAGCCTAATGCTGGGAAAGATTGAGGGCAATAGAAGAAGGGGACGACAGAGAATGAGGTGGCTGGATGGAGTCACTGAAGCAGTAGGTGTGAGCTTAAATGGACTCCAGAAGATGGTAGAGGATAGGAAGGCCTGGAGGAACGTTGTCCATGGGGTTGCGATGGGTCGGACATGACTTCGCAACTAACAACAACAACTTTTTTGTTGGCTTCAAAAGAAGCGCTTTGTGTGGCAGGTCTCCAAACGTTCTTAATTTTGGTCTGGATCCACATCACAACCCTTCACAAACCAATTTTCCTTAAAGTAGAAAGTTGTATACAAGTAGTCCTCAACATACAGCAGTTCACTTAGTGACCAAACTTACAACAACCCTGGAAAAAGCGACTTGTGACTATTTTTGACCACTTATGACCATTGCAGCATCCCTAAGGTCACATGATTGAAATTCAGATTCTTGGCAATTGACTCATATTTATAATGGTCGCAGCATCCTGGGGTTGTGCGATCACTCTTTCCAACCTGCTGACAAGCAAAGTCAAAGGGGAAGCCAGATTCACTTAACAACCTTGTTACTAATATGATAGAAAGATAAGGTGAGGTGAGGTGAGATGAAAAGATATAAGATAAAATATAAGATAAGATATGATAAGATACATAATAAATTTACTGTATTATGTAAAATTTAAAAAAAATAATAAAGTGTCTGCAGCTGCCAAAAAGGCCAACACAGTGCTAGGCTGCATTAACAGAGGGATAGAATCAAGATCACGTGAAGTATTAATACCACTTTACAATGCCTTGGTAAGGCCACACTTGCAATCCTGCATCCAGTTTTGATCACCACAATGTAAAAAAGATGTTGAGACTCTGGAAAGAGTACAGAGAAGAGCAACAAAGATGATGAGGGGACTGGAGGCTAAAACATATAAGGAATGGTTGCTGGAATTGGGGATGTCTAGTTTAACGAAGAGAAGGACGAGGGGGAACATGATAGCAGTGTTCCAATATCTCAGGGGCTGCCACAAAGAAGAGGGAGTCAAGCTATTTTCCAAAGTGCCTGAAGGCAGGACAAGAAGCAACAGATGGAAACTAACCAAACAGAGAAGCAACCTGGAACTAAGGAGAAATTTCCTGACAGTTAGAACAATTAACCAGTGGAACAACCTGCCTCCAGAAGCTGTGAATGCTCCAACACTGGAGGTTTTTAAGAAGAGACTGGACAGCCATTTGTCTGAAATGGTATAGGGTTACCTGCCTGACCAGGGGGTCGGGCTAGATGACTTCCAAGGTCCCTTCCAACTTTATTATTATTATTATTATTATTATTATTATTATTATTATTATTATTATTATTATTATTATTATTATTATTATTATTATTATTATTATTATTACTACTACTACTACTACTATTGCTATTGCTATTGCTATTGTTATTATTGTTATTATTATTATTATTGTTGTTATCATTATTATTATTATTATATTATTATTGTTGTTATCATTATATTATTATTATTATTATTATTATTATTATTATTAAATATAAGACAAGGATAGGACAGGACAGGACAGGACAAGATAACTTTTATTGTCATTTTTTGCTATGAGCATATATATACATACACAACACAGTTAATGTTCTTTCGTAAGCATTTTTCTTCATTTATCAGTTGAAGCATTTAAGCTGTAGGCTGGATCCAAGCATTCAGTCTTAAATTCTTACGTGAATTGCCTAAATCTCTCCAATTGATTTCGCTTCTCTCTCAAATTTACAACCTGGCTTTAGGCAGCTGGAATGTAGCAAAATGTAGGTTTGGATATGTATTTGAGAGGGAACATTCATTTAAGTACTGCTATAAGTGAGAATTTTGAGATAAACCTCTCTATAAGTGCAGTTTAGAAACGTTCACAGATTAAATCAGCAGTGAAACAGAGTGAGGAAAAATCAGCAGAGACAGAAAGAGAGACATTCATCTCCTATTTGGAAATGTTGAGAACTGGGCCAGGGTTTATGTTCTGCTCTCCCTGATTTAATCTGTGAATCTTCCAAGTGCTCAATAAAGAGCATTTTTCTTTTTTAAAGGAAAATTCTTCTCTTTAGAATTGGGTGTAGGGATATATTTGTGCATATCTATAGCTCTGTCCTTCTGTCTGTCTATCTGTCTCTCTCTGAAATATCTGTCTGTCTGTCTGTCTGTCTATCTATCTTTCATATCTATCTATCAATCCTCTCTCTCTGTGTCTGTGTGTCTGTGTGTCTACCTACCTACCTACCTACCTACCTACCTACCTACCTACCTACCTACCTACCTACCTATCTATCTATCTATCTATCTATCTATCTATCTATCTATCTATCTATCTATCTATCTATCTACCTATCTACCTACCTACTTACTCACCTACCTATCTATCTATCTTTCATATCTATCAATCCTGTCTTTCTCTGTGTCTGTCTGTCTGTCTACCTATCTATCTATCTGTCTGTCTGTCCATCCGTCCGTCCGTCCGTCCGTCCGTCTGTCTGTCTGTCTGCCTGCCTGCCTGTCTCTTTCATATCTATCTTTCATATCTATCAATCCTGTCTCTCTGTGTGTCTGTGTCTGTGTCTGTGTCTGTGTCTGTGTCTGTGTCTGTGTCTGTGTCTGTGTCTGTGTCTGTGTCTGTGTCTGTGTGTCTGTGTGTCTGTCTGTCTGTCTGTCTGTCTGTCTATCTATCTATCTATCTATCTATCTATCTATCTATCTATCTATCTATCTACCTACCTACCTACCTACCTACCTCTCTCTCTCTCTCCCTACCTACCTACCTACCTACCCACCTACCTATCTATCTATCTGTCTTTCATAACTATCAATCCTGTCTGTCTGTCTGTCTGTCTGTCTGTCTGTCTGTCTGTCTGTCTGTCTGTCTGTCTATCTATCTATCTATCTATCTATCTATCTATCTATCTATCTATCTATCTATCTATCTATCTATCTAATGTATCTATCTATCTATCTATCTATCTATCTATCTATACCATCACTTTAATCCAGATGGACCCTCGTAATAATAGAACGTTTATAGCATAGTATTTAAAAAATGTGTTAGCCCTTTGTCTCATCCAGCATGGAATAAATGTGTATGCATTTGAACAGCCTTGCTTCCTGGTTTCTTTGTTTCATCCAGTAGAACTCTTTTGCCTCCAAAACTTGGTTAATCTGAACTTTATTGATATGCTTATAATAATCATAGAATAATATCACAATCATCACTGTCAACAGCAATATTGACTGATCTTCTAGGAGTTTCTGTCTCAATGTTTATGTGGGAATTTTCAGAGGGAATTTTGCTGGAAAATTTTTGTGTTGTAAATTGTTTGACTTTGTTACATCTTTGCAGCTAATCCTTGTTTCTGTAGGCTGGCTGTCTAGAGAATGTTTATCTAGGGTACCAGAAAGTCAAACAACGGTCAGTGGCATTTTGCCTAAAGCAGAAATGAAATTTGGGTTTTCAAGCAGCAGTGAAATTATCTGAGGAATTGCAAGGGGAAACAAAACAGACTCACACAAATTGATCATATAAAAGCATGTGGAAATCTATGTGGAGTTGTCAGGAGGTTTAAGATGCTTCCTGTGAATGTCTCCAGATACCAAGACAATTATGGGATGGAAGGGAGGGCCAGTTGATAATCGTGTTCTTCCATTACCCAATAATTCCCACTAAGGAGCCATTTGTAGAAGGAAGGATGGGTTCACTGATAGCTATGATTTTTACAATCTTTTTTTTGTCGCTGTTATTAAGTGAATCACTGCAGTTGTTAAGTTAGTAACATGGTTGTTAAGTGAATCTGGCTTCCCCATTAGATTTCCTTATCTGAAGGTTGCAAAAGATGATCACATGATCACACAGCGACCGTCATAAAGATGAGTCAGTTGCACAAGCGTCTCAATTTTGATCACATGACCGTGGGGATGCGGCAACGGTCGTAAGTGTGAAAAAGGTCACGAGCCACTTTTTTCAGTGCCACTGTAACTTTGAACAGTCCCTAGATGAACTATCTTAAGTCGAGGACTCCCTGCACCCTATTTGAAAAGAAAGAACAATGTTTAGAAACATTTAAACAATGAATGATGGCTATTTCAGCCTACTTAGGATGAACTGAGGCTGGCTACTATTTCAGAGACAGGAATCAAATGAATTCTACACCACTTGAAGATCAAAGGAGCAGGTTTTTGTCCCTCGTTACTGTCAACACTGCTAACATCGGATGTTTTTGCATTGACAACAGATGGAAATGTAGCCATATTTTACCTTTCGCTTTTAGAGTTAGATGATGCTGGGAGGGGGGATGTGAATGAGAGTCCATAAAGGGCTTTATTGGTTATGACCTATAAAGCCCTTTATGGCAATGGACCAGGATACTTGCGGGACCGTCTCCTGCCTCATGAATCCCAGCGACCGGTTAGGGCGCATAGGGTTGGCCTTCTACGGGTCCCGTCTGTTAGACAATGTCATCTGGCGGGGCCTAGGGCAAGGGCCTTCTCTGTTGCTGCCCCTGCCCTCTGGAACCAGCTTCCCTCAGAGGTTCGTACTGCTTCCTCCCTCCTAGCTTTCTGGAAAGCGCTGAAGACACATCTATGCCGGCAGGCTTGGGGCATATGAGCTGTGCTCTGCCCCTCGGCTCTAAGAGTGTCCCGCCATCAGCAGCTGTGAGCTGAATGTGTTTGTATGTTGTGTGAATGGAATTAATTTTTTTAAAATTTTTAAATTAATTGTGTTTTTGAATTGTTTTGTTGTGAGCCGCCCCGGGTCTTGGGAGAGGGGCGGCATATAAATTAAATTAATTCTAATTCTAATTCTAAATTCCAGCTAGACATAGCAACGCTGAACCTAGCATGAGAATCAAGGTTGTTGAAATCAGAGCGGATAAAGAATTGGCAGGATGGAGAGCTGGAGAGAAAGCCTGCGCTTCAAACTAATTGGGGAATGTGATTTATGACTGCAATTTGGAGGAGGGAATTGTGCTTTGATATTAGGTGCCCAGGGGAGGGGAATTCAGTTTTTGGTTTTGATTATATAGTGCCGATATTATGCTACTCAAATAAAAGATTCTTTAAGGTAAACAATGCCTCGAACTTCTTTTGAAGAGTTTCATCCATCGGAACCATGACAGTTACTGGTAGTCCTCAACTTACAACAGGTTGTTTATTGACCATTCAAAGTTACAGTGGCACTGAAACAAGTGACTTATGACCATTTTTCGCACTGATGACCTTGGTCCTGTGATTTCCATTTGGAATGCTTGACAACCGGTTCATAGTTATGGTGGTAGCAGTGTCCTGGGGGGTGTCATGGGACCCCCTTTTGTGACCTTCTGACAAGCAAAATCAATGGGGAAGCCATTGTTCACTTAACAGCCACGCTACTCACTAAACAACTGCAGTGGCTTACTTCACACCCGCAGCAAGAAGGATCACATAAATCATGGGTAACAGCGAAGCCACCCTTCCTTCTTCAAATGACTCCTTAGTGGGAATTATTGGGTAATGGAAGAACAAGATTGTCAATGAACCCTCCTGCCCATCCCACTTGTTCACTTAACAAACGTGATGAGAAAAGTTATAAAATGGGGCAACGTTCCCTTAATAGATTTCTCACTTAGCAACCAAATTTTTGGGCTCAGTTGTGGTTGTAATTTGAAGTCTATCTGTACCAGCTTTTCTTTCCATCTTTTGCATGAAGCACCTGGATGCCTTCTTCCATTTGACAGAATGGGTCAGAGCTCACAGGAGAACCACCCAGGATGTTTATGAATAGAATAGAATAGAATAGAATAGAATAGAATAGAATAGAATAGAATAGAATGGAATGGAATGGAATGGAATGGAATGGAATGGAATGGAATGGAATAGAATAGAATAGAATAGAATAGAATAGAATAGAATAGAATAGAATAGAATAGAATAGAATAGAATAGAATGCAGACTAGACTAGACTAGACTAGACTAGACTAGACTAGACTAGACTAGACTAGACTAGACTAGAATAGAATAGAATAGAATAGAATAGAATAGAATAGAATAGAATAGAATAGAATAGAATAGAATAGAAGCTGGAAATGACCTTGGAGGTCTTCTAGTCCAGCCCTCTGCTCGAGCAGGTGAACCTATACCATATCAGACAAGGGACCATCCAGTTTCTTTCTCTTCTCTTCTTTTTAAATGACATCTAGTTCTTAAAAAGCTGATTCATTGTTTACCGGTTCCATCCAGGGATTCTTTTATCTCAATAGCCTGATCCCTCATAAATTCTCCCGACCTGCTTTGCTTTCATAGCCGCAAAGTATTTCTGGAACCCATCTTATTATAGGCCATCAAAAGCATCCTACTGCTGTAAACTAAGAACAGCCTTGTTAAGAAATGACCGTCAAGTCACACAGTCTGCTACAGAATACCACACAAAATTGTGATAATTGCTGCTCAGTGACCTTCTCCTCACCGGATAGGTCTTCTTGCACCATTTCCCTCCTGTGGTTTATTCTTTATTCATTTTCACAACACAGCAAACAGTACATGGAGGAGGAAAAAAAAGTAGATTTTGAGATCAGCAGATTGCTTTATTTTATTAGCCAGAGAGAAAAGCAAAATAAATACCCATAACAGAAGATGCTTTAATAATGATGATGATGATTTTTTTTAATTTTTTTTTATTTGGGTTTGTATGCCGCTCCTCTCCGGGGACTCAGAGCGGCTAACAACATATATATAACAATAAAATTACAATAAAAAAACCCAAACAATGATATCTAAAAAAAAACAATAAAACACACATTCAATTCAACAATCAACCACAATCATCCCCAGGCCTGCCGGCAAAGATGAGTTTTTAGATTTTTCCGGAAGGCCGGGAGAGTCGGAGAAACGCGGACTTCAGGAGGCAGTTGGTTCCAGAGGGCGGGTGCCACAACAGAGAAGGCCCTCCCCCTAGGGCCCACCAGACGACGTTGTTTCGCTGACGGGACCTGGAGGAGGCCAACCCTGTGCGCTCTCACCGGTCGTAGAGAAGTATGTGGCAGAAGGCGGTCCCGTAAGTATCCTGGTCCCATGCCATGAAGGTCTAATATTTTCTGTTTATTACAAAACCTATTTTATGGTCCTTTTCTTCTTCTTTTTCCCCATATATTTCCATGTTAGAAAAATATTTGAAAGATCTAATTACATCTTTTGAACAAGTCATTTCAGAAATGGCACACTGTAATATCCTATATGTTGTCACTAGATTAGGCTAGCAACAGGAATGAAACAAGAATACATGCATACATACATACTGTACATAATACATACATATGTATTCTTGTTTCATTTCTCTTGCTAGCCTAATCGAGAGACAACATGTAGGATATATACACATATACATACATACATACATACATACACACATACACACACACACACACACACACACACACACACACACACACACACATACAAAGTCAGGCCCCAGAGATTACTACATTAAGGGTAATGTAATGTCAAAAGGTGCTGTTTTATTTTTTTTCAGGGGAAATATTGCTGTTCTTAGGAATCTTCAAAGGTCCTGGGTCAAACAAGTGAGGAAATGTTTAGAAGGAAATGGCAAACAATTTGAACATTTAATGTAAATTATTATGGTGGCATATGGTCTGGATTCCCAGGAGGACTCCACTCCAGAGGGCAAAGAGGCAGTGAAGCAAAAGAATACAAAAGACAGAAAGAGAAAGAAAAAGGAAGGAAGGAAGGAAGGAAGGAAGGAAGGAAGGAAGGAAGGAAGGAAGGAAGGAAGGAAGGGAAGGGAAGGGAAGGGAAGGGAAGGGAAGGGAAGGAAGGAAGGAAGGAAAGAAAAGGAAAGGAAAGGAAAGGAAAGGAAAGGAAAGGAAAGGAAAGGAAAGGAAAGGAAAGGAAAGGAAAGGAAAGGAAAGGAAGGAAGGAAGGAAGTAAAGAAGAAAGGAAAGAAAGAAAAAAAGAAAGAAAGAAAGAAAGAAAGAAAGAAAGGAAGGAAGGAAGGAAGGAAGGAAGGAAGGAGGAAAGGAAAGAAGGAAGGAAAGAAGAAAGGAAAGAAAGAAAGGAAGGAAGGAAGGAAGGAAGGAAAGAAGGAAGGAAGGAAAGGAAGGAAAGGAAGGAAGGAAGGAAGGAGGAAAGGAAGGAAGGAAGGAAGAAAGGAAAGAAAGAAAGAAAGAAGGAAGGAAGGAAGGAAGGAAGGAAGGAATGGAAGGAAGGAAGGAAGGAAGGAAGGAAGGAAGGAAGGAAGGAAGGAAGGAAAGAAGGAAGGGAAGGAAGGAAGGGAAGGAAGGAAGGAAGGAAGGAAAGGAAGGAAGGAAGGAAAGGAAGGAAGGAAGGAAAGAAGGAAAGAAGGAAAGAAGGAAAGAAGAAAGGAAAGGAAGGAAGGAAAGGAAGGAAGGAAGGAGAAAAGGAAAGAAGGAAGGAAAGAAGAAAGGAAAGAAAGGAAGGAATGAAGGAAGGAAAGAAGAAAGGAAGGAAGGAAGGAGGGAAGGAAGGAAGGAAAGAAGAAGAAGAGAGAGATCAAGAGAGATCCTCTCTAGTGCGGGAGCGCGTTAGCAGCCATTGGGGACTGCGCCAGCAGTTCTGTTTCACGAAGGCTTGAGGCATGGGATGCAGAGCAGCGCAGTGTCGTGGGAGGCAGCAGGACAGGGGGGAGGGGTTACCTGCATCCTGCTGCCCGAACTCTGGAAGTCTGCCTGAATGAAGAATTTTAGGGGGAGTCGAAAGCGAGACAGGTTCGGAAATATGTATTTTCCAATGGTCTTAGGCAACCCCTGTGAAAGGGTCGTTTGACCCCCAAAGGGGTCACGACCCACAGGTTGAGAACCGCTGAGATAGATAGATAGATATAGCTATAGCTATAGCTATAGCTATAGGTATAGGTATAGATATAGATATAGATATAGATATAGATATAGATATAGATATAGATATAGATATAGATATAGATATAGATATAGATATAGATATAGATATAGATATAGATATAGATATAGATATAGATATAGATATAGATATAGATATAGATATAGATATAGATATAGATATAGATATAGATATAGATATAGATATAGATATAGATATAGATATAGATATAGATATAGATATAGATATAGATATAGATATAGATATAGATTGTGTGAACTCTGTGACATTCCTTTCAATAATTTTGAGTAAAGATAAAGATCCTCTTTTTGAATTCTATTGGTGGAATGGCCTTGGTGTACAACACTATTTAGGAGAGAAACCAAGAGAGTTCTGCCAAGGAAATTCATTGATGATAGTTAAATGAAAGCTGTACATATGGACATCACAAGATATCACAATATCAGAAACATACTCACTATGTCCTCTGCAAGCAATAATAGAGAAGCTCTATTCATTCAGCAAAGTGTGTGTGTGTATGTATGTATGTGTGTGTGTGTGTGTGTGTGTGTGTGTGTGTGAGAGAGAGAGAGAGAGAGAGAGAGAGAGAGAGAGAGAGAGAGAGAGAGAGAGAGAGAGAGAGAGAGAGAGAGATTGAATGCTAATTACATCTGAAACCACAAACTCCTTTCAACATTTACAATTTAAACCAATTTACAAAGTATACATACATTCATCAGGCTAACAAGATACAACCTCAGCAATATTCTAATGACCGTGAAGCGAAGAGTAGATTTAATAGACTAGATTGGATAGAGTGCCTGAAGAATTTGGGACTGAGATTTTTGTCCTTATTATACCCCAGAAAGGGGGGGGGAAGGTGAAAGAAGGCAAAATGACAACAGAGAACTTTAAAAGAGACAGGGAAACATAAAATAAAAAGAGATGGAGAAAAAACCTGCCCAATTATAAATGCTGAATTCCAGAGAAGAAGAAGAAGAGACGAGAAATAGTATCTAAAAAAGCAATGAAAAGAAAATGAGGATAATAAGCGAGTAGGATAGATTTTTTTTAAAAAAAGAAAATATCAGAAATCAGAAATTAACTTTCTACATAAATGGCCATGATGGAATACAAAGAAAGCAAAGATCTATTGAAGAGAGAAGATTTAAAGAGAGAAGATAAAAAAGAAAAAAGTGATACAAATATATGGAAAAACTCCCTTTTTGTGGTCCTGTAAACCCTTAATTCAGGGTAGAGTAAGAGTGACTGCATGGAGCTGAGCATTTACTGGCCAGATGCCCTTCCTCACGGCTACATGGAGGTCACAGCAGACTTTTTTTCCTTTGTGCTCTAGAACAGAAACATCTGCTGCATTAACAGAGGGATAGAATCAAGATCACGTGAAGAGTTAATACCACTTTACAAGGCCTTGGTAAGGCCACGCCTGGAATACGGCATCCAGTTTTGGTCACCACGATGTAAAAAAGATGCTGAGGCTCTAGAAAGAGTGCAGAGAAGAGCAACAAAGATGATCAGGGGACTGGAGGCTAAAGCATATAAGGAATGGTTGCTGGAATTGGGCATGTCTACTTTAATGAAGAGAAGGACGAGGGGGGACATGATAGCAGTGATCCAGTATCTCAGGGGCTGCCACAAAGTAGAGGGAGTCAAGCTATTTTCCAAAGCACCTGAAGGCAGGACAATAAGCAACGGATGGAAACTAATCAAGGAGAGAAGCAACCTAGAACTAAGGAGAAACTTCCTGACAGTTAGAACAATTAACCAGTGGAACAACCTGCCCCAGAAGTTGTGAATGCTCCAACACTGGAAGTTTTTGAGAAGAGACTGGACAGCCATTTGTTCGAAATGGTATAGGGTTTCCTGCCTGAGCAGGGGGTTGGACTGGATGACCTCCAAGGTCCCTTCCAACATTATTATTATTATTATTATTATTATTATTATTATTATTATTATTATTATTATTATTGTTGTTGTTGTTGTTGTTATTATTATTATTATTATTATTATGGATCATTCACAGTCAGCCAGATGTTCAGTCTGGATTTGGTATTTTGTCTACCTATCGAGTCCTTACCCAAGACCTGGGATAGGTAGATGTGGATGTTTGATGGTATTACAGATATCGTCGCAGGATGGAAGCAGTTCATAGTAAGGCCGCCTTTTGCAATTGACTAATAGCGAATTTGTCAATGCCAGTGGTGTTCAAGTGGTGCTCCAGTTGTTTTGGGATTGCACCCAAGTCACCTATTACTATTGGTACTACCCTTGTTTGCTTTTGCCACAGTCTTTCTATTCCTATTTGTAGGTCTTTGCATTTTGTTATCTTCTCCAGTTCTTTCTCGTCTATTCTGCTGTCTCCAGATACTGCCACGTCCACTATCCAGACTTTTTTGTCTTTCTTATCGACAATTGTTAAGTCCGGGGTGTTATGTTGCAGGTGCTTGTCTGTTTGAATTCTGAAGTCCCAGAGCAGTTTAATTTTATCATTTTCTATGACTTTCTCTATTTTATGATCCCACCAGTTTTCAAGGCAAATAGGTGGGCGTGGAATGCTGCAAGTACATCAGATGGTTGAAGAAGAAAAAATGGCTTTGGAAGAATATCTGAAGAACAATGATGAAGATGCACTGAAATTAGTATATCAGGAAGGCTTACTGACTACTGGAGAGACCAAACTGGACTACAAGAAAGACCAAATGAAGAACAGAATAGAGGCATGGGAAGACAAAGCACTACATGGTCAATACGTTAAAAAAATAGCTGGGAAAGCTGATAATAACAAGACCTGGCAATGGCTAAGAGCAGGAAAATTGAAGAAAGAGACTGAGGGACTAATTCTGGCTGCACAAGACCAAGCCTTAAGGACAAATGCATACAAAGTCAAAATTGAGAAGACAGCAACAGACAGTAAGTGCCGCCGATGCAAAGAAGCTGAAGAAACAGTGGACCACCTGGTAAGCTGCTGCAAGAAGATCGCACAGACTGATTACAAGCAGCGGCATGACAAAGTAGCAACAATGGTGCATTGGAAGATCTGCAAGAAATATTATTATTATTATTATTATTATTATTATTATTATTATTATTATTATTATTATTATTATTATTATTATTATTATTATTATTATTATTATTATTATTATTATTATTATTATTATTATTATTATTATTATTATTACCTAGGATTGAATTCTCAATTATTCAAGTGAGAGGAGATTGTCTTCACCACAAGGGCATTACAACACTATACTAAACGAGGCAATTATCTTGATACCTCACTTCAGTTTGATACAGAACTATTAAGGAATATTTTTTTATAATTATTTTATGAGCAATGTATTACCTTAATGGCCATGGCATTTAAACCATATTTATTTATTTATTTATTTATTTATTTATTTATTTATTTATTTAAATTTATTTATTTATTTATTTATTTATTTATTTATTTATTTAAATTTATATGCCGCCCTTCTCCCAAGACTCAGGGCAGCTCACAACAACAACACAATTAAAAACACAATTAAATTTAAAATTTAAAAAATAATTCCATTCACACAACATACAAACACATTCAGCCCACAGTCACCGATGGAGGGACACTCCCAGGGCCAAGGGGCAGAGCACAGCTCATACGCCCCAAGCCTGTCGGCATAGATGCGTCTTCAGCTGTTTTCGGAAAGCTAGGAGGGAGGGAGCAGTACGAACCTCTGAGGGAAGCTGGTTCCAGAGGGCTGGGGCAGCAACAAAGAAGGCCCTTGCCCTAGGCCCTGCCAGATGACATTGTCTAACAGACGGAACCCGTAGGAGGCCAACCCTATGTGCCCTAACCGGTCGCTGGGATTCATGAGGCAGAAGACAGTCCCGCAAGTATCCATTGCCATAAAGGGCTTTATAGATGATAACCAACACTTTGAATTGTGTTCGGAGACCAATAGGTAGGTTAATTAGGTTGCTAATCAGAATACCATGAAGTACTTTGTCAAATGCTTTTGTTGAATTCAAGCTACCTCCGTAGCATTCACTGATTCTGTGTTGGAAGTTTCCTAAAGAATATGAGATAAAAGATAGTCTGGCAACACTTTTTTTTCTTGGCAGAAAAAGTCTTCTTGATTTATGCTGGCTTCTGGTAATTAGCACATTGTTTTCATGGGGCTCAGAGATCAATTTTGTTATGATCTTTGCTGGAATCTTGCTAGGGATTGATGTTAAACTGACAACTCTGAGGTTTCCTGGAGTTTTCTTTTCCCTCTTCTTGAAAATCAGGACAGTATTTTTGCGCTCTTCCTGTTATCTGGCACTTCTCTAGCATTTCCCGAAGGAATTATCTAATAATCCAGCTGGACTACCATCAAGATTCTTCTCTATCTATCTTAAGATGCAGTTCCTTGGGCTCTGGAGATTTAAATTTATTCAAAGAAAGTAAATATCCCCTAAGCATGTTTCTGTCCATCTCAGGTTTCAGTCTTTATCTTATTCTTCACAATTTCCTGGCGTTGTTGTTGCAGCACACTGAAGCAAAATAGCAATAGCTCTGAGTAGTTTACAGAGTCAGCATATTACCCCCAACAATCTGGATCCTCATTTTACTGACCTCGGAAGAATCGAAAGCTGAGTCAACCATGAGCCGGCCAGGATCGAACTTCTGGCAGTGAGCAAAATCAGCCTGCAATACTGCATTCTAACCACTGCTCCACCACGGAGGAACAATTGTATCTTTTGTTTGTTACCTCTGAGTGTTTGGTCCTCTCTACTGTGCAACTGGTATAATTATTATTATTTTATTTCTGTTACTCTGAGCGCACCTTAAGTCTTGTTTGTGGTTCTTAGCATCCTTCAGCAATGATAGCTTATTCTCAGATTTTGCTTCCTCATTACAGCTCTTCTGTAGATAATAGATGATAATAGTTAATAGTTAATAGATGGTAGATAGATAATCAATACCTCTTTCAGATTTTCAGCACTGGAGTTTTCCTTTATTTATTGGAATTGTTTGCAGTCATGTTTTAATAGGGCTTTTTTTGCCTGCCTCCCTGCCTTCCTGCCTTCCTGCCTGCCTGCCTGCCTGCCTACCTACCTACCTACCTACCTACCTACCTACCTACCTACCTATCTATCTATCTATCTATCTATCTATCTATCTATCTATCTATCTATCTATCTATCTATCTATCTATCTATCTACTTACTTATTTACTTACTGACCTACCTACCTACCTACCTACCTACCTACCTACTTACTTTATAGTTTATTGCAGTGTTTCTTAAATTGTGATTCTAGCATTACTGGGGGTCCCCCAAAACAGACTTGGTGGTCCCCAAAATCAAAATGATTTGCCAGTCTATGTTGAATATTGATTGATTGGTTGGTTGGTTGGTTGGTTGGTTGGTTGGTTGGTTGGTTGATTACAGGCCATCAAGTTATTGTTGACTCCTAGTGACCACATCTCCAAGATGATCTGTCTCTAACCTGATCTGTCAGATCTTCTAGTAGTGCCACCATCACCACTGTAACTGAAACCATCCACTTTGCTGTTGGTTGTTCTCTTTTCTTCTATCTTTTGCTACATTAGAGACTTTTATAGAGAGCTGGGTCTTGGCCTATGTCCAAAGTAGTATTTTTGTCTCAAGCAAAGACTCTGAATTGATCCATTCAATAATTCATTGGTTGGTTTTCTTGGCTGTCCATAGTATTCTCAGGAGTATAAAATTATATAAATGACAAATCATATAAATTCAATGAATGGATAAATAAACCTCACGGATTCTTTTCTGCTGAACCATTATACTCAATGATAGTTTACCCAGAGTGAAGGAGCAGTGATGACATAATACCCCAAAGATACTCATTGTTCAAATTGGACAGGGTCCAGTTAAGGATCAACTATTGTCAAGCTGCCTTTCCACTCTCTCTTTGACGTGATTTCCCTTCCAAATTCTTTGCCAGTGACAAGTTTTATGTAGATCAGTGCATGAAAAATTGATTTTTCACTTTGTGCTTTAGCCTTTTGGTTGACCTTTATGTAGACAATAAAGCATGAATGGAGCCAAGCACTTTTGCAAGCTGATTACTGCCTCTTGTGATCAAACCTAACTCTGTTACTGTATAATTTCAATCATATATTTTTGTTGGTCCCACAATCAGCCAGATGTTTCAACTGGATTTGGCATTTTTGTCCACCTATCAATTCCTTCCCAAGGACTGAGATAGGCAGATGTTGGTTCATGGTATTAATGGTATTGTCACAGGGTGTAAGCTGTTCCAAGTAAATGAAGGAGATGACCAGACTCAGCCTGAGGGAGGGGTCAAATGCATCATCAGTCACGAGTCCCTTCATGCCCACAGGAGATCTAAGTCCAGCCCACCTTGAATTCCACTGACTCTTATCTACTGCCAATTTGCTTTGACCATTAATAATTCAGATTCTTTTTTTAAATAAATATTTTATTAATTTTCTACTTTTACAATCAAGTACTTAATAGACAACATGTTACCTGGGTCCATTAATAATTCAGTATTATATATTAACTTCTTCAATCTAGATCCAATATTGCACCATCAAATGTTTCTTCTCTTCTTCCGGTAGTACCTGTTTTCCCACACTGGGCAAATACAATTCTTATTGTTATTAATAAATATACAATTGAATGTCAACATCTTTATTACATTTTTCTCATAATATCAGTAATGTCAGTTTTCGATAACTTTTCTAACCAAAACATAATCTTAATTGCATTTGTACTTAATATCCGTATGTTCAATCAGTATCCTGTTTTTGCTTTTTTTTAAAAAAAATAATTTCCCATCAGTGTTCAAAATGTCTCTACTGTTTATAATTTCAAAATAAGTTATATTTGGGTAACCAAAAGCTTCCCTTATTCAAACTTCTTGGCCTTTTCCTGTTTTCCTTCTCATACCAAAATCTAATATTCTAATTACAAATCTTATCTTTCTAGTTATGATAATACTTCTATTTCTAGTAATTATCTATTCTCTACCATATTCAGATTATTTACAACATAGCTGTAACCTAGTTCAGATTCTTGTAGAGTCCTTAAGCCTGCAATAAACCCGTATATTCAGTTGATGGTGATTTTGTCAATGCCGAGTACAAGTAGTGCTCCAGTTGTTTTTGGATTGCATCCAAGATGCTTATTACCATTTGTACTATTTCCCTTGCTTTTCTCACCGCTGTTTTACTCCTGTTTGCAGTTCTTTGTATTTTGTTATCTTCTCCATTTTTTTATCTCTTCTGTTCTGCTATTTCCAGATATTGCGTTGTCCACTATTCAGACATTTTTTGTCTTTACTGTTGACAGTTGTTAAGTCTGAGGTGTTGACATGGCAGATGCTGTTCATTTCTGCCCAATTTGTCTCTCCCACACCCTCTGTTCTCTCTGTTTCATGGAAGAAATTATTATTGTGAGCTCTGAATCAAAACGTTTATTGTTGCAACTGATTAAATCTCCCTTTTACTTATCCCTCCTCCCCTTTTATTTATGTTTTGCATACAATGCATGCTCAAACTCTTTCTGCAATTACCTTTTCCACTTTCCCCTCATTAGCATAATTTAGATGTAAAAGCCCTTCTGATCAATTTTTGACATGTGAACTCAGTACACAGAAAAAAAAAGAGAAGGTTCTTGCTATTTAGATAAAATCCCCGTGCCTTTCAATTAAACATACTGCAACTAAGAAATTCAAATCACGCAATTGCTCTGTTCATTTAGCCAACTATTTTCAATATGAGTTTGGGTGGCTTGATCTCAAATGTCAACATCTATAGCGCTATCTGTCATCTATTATTTATTTCTCTATTTTCTGTCAATGTCCAACTTGGAAATTGACCAGTCCAAACAATTCTTGAGAGCTGATGCTCTGTATGTTTTCCCGGATAACTGTCAAGTTCCAGCTGAGAAGCCCAATGAAGCAAAACACCAGAGGCATTGCATTCTCTAATGTTAACTTTATTAGGCATTACCAAACTGGTACAATAAAGTTAAAGCTAGCTCTGAGAAAATGGCGGGAAGCGCTTAATTAAAAGAATGAAACTTTCCCTCTCTGACAGTTCAGGTCACATTGTCCAATATATCTTCCAGTAATTGTTTTGAGAAGAAACTTTAGTTGCCAAAACAACTCTTCAATGGGGTTCTCAGGTTGATAAGGAACACACGTGGACTTAAACTCTCCCCTCTTTCCCTCCCACACTGTTGGCAAGCTAGAAGCATGCAGCGGTCCTAAAGACAGCCGGCTTCATAGCTTGACAATAGCATTGCAGAGATAGTTTTCATTACTTTCCAAAGATATTTTTTTTCCAGCTACCCAGCCTAATCTGCTTCATGGCCTTGTTACGCTTGTGCTCCCAGGTTCAGATAATAATAATAATAATAATAATAATAATAATAATAATAATAATAACAACAACAACAACAACAACAACAACATCAACAGTAACAACAACAACAACAACAATAAAGTTGGAAGGGACCTTGGAGGTCATCTAGTCCAACCCCCTGCTCAGGCAGGAAACCTTATTCCATTTCAGACAAATGGCTGTCCAGTCTCTTCTTAAAAACTTCCAGTGTTGGAGCATTCACCGCTTCTGGAGGCAAGTTGTTCCACTGGCTAATTGTTCTCACTGTCAGGAAATTTCTCCTTAGTTCTAGGTTGCTTCTCTCCTTGATGAGTTTCCATCTGTTGCTTCTTGTCCTGCCTTCAGGCACTTTGGAGAATAGCTTGACTCCCTCTTCTTTGTGGCAGCCCCTGAGATACTGGAACACGGCTATCATGTCCCCCCTCGTCCTTCTCTTCATTAAACTAGACCTACCCAATTCCAGCAACCGTTCCTTATATGTTTTAGCCTCCAGACCTCTAATCATCTTTGTTTCTCTTCTCTGTACTCTTTCTAGAGTCTCAACATCTTTTTTACATCGTGGTGACCAAAACTTATGGTCATTCACTCAATACTCACATCTTTGGAAAGCAGCCACATTCAAATCACTTTCAATTTAACACTGAAGTGCAAATGATTCTTCAGCATACATGAGGCCAGTGGTGGGATTCAGCCAGTTCGCACCACTTCAGCAGAACCAGTAGCTGTTTTTTTTGTTGTTGTTGCCTAGGCCCAGAAGGGACTTCCGGAAGTGGCATCTACACAGAGAACTGGTTGTTCACATATTTGAATCCAATGAGACCCAGTGAATTTAAAATGACAGCAAAACTTTACTGGTTACAATATATATCTATTTTGTCTTTCACATCTGTGCACACACACACACACGCTCATCCACACTTATCCAGGTCCTCAACAGAGAGATGGAAGCTGCCAAGTCTGGATCCAAAGATGACTCAAAGAGTGGGTAGGCTTCAGGATCCCTTTCATTCCCCAAATTCTTGCTTTGCTGATTCACAAAACTGGCAGCTACACTTGCCTTGTTGACTTTCAAGTCTGAGTTGTTGATGGGATTTGGGGAGAGGTTTTCCTATGCTCTCAGACCCAACTTCTTTTGTCTGGTTCAGGTGATATTTTTCCTTTGGGATCTTTGAGACAAATTCCTGGCTCTTTATATTCTTATGTGCCTTTTTCATCTTTAGGAATGGTGGTTTGAGCCTAGTCTCATAGCCTCCCATCCTACTACTACCGTAAATAAATCTGACTCTGTTTAACTTTTTTTTCTGAGATCAAGCAAGGTTGCCTAGATTGAACCTTCATCGGAGTGAGGTTTTCCTTCAAAGATTTGCAGAGTTAAACCTTTATAGCCTCTTTAGCGGTTAAATTCAAAATCAGATACATATTAAAATGCAGACTTAGAAGCACCATATCTAAAGATCCTTTTAAAAAAAATAATAACAATAACCCGTTCAATAAGTCATAGAATGTTTAAAGTCTTTATTTTCTCCATCTGTGTTTACAATAGAAAATACATTTACTTCTCTTTAATGCCTTAAACCACATCCTTATGATGTCGTCTTGAGCAGATGTCTTGTAAAATACTTTTTTCCCATGCATATTTTATTTTCCAAACATCTGAGAAATGCCTGTCAATATTTGCTGTCTGAGCAAGATTTATTAAAGTAAGGATATGAACTTTGGTGATAGAAATCCATTTTCTTTAATAGTTTTGGGCAATGAAACTGAATTCATTCACAATATGCAGAATTATTGTCTCTACTGCGGAAGCCTTTGGAGGACAGCAGATTACAAATATAGGAGTGTTAGAAATAGCTGAATCTAGATAAGAGACATTGAGTGTGAGTCGGGACTGACTCAACATGTCTTCATTCTGGGCTTTTAGTTGAAATCCATACAGAGCAACACCATGGATTGGTTCAACAGATTTATCAATTATTACATTTTATAATATATTTATAATATAATATATTATAGAAAACGTATTAGTCCACCCCAAGCTAGAGTTGAAAGATGATTATACTCCCTTCAAATTGGTATAACAACTGTCTCAATGCACTTACACTAAGCTTGCACATGAACTGTATCTGTCTACCAAAATCTAGTCTTTTCAGAAACCTGAAGTGCATCGATCAGCTCAGGGGAGAAAAACAGTACTAAAAAGACAGTGTTTCATGAAAAACATGAAACAGTACTTATCTTGTGGAGCAAGCCATACTGCAATATGGAGAAAACTGTTTGCAGAGGATGTGCACACCTCTCAGATCCAAGGAACCAAGAATGATACAGGAAGTTATTTCAGAGCAGTTTCATTATTGTTGCTTGCCTACAGATAGAAATCTTGCCAGACAAAAGCATTTATCCACATAATTAACAGAATAATGGAAGGGATCTTGCAGGTCTTCTAATTCAACCCCTTGCTCAAGCAGGAGACCCTATAATATTCCAGAGAAGTGGCTGTCCAGTCTCTTCTTAAAAACCTCCAGTGATGGAGCACCCACAATTTCTGAAGGCAAGCCCTTCCACTGGTTTATTGTTCTCACTGTCAGGAAAATTCTCCTTAGTTTTAGGTTGCTTCTCTCTTTGATTGGTTTCCATCCGTTGCTCCTTGTTTCTGCCTTCAGGAAAAAGAAGAAATATTCAGGACAACAACTGTTAGATATACCCTGTGAAGTGCTAGAACGAAGCCACCTTAGCTCTCTTCCTGCCTATCAGAGATTTCAAGCAACTGTATGTAGTCTCTTTGCTCCTTGGAAAAGACTCCTTCCCTCCTGCAACTCGGGACCACATTCCACCACAACCTCAGGAGAAAGTAGAGAAGAAAGAAAGGACGTAGAGAAAAGAAGCAGAGGATCAGCCATACTGGACTTAATTCTCACTAACGGAGACAAAATGATAGAAGATGTTGAAGTTATAGGAACTTTCCGGAGGCAATATTAGAATTCAACAAAGGATACAAAAAAGTCAAACGAAAGTCTTGGACTTTAAGAGAGCTGATTTCAAGGAACAGAGAGAGCTTAGGAAATGTTCCTAGATGAGAAACCTCAGGAGAAAAACAACCCCAAAAACCTGGCAAAATTTGAAAACTGAGATTATAAAAGCCCAGTCTAGCACAAAGTGAATACAAATATGTGGAGACAGGGCCATGCAAATATATCCTCCATTTGTGTACCATTTGCAGATTTTTCCCGAATTGGTGCAGTTTGTTCAAAATCTTCTTTTAGGCAAATGTAAATATCTTTCAGAACACTTACCAGTACGATCTTATTATTTGCAGGGCATTTCAAGCATATTCTCAGTGAGTCCATCCTAGTCCATTGGAGATTAAAGTAATGTATATTTCATAAGTGAAATAGCTGGAAGAAGGGAAATGACTTTATTGGATTTATCGGTAGACTATTTCACCCAGACAGTGCACAATACTGGCTCTGTGCTGAAAAGGATGAGATTACTGTTTAAATTAATGAACTGAAAAAAGAAAATTGAGCAACTGAATATTAAATGCATTCACATGAAGTTCCTGAAGACAGGAATTGAACTGGGGATAACGAATGAGCAAATTTCTCCCGACAATTGGCAACGTAGCAATGTCATTGCATGAACAAGGGAGCAAAAACAGCACCTGAAGAAGCTTGATATCCTAGGCCTGGCAGAGAAAAGTGTGATTGTTACCTCCTTTTCTTCAACCTGAATGACTTTGAGCAGGCTGACATGAAGAAGTTAAGCTGAGATTCAAAAAGCAAAACCAAATAAATATATTGTCAACCATCCCACTGGCTGAGACAGCAAAGGAGACTCCTGGGACCTCTTTTACTAGAATAACTTTACTGAAAAAATCCATGTAGGTACAGACGGGGAAAAGCCAATTCTAATATTTTTGCATACAAGCAGCTTAGGACAGTGGTGGCGAACCTATGGCACACGTGCCAGAGGCAGCACTCAGAGCCCTCTCTGTGGGCACACACACCATTGCCCCAGCCCCACCTCCCCCCACGGTCCTCTCCTCACCAGCAGCCCCCCCAGAAGAGAGTCGCCCTCGAGCGTGGCCCACGTGGAGCAGCACAGCCAAGGACATGGCAGCTGGGCAGTGGGGACAAGACTCCGCCATCACGCCCTGTCGTGTGTAATTGATGCTGCAGGGCGCGGGCAGAGGGGGGCTGCCATGGCACTGCTGGACTGCCCGGGTGATCTGCAGTGGGCCATGGAGGCGGTGGGTTGCCCTGTGGGTGGGCAGGGTGTGGGGACAGAGCGGGGTGGGTGGGGTGTAGTGGGGGGTGGGGCAGGGCCGGTTTTTGGGCACTTGGTCTCTAAAAGGTTCACCATCACTGGCCTAGGAAAACTTTCCCCTTTCCCCTGGTCCTCCCACAGTCCATTGTCTAGCCAATTGGTTACACTGGGGTTGTTTTGGGGATGTTCTCTCCGATTCGGACTTTCCCAGCCGATGTCATTGGGGTGTGTCTCAGGCTTCAGGTGGGCACACTTGCATTCCTTTACCCTCCCCAAAACCTCCCTTGCAGTCCAAGGTCTTTTCTCTTCCCTTCCATTGCTGATGTTTGGCTGTGAGCAGGGTTTGCATAGCAAGTCAACCATGACATATATATGATTGTGCGTTGTTTGTAAAAAAAGATTCCTTCCTTCCTCCCTCCCTCCCTCTCTCCCTCCTTCGCTCTCCCCCTATTTACCTTTCTATCTCCCTCCTGTCTTCTCTCTCTCTCTCCTTCCCTCCCTCCCTCTCTTCCTTCCTCCCTCCCTCCCTTCCTTCCTCCCTCTCTCTCCCCCTCCCTCTCTCTCTCCCTATTTATCTGTCTATCTCTCTCCTGTCTTCTCTCTCTCTCCTTCCCTCCCTCCCTCCCTCTCTTCCTTCCTCCCTCCCTCCCTTCCTCCTTCTCTCTCCCCTCCTTCTCTCTCCCTATTTACCTGTCTATCTCCCTCCTGTCCTCTCTCTCTCCTTCCCTCCCTCCCTCTCTTCCTTCCTCCCTCCCTCCCTCCCTTCCTTCTTCTCTCTCCCCCCCTCCCTTTCTCCCTATTTACCTGTCTATCTCCCTCCTGTCCTCTCTCTCTCCTTCCCTCCTTCTTTCATTCCCTCCCTCCCTTCCTTCTTCTCTCTCTCCCTCCCTCTCTCCCTATTTACCTGTCTATCTCTCTCCTGTCCTCCCTCCCTCTTAGGTAACTATGGATCAAATAGTCACCTGGCTTTTTAAATCCCTTTTCCCATACCACTAGTTTATGGAGCTGCTGCAAACGCAGTGTCTTCCTTTGTGCAATTAAACTAAGATCATTTCAAAAGAATCTCTCTTCCATCTGATGGAGCCACAGGTTCAGAAAGAAGCCATTCCCTTCGGTTTTATATTCCAGCTTTGATGTTCATCTCCATTAAAGGTTAATATAAAGAAGTATGATTAACATAAGGGGCAAATAAAATTTGAAAACAGGTGGAGGCACCTTAGATGTAGACATGAACTAGCACGGGGACTCTGACCTTATAAGAAAAATTGTATTGGAGTCTTTGTAGAAGACTAAGCAAATCACTGAAAGATTGCACACAGAGACACAGCTGTCCTATTAAAAATTGATCCGAGTAACACTGTGAAGCTGCATCTACTCTATGAAGCTATAGGCTGCCGTTTTGTTCTACAAAACCACGGTGGGCCTCTGTGGAGGGTTATTGAATTGAGACCTGTGTATTATGGATTCCCAACAAGGTAGACCAAGCTGATTTTTGGCATGTTGTAAACAAATGGTATGAGCTGAAGATGTACACAGAAACAATTTCTTCATTTCCTCAAACCTTCAAAAAACATTTGAATATTTGGTCTGAATATGCTTGGAAAACTTTGTACAAGAAGCAGAAAGAAAAAGAGGTTTTTATGTTAATAGGCCTTCCTTCCTTCCTCCCTTACTTTTCTTCCTCCCTCCCTCCCTTCTTTCCTTCCTTCCTTCCTTCCTTCTTACCTTCCTTCCTTCCATCCATCCATCTCCTGGCTTTGGATAAGACATTGAACCATAAACTTAGCAAATGGTTTGGGCTTTCCACAAAAAAATGAATCAAGGTTTCTTTTAACCTATACCAGGGGTAGGCAACCTTGGCTCTTTTATGACTTGTGGACTTCAACTCCCAGAATTCCTGACTCAGCATGGCTGATTCAGGAATACTGGGTATTGAAGTCCACAAGTTGTAGAAGAGCCAAGGTGGCCTACCCCTGACCTATACAGTACTATTGAATGGTGTCAGTGCATCTCTTAGATCTTTAACTGCCCTGGTTACCAATATTATATGACTGCAGTCATTGAGTTACAGTATATGCCTTGAATACTTTGATGTGAGCTCAGCAGGAAAGATAATAGATTGACTGGTTATAGACAATTTGAACTCCAGAGGAGAGGAGAGGAGAGGAGAGGAGAGGAGAGGAGAGGAGAGGAGAGGAGAGGAGAGGAGAGGAGAGGAGAGGAGAGGAGAGGAGAGGAGAGGAGAGGAGAGGAGAGGAGAGAAGAGAAGAGAAGAGAAGAGAAGAGAAGAGAAGAGAAGAGAAGAGAAGAGAAGAGAAGAGAAGAGAAGAGAAGAGAAGAGAAGAGAAGAGAAGAGAAGAGAAGAGAAGAGAAGAGAAGAGAAGAGAAGAGAAGAGAAGAGAAGAGAAGAGAAGAGAAGAGAAGAGAAGAGAAGTTATGTAGAGAGGAATACTGGAGAAAATCACAAAATGCAAAAACCTGCAAATAGAAATAGAATGACTGTGGCAAAAGAAAGCAAAGATAGTACCAATAGTAATAGGAGCCTTCAGTGCAATCTCTAAAATATCTGGAGCATCACTTGAACATCACCATTGATAAAAATCACCATCAGTCAATAGCAAAAGGCAGCTTTACATGGAATAGCTTACATCCTGTGGATGACACCTGTAACACCACGAAACCACAACATCTGCCTATCTCAGGTCCTTGTGAAGGATTCAATAGGTGGATAAAAAAGTGCCAAATTCAGTTAAAACATCTGGCTGACTCTACAACTAACCATTTATTTCAAATGCCCCATTCCAAAAGCTTCTGGCTGGCTCTTAACATCCAAAAATACAATTAAAAACATAGCAATAGCAATTAACAGCCCAGAGGGCATAGCCCCGTAACAATAAAATAAAATCATAAAATAAATGAATAGTGTGGGGAACATTGCAGACAAAAATGACCCAGGGCTTTCAGACTTTGGGGATGCATGTCTGAGTAGGACTTTTTGCTCATCTCTGAATTTCCCTTCCTACAAATATTTACAGATAGTTTATGAGTTGTTTGGGCAGGACTATCACTGGTTCTAAACCTAAAGAACAATGGAGGGAATAAAATTCAAACACTGAACAGCTATTAAGGAATGAAACCATGGGCTGTTGCTATAGCAACATACCACACAGGTTTTAATTTAATTGCAAATCATTTTAGCTTCAGCCAGCATGCTCCTCATTGCTTCTTGGAGACCTAACTGGATGTCACAGCAGGGACCTCTTCCCGTGTGTCTCCTCTGTAACAGCCATCCAAAGTAATTCATAATGTGACATTATCAGAATTGGCTTTCTCTTGCCCTCTGCAAAAAAAATCCATCCACTCTTTGGAATGAAAACCAAGAAAATGATTGACTTTATTTACCTGAAATGTTTCTAACCCATCCTGAGGTCCATTTATGGAATGGCTAATTAGCTCAGAAGGAAAGAAATTGAGAACGCTATCAAGAACAAGCTCATCTTACCGAAGGGGAGTCCCTCTGTTCTTTGTCTCTGGGATGGCCAAAGCTTGCAGAGAAGGGAAGAACGGAGATTAGTTTCAACTCTCGTGGGATGGAAAAGAAGGAAGATAAAGTAAAAGTTGGCAAAGGTGGAAATCCAGGGATTGGTCAAAGCTAGAATATATAGAATACATACATAGAATAACAGAGTTGGAAGGGACCTTGGAGGTCATCTAGTCCAACCCCCTGCTCAAGCAAGAGTCCCTATACCATTTCAGACAAATGGTTGTCCAGTCTCTTCTTAAAAAGAGAGAGAGGGAGGGAGGGAGGGAGAGAGAGGGGGGGAGGGAGGGAGAGAGAGAGAGAGGGAGGGAGGGAGAGAGGGAGGGAGAGAGAGAGGGAGAGGGAGGGAGAGAGATAAGGAGGGAGGGAGGGAGGGAGAGAGAGAGGGAGGGAGGGATATAATTGTTCTGTAACCAGAATACAAGACCGTGCTTTGGAATTTAATCTGTATAATCTATACTTTCTCAGATTCTAATGCAGTTATATGGTTATTAGAATGATTGGGTAAGTAAATGGCAGCGAAGCTTTCTCACTATATAATTTCTGTCTCAAATTGTGGAACTATAGCAGTTATTTTTATTAGCAATAACCATTATTGGGCCTTTTAGCTTCGAGGCTCGAGATAAAGTAATGGCTTCTAATGATTCCTTAATGACAGACTTTACATCCATGTCATGGTGACATGAATAATGTTATTTATTTTTAAGAGAAAGTGATTAGCCGTTCTTTGATAAAAGGCTAAATACTCACACATTCTAGTAAAGAGAAGCTCCCTGAGGACCCAGCGTGAGCCCAAAAGCTCGGAAGACAAAACCTCTGATCCTGGTGACGGACCCATATTGGTTCCTAAATACTCGTGGAATAAAGTCATACTTGGGTGGCTTTTCCAGAGGTCAGCGTTCCACCATTTTTAACAGAAATTCTGAAATGTATTTATTTCTATTTATGAAAAATTATATGGCAGTCCAACTCACTCTCAGTAACTCCGGATGACTTAGAAAGATAAATGTATATGTTTTGTGAAACAGCTACACCCAGATGAACATCAATCAATATTCCATATAGAACTTCAATAATTTGGAATTATACATATCCCAAATTCTGAAGAGCTTTCTGCTAGGCTCTGAGAAGTAGCCGGAACTAAAGACTTGTTTGTTGATTTAGTATTTCTCTCTAGCATTGTTTTACAGGCATTATGGAGAGGAGAGGAGAGGAGAGGAGAGGAGAGGAGAGGGGAGGGGAGGGGAGGGGAGGGGAAGGAAGGGGAGGGGAGGAGAGGAGAGGAGAGGAGTGGAGAGGAGAGGAGAGGAGAGGAGAAGGGAGGGAAGGGGAGGGGAGGAGAGGAGAGGAGAGGAGAGGGGAAGGGAGGAGAGGGGAAGAAAGGAGAGGAGAGGGGAAGAGAGAAAAGGGGAGGAGAGGAGACGGGAAGATAGGGGAGGGGAGGGGAGGGGAGGAGAAGGGAGGGGAGGGGAGGGGAGGGGAGGAGAGGAGAGAGAAGAAAAAATATGTAGAAGATAAGAAAGGCATTCATGCAAACAATATCTTCCTTGAGGTCACCTAAAACAATTGCATATATACAACACAGACATTTCCGAGATAAATACAAAATGATGAAACAAAACAAGGATATGATACCCCAGGGAAAGTGTTCTGTTGGTTATTGTAGAAATGTGTTGGGTATTTTACGCTATATAAATTAACCATTGGGTGTGTTGGAGAGAAAATGCTTAGCTGAGGTTCCCTTTTCACACATTGGCCTGTGTCAAAAGCTTTCTCAAATGTGAAGGTGTAATGGAGATAACTTTGATAACATCTCTGCAATCAAAATGCAGTCACTGTGTCCATTTTGGCTCTCCCCACTCATGACTTAAAGTGTCTTCATAACATCACTTAGCCCTCATTAGAGAAACATTATTGCCATTCTTTGGCACAATGATGGATGTCTTCTTCTAAAAAGACCTTATAAGAAGATCCTACTGAGGAAATGGTCACACAGAGATAGACACATCTATCAGTCTTATTTTTTTAAAAAAAATTGATTAAATTATACATTTACTGCATACCTAATCTGACGTAAACCCTGTGGAATACAATAGGGCTTATTTCCTACTATTCTGATTATTGGGGGGAAAAATCCTATTTTTTGTTTGAAACTTTATTTAAAATGCAAAGCATTAAGCACAACAGTCCACAATACTTTCATAATTTTGAACACATTTCCCTTCAGTTTTATATTTAACTAACCAATAAATATACAGATAAAGTATATACACACCTTTGTTTAATGGACCATTTAAGGAATATCCATTAAATCTGAATGTCAAATTAAATTGAAAGGTCAATTTATATCAAAGGTGTAAATGTGCAGTTGATGCATATAGCATCTGTTTCATTAAAAGCTTGATTTAACAGACAAACCCTTGGTTTAGCAGACATTTGTCTGTTAAATGAGAATTTAATCCAAGTGAAAAAAGCTGTACTAAGATTCATTAATTTAAGAATTCTCTCTCTCTCTCTCCATCTTTCTTTCTTTCTTTCTTCTTTCTTTCTTCCTTTCTTTCTATCATCTATCTATCTATCTATCTATCTATCTATCTATCTATCTATCTATCTATCTATCTATCTATCTATCATCTATCATCTATCTATTATCTATAGTATCCAGCCAGCCAGCCAGCCAGCTTACCTACTTACTGATACAATGGTGGGAGGAAAGGAAGGATAAATGTATATATTCCCAAATACAATTTTATACAAATGATTAAAGGGATCCTTAATCCATGACACCACCTATCCCCTGTTTACAACATAGTCCTTTCAATAGTTCCAAGAAGGTTCCACACCCATTTGCACTATTCAGGTGAGGGCACAGATAAACTTACAAGTAGGCTCAATGACTCTAAGAAAGAATGCTAATGACCAGATGACTATAAAGAATATAAATCCTTCCATCCGCCACCATTCAGTCAGAAATTAAGAAGCTTCTTGGATGAGAAGCGAAACATCTTCAAGGAAAAACAAAGAAAGTCCAGTTGCCTCTTGAAAAAGTACGTTTGGGACAATCATGATGTGGATGATTGAAAATCTTCGAAGACACTAGGTTCTTATAAAGTTATCTCACGAAATGGGCATATATATATATGCCCTAGAAGCACGAAGCAAAGCACCAGCCTGAAGATGACGAATGGGACTTCGTTGAAACGTCGCCAAGACACTTCAAATTCTACGTGGGAGAAAACCCGAAGAACCAAAGACCTACATACAAACACCCGCAAAAACCTCAGAAAAGATATACATAGCCAAGCTCCCAGCCAATCAGTTCAAACCCCCACTGGCAGTTAAAAGGAAGAAACAGCTACGACCACACATTGCTCCTAGAAGCAGAAGCCAAAAGCACCAGTCTGAAGATGACGAATGAGACTTCGTCGAAACGTCGCCAAGACACTTCAAATTCTACATGGGAGAAAACCCGAAGAACCAAAGACCTACATACAAACACCCGCAAAAACCTCAGAAAAGATATACATAGCCAAGCTCCCAGCCAATCAGTTCAAACCCCCACTGGCAGTTAAAAGGAAGAAACAGCTACGACCACACATTGCTCCTAGAAGCAGAAGCCAAAAGCACCAGTCTGAAGATGACGAATGAGACTTCGTCGAAACGTCGCCAAGACACTTCAAATTCTACATGGGAGAAAACCCGAAGAACCAAAGACCTACATATATATATATATATATATATATATATATATATATATATATATATATATATATATATATATATATATATATATATATATATATATATATATATATATATATATATATATATATATATATATATATATATATATATATATATATATATATATATATATATATATAAATTTAAATTTTCTTTTTTGACAAAGAGGTAAAGAATTAAATTGGGAGACTAAGATGGCCATTTCGAGCTTGTTCTGCTCTCGTCAGTTAGCCATACCCTTTATGGGATTCGAACCTGGGCAGTTTCACATACTAGGCAGTGATTTAACCACCAAGCCACAGGCTCTCCTCCCTTCTTTGTCAGCCGAGTCAAGGGAATATATATACAGAAAGTTTTTCAGACAGATAAGTCTAATTGGATACACCTTGACATTTTTTTTAACTGCTGTGCTGCAGTTAAACTTTTTACAATCTCTTTTGCCTTGCCGCCCCACAACTAGGGGCATAGAGCAGGCTCAAGTCGCAACTGCGAAACATTTACAAATTTAAATTTTCTTTTTTGACAAAGAGGTAAAGAATTAAATTGGGAGACTAACATGGCCATTTCGAGCTTGTTCTGCTCTCGTCAGTTAGCCATACCCTTTATGGGATTCGAACCTGGGCAGTTTCACATACTAGGCAGTGATTTAACCACCAAGCCACAGGCTCTCCTCCCTTCTTTGTCAGCCGAGTCAAGGGAATATATATACAGAAAGTTTTTCAGACAGATAAGTCTAATTGGATACACCTTGACATTTTTTTTAACTGCTGTGCTGCAGTTAAACTTTTTACAATCTCTCTCTCTATATATGTGTTTTCTGAGGTTTTCGTGGGTGTTTGTATGTAGGTCTTTCGTTCTTCGGGTTTTCTCCCATGTAGAATTTGAAGTGTCTTGGCGACGTTTCGACGAAGTCTCATTCGTCATCTTCAGGCTGGTGCTTTCGGCTTCTGCTTCTAGGAGCAATGTGAGATTTTAGCTGTTTCTTCCTTTTAAGAAAGAGGAACCAACTTCTTCCCTGGTCCAACACCTCAAAGCCACAGGACATGAAATTGATTTCAAAAAGACCAGAACTATCGCCAAAACTGAACAGAATAATCAGAGAAGCCATTGAGATAGAAAAACGCCCACACAGCATGAACAAACGAGATGATACCTCCCGCCTACCAGCCATTTGGAAACCCGCCCTTATTGACAGACGAGTCCATAGCACGGGGAATGACACCAGACCTACGACCTACTCACAAAAACCACACAGGATGTCACCACCACACATCCAGGCAAAAAGCAAACCCAAACCCCACCGATGAGGAGGCACGACCACAAACCAGAAGCCAGACCACAGCTGCATCATTAGCCACCTTAAACCCCTCCAATCCATACACAAAGCAAACTGACACCCACCATGAAGATGAGGCACGACCACGAACGCAAAGCCAAACAGCTATACAGTTCACCATCTCTAATCCCCTTGTAACACTGACTAACCTGAGCACAACAAAGCCCCCACCCAAACAGAACACTCCCCCAGCCAATCAGAGCGCAGCCAACCCCCCATCCAATCAGAGCATAGCCAAGCCCCTAACCAATCAGAACACACCTCCACCCAATCAGAACACAGCCGAGCTCCCAGCCAATCAGTTCAAACCCCCACTGGCAGTTAAAAGGAAGAAACAGCTAAAATCTCACATTGCTCCTAGAAGCAGAAGCCGAAAGCACCAGCCTGAAGATGACGAATGAGACTTCATCGAAACGTCACCAAGACACTTCAAATTCTACGTGGGAGAATATATATATATATATTCAGACAAAAGGAAAAAAAAACACCTTTGAATTGCATGGACATTTTTTTGCCAGCTTTCACATACACTCTGCATTTTTTTAAACATTTTTTATTAATAGATACATATTTGTACATGTAAACCAGGAAAAAATTCAAGTTAACTGCTATTCAACTTAATACAATCAATTTAAATTTGTAAACATTCTTCACTCCGTATATCAAGATTTAACTGTAAGCCAGATACATTTTCTTTGATTGGTGTTTCTCTTGTATGTAGTCTATCCAATGCTTCCAGTCCAACATATATTTTTCATTTGAGCGATCCTTCAAATATGCCGATATTTTAGCCATTTCTGCCAAATTTATAACTTTCAAAGTCCATTCTTCAATAGATGGTATTTCTGGCTTCTTCCAGTATTGTCCCACCAAGAGTCTCGCTGCTGTGATTATTCTCACTGCACTGGGAACCCTCAGCAAAGCAATCTGAAAGAAAAGACACAGAGAAATAGCCAAAGATGTAGCTGTCATTTAGCTCAGCACAGTGTCAAATTGTCAAAGGACATTACTGCTTCAACCTTTCAGCTGGATTCTGTTCCTTCCATTCCTTTGGATTTGACGATCCATTTTGCAAATAATGATGAGGTGACAGCTCTCTTTCCCCTCCATATACTTTTTTTATAGAACCTCAAGGATCTGAACAATGTTTGTTACAGTTGTCTGCCAAGAGCTTGGCTATCACTGGATAAAGTAAAACTAAAGTGAAGAGGAGATGGTATCAAAGGGAGTGAGTTGACTTGCAAAAAGTGTCCAATATAAAATCCATTAACATTGTGGACTGGCTATTTTTTTAAAAAAAATTGATACAGGGAATGAAATATGGAACATAGAATAATAGAGTTGGAAGGGATTTTAGAGGTCTTCTAGTCCAACCCCAGAAGGAGACCATATACCAGAGGTCACCAATCTTTCTTGGTTGGCAGATTGGAGAAAAGGGAGAGGGGATTCTTTTAGGTGTGCGCGCATGCGTGCACACACATGGGACCGCAAGCATGTGCATGATTACAGATCAAGTCCAACAAGTTCTGGAAAGAACATCCAGAATCAGAAATAACCAGAACAGAGACTAGCAGATCAATGTTGATTTGTAATACAAAATAAAGTATTCACAGAAGCCTAATTGGAAGAACTGCAAATGTTTATCCAGGGCAAAGAAATCAAAGCCTTGCCAGAAGTAATTCAGAGTATAGAGGCAAACCAGGGGGAGTTGGTAGTAGACAAATTCAGCAGAAAGATACAACTGTTTTCATTTGGAAACCAGGCACCTCTGCCTCAGGAAGAACAAAACCCTCTAACTAAAGAAATAAAAGAATTGAAACAAAGAATAACTGAGTATCTAGAACAGCACAAAAACAACAGAATAAGGCTGCCTGCATTGAAGCTTGTTCCAAAGAAACAGCTAGCACAAGCGTTAAAAGATGCAAATATTGCTACATCAAGTATAAGCACCAACTCACTGCAAGAAATAAACCAACTAATAATGTAAAGCACAGCTGCAGTTATAAATGAATACTTGGGATGCAAAATCAACAAAGAAGAAAACAAACAAACAAACAGTACACCACAAAAATGGAAGATTAGACTGGAAAATAAAATCAGCAAGTTGAGATCACATGCAAGCAAGCTAGAACAGATGAAAGAAAAGAAGCTGAAGAACAAGAAGACCAAAGAATACCTAATCAAGAAATACTTAGAAACAAGGAAGATCAAGGAAGCACTAGAAATAATAAATAACAGCTATAGCCAAGAAGATCAGTAGATACGAAGCTCGAATTGCAAACTATAGGCAGAACCTCCAATTTCAATCCAATCAGAAATGTTTCTACCAATCCATCAATGGAGAAACTGCAGTGAATCAGTCAGTACCTGACAAGGAAGTAACAGTGAAGTTCTGGATGCATATATGGGATAAACCAAAGAAATAAACAAGGATGCACTTGGTTAAAAGAGGTGTATGCAAATAAAAAAAAAGTTGAAATGAAAGAACTAGTAATAACAGCAGAATGGTAGAGAAAAAAAGCAAGGAAGATCAAGAATTGGTCAGCACCAGGTGAAGATGAACTGCGTGGTTTTTGGTTGAAACATCTAACTGTTCTATACCCACTGATTGCCAAGCAGTTCAACAACATACTACAAGGAGGAGAAATTGAAGAGTGGCTAACAACTGGGAAAACCTACCTGATAATGAAAGAGCAAGCAAAACGGGCAGCACCAGGCAACTACAGGCCACTTACCTGCTTACCAACAACTTTCAAATTGCTAACTAATATGGTAGCTGAACTATGGTGCTGGAGAAGACTCCTGCGAGTCCTCTGGACTGCAAGGCATTCAAACCGGTCAGTCCTAGAAGAGATCAACCCTGACTGCTCTTTAAAGGGCCAGATCCTGAAGTTGAAACTCAAATACTCTGGCCACCTAGTGAGAAGGAAGGACTCACTGGAGAAGAGCCTAATGCTGGGAAAGATGGAGGGCAATAGAAGAAGAATGAGGTGGCTGGATGGAGTCTTCTGAAGCAGTAGGCGTGAGCTTAAATGGACTCCAGAAGATGGTAGAAGACAGGAAGGTTTGGAGGAACATTGTCCATGGGGTCACGATGGGCTGTACAAGACTTCGCAACTAACAACAACAACAATATGGTAGCTGATGTAGTCCAATTGCATTTAGTTTAAACAGACCAACCAAATAATCACAAAGACCACCCCCACCCACACAGACAGGCAAGACACCAGAATATAAACTGACAGCAAACAGCACTCCTTAGAGCACTGATGATGTTATCTTGTTGGGTAATGAAATGTCTGCAAAAAAAAAAAAAACAAGCAAGGCCAGAGAGCCCCAAGGACCCCACATTTCAATCCTAAGCTGCGAATATTCTCCTTCATTTCTTCCTTCTCCCCCTCCTTTTTAAACAGTAAAATTAACCCAGTAGGCTTCCAATAAGCTTAATGTACCTATTTTGACTAAAATTCAACTAAACACTCCACTAATCAGAGAGCCATAAATTCTACCTGGGCCCAGCTCCTATCTTACTGCCAGTGTGAGGTGGTAAAACAAATGTGGAGAAGGAGGTGGAACTTGTCTTTGAAAGGAAACCTACTGCATCTTACATTTAGGCAGTGCTTTTTTTGTAAAAAAAAAAAAAAAAAAAAGGTGCCGGAACTCACACACGACATACAACCCGCCTTGCCTACTTTACAAGGTTCCATCCAAAAAATGTGCTGGAACTCCATTCTGGGTGTTCTATGACAAAAAAAAAAAAGCCCTGCACTTAGGCAGGAAAAATTAAAGGTACAAGAACAAACTGGGTAAGACCTGGCTTAAAAACAGTAACTGTGAGAGGGACCTTGGAGTCCTAGTGGACGATCACTTGACTATGAGCCAGCCGTGTGTAGCAGCAGCCAAAAAAAAAAAAAAAGCTGATACAATCCTGGGTTGTATAAACAGAGGCACAGAATCAAGACCACGCAATGTATTATTACCACTTTATAAAAATCTAGTAAGACCACACCTGAAATGCTGCAGTCAATTTTGGTCACCATATCACAAAAAAGATGTTGAGAGTTTGGAAAAAATTCAGAGAAGAGCAACTAAGATGATCCAAGGCCTGGAGACTAAAACATACAAAGAATGGCTAGGGTTTGGCTAGTCTAAAGAAAACAAGAAATAGGGGAGACAGCAGTAATCCAGTATTTGATGGGCTGCCACAAGGCAGAGGGGGTCAGCTTGTTCGCCAGGGAAGGATGAGAAACAATGGTTGGAAACTGATCATGGAGAGAAGCAACCTGGAATTAAGAAGAAACTTCCTGACAGTAAGGACAATCAACCAGTGGAAGAGCTTACCCCCAGAAATTTTGGGCACTCCATCACTAGAGGTTTTTAAGAAGAGACTAGACATTCACCTCTCTGAGACGGTATAGGTTCTCTTGCTTAAGCCAGGGGCTGGACTAGAAGACCTCCAAGGTCCCTTCCAGCTCTATTCTATTCTATTCTATTCTATTCTATTCTATTCTATTCTATTCTATTCTATTCTATTCTATTCTATTCTATTCTATTCTATTTGTGCAACCCAGTTCAAATTTCTCCATGACGTCCTGAAGCGAAGATCCCTGTTGTGACACTCGTGCTGACAGCCGATGGATTCAGAAGTGTCAGACTTGTGACTCCAAACACAGCTGCACCAACAGCTTCTGCCAGCAAACGGCTGAGCAATCTGCTCTGAACACTTTTGTCTTTGCCAAGTTTACATGTTCCTCCTGTGCAATCAACAAACCTGGTTGGGGCTTGTTTTCAACAGGTCCTCCTAAACCAAATGAGCCATTCCTGAAAAGCATTGTCACCGAAGGGTCTCTGGCTGTCACTTTCTACATTGTCAAACCTCAGCATGGGTTTCCATTTCTTTCCAGCTGAAAGGGGGCTTAGAAAAGTGGGTCAGCTAACTTGCTTAAAGGATCTCCATTTTCAATCTGTGAAATGGGTATATTTTCTTGTATTGTCCCAATTAGTTGTTTCCCTTGTCTCCTTCATTTCTCCCTCTGTCACAATATTTCCTAGGCGTTTATTTAAGAAAAAAATAGCCAACCTAAGTAGCTCTGAGGTAATGAACAGAACCAATCTGTGAAAATAACACCAGAAGAGTTAGCTGTGCACGTGATTATGACGATTGGAAAAGGCTGCCCTAATTAACCAAAACCACACTCTGCAACAGTCAATGTAGGAAGCAGAAGAGCAGTGGATATTAGCACAGAAGCATTGGATGGGATTGTGTGTGTGTGCATGTGTCGAAACAGGCAGGATGATAGTCATGATAAGAAGGACTAGGAGTGATATGACCGCAGTGTTCCAATATTTGAAGGCCTGTCATAGAGAAGAGAAGGTCAACTTGTTCTCCAAAGCGCCTGAAGGCAGGACAAGAAACAACAGATGGAGACTAATCAAGGGGAGAATTAACCTAGAACCAAGGAGAAATTTCCTGACAGACAGAACAATTAATCAGTGGAACAACTTGCCTCCAGAAGTTGTGGATGTTCCATCGCTGGAGGTTTTTAAGAACAGATTGGATAGTTATTTGTCTGAAATGGTAAATAGCTTGAGCAGGGGGTTGAACTAGAAGATATCTGAGGTTCCTTCTACTCTGTTATTGTGTTACATTGGTGAGTCTGAACTAGTCACTTGTTTGCTGTAGTCACACATGCACGAAGTGGGAAGGCTTTGTTCACACTGCCAGAACTGTCATCTTGCCTGTTTTATTACCATAGTGCAGTGGTTCTCAACCTTTTCCGGGGCTCGACCCCAGCCCGCACCGCGCATGCGCGGTGCAACGGGGCACATCGCACATGCGCGGCACAACGGGGCACACCGCGCATGCGTGGCACGACAGGGCGCATCGCGCATGCGCGGTGTGACAGGGCACATCACAATAGGGAAAAAAATGGCCGACCCCCCAAAAAATGGCCGACCAAAAAAAAATGGCAGACTGCGGTGCTTGGCGACCCCCGTGAAATGGTCGTTCGACCCCAAATGGGGTCGCGACCCACAGGTTGAGAACCGCTGCCGTAGTGGATGGATGGTGCTTATTGTCAAGTAAACTGATACAGGAAGTCCTCAACTTACTACCATAAATTTAGTGACTCTTCAAAGTTACAATGGTACTGAAAAAAAAATGACTTCTGGTCAGTTTTTACACTTATGACTTGCAGTATCCCCACAGTTATGTGATCAAACTGGGTGTTTAGGCATATACAGAAATTTGGGGCTCAATTTTAGTCATAAGTCAAGAACTCCCTGTATATTCCTACTTGCTTTCCAAAACGGGATGGTCTCCTATGGTTTGTTTCATGAATACTGAGGAGACAGTTTTCCAGACCTTCAAATTCTGTAATACCACCAAGTTGGGGCCAAGACCGAAGTCTGCCTGATAACAAGGAAGCATCTTTTAAATTGTTGAGTTAGTAATCACTCAATATTTATGAGGAATATTCTCATTAACTGGTCTATAAAATTATTTGGAGTTGGACTCTGTCTGGACAGGTCTAGTTGAGATACCTGAGGCAGGTTTTGTGGAGTTACCTGGAGTGAGTTTGATTCTGTAATGTCCAAGGAAATGGATAGAGTTTCCCATTCTGTTAGTATAGTCATCTGTCTGCTACATTGAGGTCCTTCCTAGATGGTTAAACCAACACAGGATCTCGGAGTCCTAGTGGACAATCACTTAAATATGAACCAGCCGTGTGCTGCAGCTGCCAAAAAAGCCAACACAGTGCTAGGCTGCATCAACAGAGGGATAGAATCAAGATCATGTGAAGTGTTAATACCACTTTACAATGCCTTGGTAAGGCCACACTTGGAATACTGCATCCAGTTTTGGTCACCACGATGTCAAAAAGATGTTGAGACCCTAGAAAGAGTACAGAGAAGAGCAACAAAGATGATCCGGGGACTGGAGGCTAAAACATATAAGTAATGGTTGCTGGAATTAGGTATGTCTAGTTTAATGAAGAGAAGGATGAGGGGGAACATGGTAGCAGTGTTCCAGTATCTCAGGGGCTGCCACAAAGAAGAGGGAGTCAAGCTATTTTCCAAGGCACCAGAAGGCAGGACAAGAAGCAGCAGATGGAAATTGATCAAGAAGAGAAGCAACCTAGAACTAACAACTAACTAACAACTGTCCAGTGTCCAATCTCCCCTTTTTAGGAAAGTAGCATAGATCATGGCTGGGCTTCAGTTCCAAAAATTACTGGAGGAAGTGGATTACTTAGACCCATTTCAGTTGGTTTTAGGCCATCAGTGCTATGATCTATAATCACGGTACAAAGATCAATAACTATGATAACTTGGTTCTCCTTAGTCTAAATTTTAAGAGCTTTGTTGTACTCCTCACCTATCTGAGGAAGAGCTTTTTCAGATGCTACTCACATTGCTAATAGTCTACATTCAACTCACAGGAGAGTCCTTACTTAAGCCAAATATAACATTTTGTCCTCTTTGTGATTGCCATCACTCCCTAACAGAGAAGTTGAATCAATTGCACATGTACTTTTACACTGTCACATTTATGTTACCTGACATGAGGATGTAATAACAACTTTAATAATCAATAGTCACAAAAGTTCAGAGAAAGAAATTCTTTTTTCCCCTCCTAGCTGACAGCTTGACTGTGATTTCTAAGATGCTTGCAAATTTCTGAAAACACAGTTTGAAGACCCCTGCTCTATAGTGTCCAGTCAACAGATACCATACTAAGGTGGCCTCTTCTCCTTTTTCCGCTGATCACTCTCCGCACGATTGACTTTTCAAGTGAGTTTAGCTCACAAGAGGTAGCCAAACTTTGTTTGGCGATCTTGGCTTCAAGTTATGTCTTTGTTGAAGTTCCGTTTGGACTTCTTTGTTTGCTATTTTTGCAGTCTATGGGATGTGTAGTAGTCATCTCCAGCCCCAGAGTTCAAAGATATCCACCCTTCTCCTATCTGACTTTTTCAGAGTCCAACCATAGAGTCCAACCTTGTCACAATCTTGAAAATAAATCTGTGCTCCAACAATTTCATCACTAATTTTGTCTGGTTTTTCTATACTATACTATACTATACTATACTATACTATACTATACTATACTATACTATACTATACTATACTATACTATACTATACTATACTATACTATACTATACTATACTATACTATACTATACTATACTATACTATACTATACTATACTGGACTGGACTGGACTGGACTGGACTGGACTGGACTGGACTATTTCAGTACTATTAAATTCATTTGGATTTTGAATCAAAGATGTTCTTGGAACTACTATTACTATAACTGATTCTGAAGTCAGGCAGATGTTGAGACTATTTTCTCACCTATCAAATCCTTTCCAAGGATTTGAAATAGGCAGATGTTGTCCAATGGTGTTAAAGGTATCATTACAGGATGTAAGCCGTTTTGAGTAAAACTGCTATTATTATGATTCATTACACCATCAACCAGATGTTTAAACTGTATTTGGCATTTTTATCCATCCATTGAGTCCTTCCCAAGGATCTGAGATAGGCAGATGTTGTTTGATGGTGTTAAAGGTATTGTTGCAGAATTTAAGCTATTATGTTTGGTTGCAGAGTCAGCCAGATGTTTGGACTGGAATTGGCATTTTTACCCACCTACTGAGTCCTTCCCAAGGATCTGAGATAGGCAGATGTTGTTGTTTAATAATATTAAAAGTGTTGTTCATACCATTATTTTTTATTATGGTTTGTCATACAGCCAGCTATTTTGACTGGATATGGCATTTTTATTTACCTATGGAGTCCTTCCCACGGATTATTATAATTATTATTATTCCTATTGCTATTACTTAAGATAGAAATGCAATAAATAAATAAACTCTAGCCAAATAATAGAATCTAGGTCCACGTCTTCAGTATCACCAGCGTATAAGCAAAGGAATGCTTGCCCTTGCTTGCTTAATTAATGTCATTTTAAATGAAGCTGACAGTGAGAACTTCAGGGAAATCTTCCCTACTGAGCAAGCATGTGATGCACAGTTATTGTTTAAGGGAGCAGAAGAAGAATTTAGTCTAATACTACCAGAGGAATGAACTATTCACACCATAAAGCACCAGTGAGCATATTTATAATAATAATGTTAATAATAGTAAAGTTGGAAGGGACTTTGGAGGTCATCTAGTCCAACCCCCTGCTCAGGCAGGAAACCCTATACCATTTCAGACAAATGGCTGTCTAGTCTCTTCTTAAAAACTTCCAGTGTTGGAGCATTTACCGCTTCTGGAGGCAGGTTGTTCCACTGGTTAATTTTTCTAACTGTCAGGAAGTTTCTCCTTAGTTCTAGGTTGCTTCTCTCCTTGATTAGTTTCCACCCGTTGCTTCTTGTCCTGCCTTCAGGCACTTTGGAAAATAGCTTGACTCCCTCTTCTTTGTGGCAGCCCCTGAGATACTGGAACACTGCTATCATGCCCCCCCCCGTCCTTCTCTTTATTAAAGTAGACATCCCCAATTCCAGCAGCCTTTCCTTATATGTTTTAGCCTCCAGTCCCCTAATCATCTTTGTTGTTCTTCTCTGTACTCTTTCTAGATCTCAACATCTTTTTTACATCGTGGTGACCAAAACTGGATGCAGTATTCCAAGTGTGGCCTTACCAAGGCCTTGTAAAGTGGTATTAATACTTCACATGATCTTGATTCACACCAACGATCTCGGTTCTCTTCCCCTCCCTGCCTCTTTCTCCAAATCAATGGGAGAGAAAGAACATTGCTTATACATCAGTCTGTGGGAATGCATAGTGTCCAGAAACTGAATTGCCTTAAATTAAAAACATCCCATTTTGAGTTCAAAACAATTGTCTCCAAGGGAACACATATGAGGTGGCTTGTCTGAGATCTTCTAAGAGGGAGCCTCAGACTTGAAAGATAGCTTGGTTTTGAATTTCTAAAACTCTGCTTTCAGCTCCAGATGCATCCAAACTATCTCAAACGACCCACTGTCAATCATGAGCAACAAAGTTGATCAGGGGACTGGAGGCTAAAGCATATAAGGAACGGTTGCTGGAATTGGGTATGTCTAATTGAATGAAGAAAAGGATGAGGGGTGACATGATGGCAGTGTTCCAATATCTCAGGGGCTGCCACAAAGAAGAGGGAGTCAAGCTATTCTCCAAGGCACCTGAAGGCAGGACAAAAAACCATGGATGGAAACTCATCAAGGAGAGAAGCAACCTAGAATTAAGAAGAAATTTCCTGACAATTAGAGCAATCAATCAGTGGAACAACCTGCCTCTAGAAGCGGTGAATGCTCTAACACTGGAAGTCTTTAAGAAGAAACTGAGGTAGAGATTCAGTCCGCTTTAACAGTATTAAAGCAAACAACATTAGTCATAAGGTTATGTTAAGAGGCATTAGTTATAGAACATATACATTCAACATTGGGTGTTAGTTTTTGTAAACTTTTGATTTGTTACCCCTTCTTCCCTCCTCCCATCGAGCCTTAGCTAAACGCCAGCTGCATTCTGTTTGATTATAAAAGATTGCACTAGTAATGGGATGAAGTCAATTCAGAAGCACAAACGAACAATATGCAATAGACTAGATACAGTAGATAGACCATATATAAGAGAAACACCAACCAAACAAAAGGTACTCGGAGTATACTTGAAGAGGGAAGGGAGGAGGGAAGAACGTTTACTAAAACAGATGTTTACAAAGATTAATACCTAATGTTGTATGCTATGTTCTAGGATGATTGTTTAGCAATAGGATCTTTGGTTTAATGTTGATCACATTAATATGGAACCAGATAAGAGAAACACCAATCAAACAAAGTGTAACAGGAGTATAGTTGAGGCTAGACGCGAGGAGTGGAAAAAGGCTTACTAACTCAGACGTTTTCAATGACTAATACTTAGTATTGTATATCAGGTGCCATGATGATTGCTGCATAATATGTTTTTATGTTCAATGTTGATTGTTTTAATAAAAGAATTTTATAAAAAAAAAAAGAAGAGACTGAACAGCCATTTGTCTGAAATGGTATAGGGTTTCCTGCCTGAACAGGGGGTTGACCTCCAAGGTCCCTTCCAACTTTTTATTATTATTATTATTATTATTATTATTATTATTATTATTATTATTATTATTATTATTATTATTATTATTATTATTATTGTTATTGTTATTGTTATTGTTATTGTTATTGTTGTTGTTGTTGTTGTTGTTGTTGTTGTTGTTGTTGTTGTTGTTGTTGTTGTTTTAAAAACATCACATTTTGAGTTCAAAACAATTGTCTCTGGTAGAACACATTTGAGGTGGCTTGTGTGAGACCTTCTAAGAGGGAGCGTCAAACTTGAAAGAGAGCTTGGTTTTGAATTTATAAAACTTCTTTCAACTTCAGATGCATCCAAAATATCTCAAACAGCCCAATCATATCATCACTTAATGAGCCACAATCCTCACTTAATGGCAATCCCTGGGGAGTGCTGGATTGGAAAGCAATGCAATCCAGTGACATCATGTTTTATGACCGTATCAATTTGGGATGGGAATTCTAGTTCCAGTTGACATCATAACATGAGGACTACCTGTAGAAGGAAGTCTGCCTATCCTTGAGTCCTTTTTTGGATCCAGATATTAAAGTTTCCATTCCTCTAACTCAGCGGTTCTCAACCTGTGGGTCGCGAACCCATTTGGGGTCGAACGACCGTTTCACGGGGGTGGCAAACATGGCAGTCCGCCATTTTTTTCCCCATTTTTTTTCCCATTTCCCCTCGGCCGTCGCGCGCGTGCCGCGCATGCGCGATTCGGCCTGTCGCGTCGCACATGCGCGGTTTGGGCCATCGTGTGCGTGCCGTGCATTCGCAATTTGGCCCATCGCGCCACGCATGCGCTGTTCAGCCCATCACGCATGTGCTGCGCATGTGCGGTTCGGCCCGTCGCACCACGCATGCACAGTTTGGCCCGTTGCGTGCGCACCACGCATGCACGATTCAGCCCGTCTCACCGCACATGCGCGGTTCGGGCCGTCGCGCTGCACATGCGCAGCGCAGGTCGGGGTCGCACCGTGCATGGGCAGCGCAGGTGGGGTCTCGTCCTGAAAAAGGTTGAGAACCGCTGCTCTAACTAGTATAGGGGTAGGCAACCTTGGCTTTTTTATGACTCGTGGACTTCAACTCCCAGAATTCCTGAGCCAGCTGGCCAAGGGTGCCTACCCCTGAACTAGTGCCTGGCAGCTCGGTGAAAAGGATGTTGATAAGTGAAGAAGAGTATGTGCGTATATTTGTGTTGAAAACAACAAATATAATTTGTAACCATTAAGGTTTTGATGTTCCTTTAAATTTACTAGGTCTCCATATATTCCAAACAATCTGATGTGCCACCGTGTTTGGTTGAACACAAATAATTAGGGACACACCCAAAGTGATTTGTGAGTCCCTGATTATTTTCTGGCTGTTGATCAGGGCTATATGACTGTCTGCTCCAGGCACACCTATCTGAAACTCCGAGGTAGAAAGCAAGGAGTGATTACAAGATCCAAGGCCTTCAACAGCCTGTATGTAACTATAAGCCAAACCTGGAAGCTGTATGATAAGGATGTCAAACTACCGGCCCATGGGCCGTGCCCACCCCAGCTCTGGCAATGCAAAAAAAAGTCATGATACATCGCAACATGTCACATGATGTGGCGAGTTTGATACCTGTGCTGTAGGAGAAGAAGTGGCAGAACCTAGGAGCAGAGTCAAAAGAGGGACCAGCCTAGAATCTCTACATAGTCACAAATGAAGTAAGTTCACCCTCCCTTGAATTCTGTGGATGTTTGTATAACTCCAAGCAATCAATTTAATTGAACCATCATGTGTGGACCTGGTCTTTTACACCCAACAGGAGCACATATAACAGAACATTGGTGATCTAGAGCTATGGAAATTAACATTTTAGGAACAGCTGTTCATCTTTCCATCCCTTTTGACAGATTTCTCTGTTTCCAAATGTCTTATTATTTACAGTTCTATCTATGTAGGAACTACATTTTTAATATGCCCCACAGTTTATGCAGGGTGTAAACATCTGTTAAACATATGCAATAGAAAACCAATGTACAATAGTTAAAATGGCCACAATACAGAAGATACAAATAGTCAAAGTAAAGTCACTATCAACAATAAATATTGCCAAATAAAATTGCAATAAAAGCAGCTGCAAAACAGTGTTTAATAACTGCAAGTGATTTCCTGGAGTGCCTGGAAAATTAACAACAAGCTTTACTTGGTACCAAGACACGTTTCTGGAGAAGATCTCTCTCTTGTCCTCTACATTAGGTCTTTATAAGTATATCAAATTGCTTCAATAATTCTGTAAGGTTTGTATATCCACAACTGGGCATCTGTTCTGTCCCAGCCTACATGAATCCTTGTTATGCTCAAAAGGAGAAACCCCTCTTCCAAGAAACAGGCAGGAATCACAAGAAAAAACCAATCCCTCTTATTCTCACAGACCTGAGTCAATGTCCAAGGCAAACAAACTCAATCCTCAACATGAATGGTTGCCTTCAGCAACCAGCACCTCCTACACCTTCCCTTTTATTATGCAGCCAAGGCATGACTTCCTAATGCCTTCTCCTTTGCCTTTGGAGCCACCCCATTGCATTCCTCTGTCCTACTCGCTTCTCCTGTCTGTGCATTCGTGCATCCAGGATTTATCCCAGCTGTTCCTCATCGCTGTCCAATTCAGGCTCCCAGCACAGCTGTGTCTCAGCCCGAGCGCCAGTAGAGGGGCCAGGCTCCTCATCTGACCATAAGTCTCAGGCCTTCCTCTGATTCTAATGTCACTCCAGGCCCCTCCTCCTCATCTGAGTCCTCAGACTCAGCTGCCGGATCCACTGGCTGGTGAGGAATCACAACAGTGATAAAGTCTAGAATTGATAAAGCTTTTTTAAAAGGAAGGCAAACAGCAGACACTAAATAAGAGCAAGGTAGCTCACATGGTTTGGAAGCTCAGTTGGAGGTGAGCAAGCCCTCTTTAGAGACCTGAGTATTGCTATGGGGTGGGGATGAGCTCCCGTCCTTTGCTCCAGCTCCTGCCAGGGATATGAAAGGGCATCCTTTCTGGGCATCCCTCAGGCAACAGTCAATTCACCAGCTAATTCTTTCAACTCATTGCTTGCAATGTGACTGTGATGTGAGTCTAGAACTAGAACCCCCTTCAGCCAACGTTGCAGAGGAGAAAGAGAAGTGCCTTCTCCAACAAATAGCACTTGGCCAAGGTGGTTCAAGACCACCTGAACTGCTTTGATAAGGTGAATTAGTTGGACTTTTTACTTCAACGAAGCAAATAATCTCACTTTCATGTCTTCAACTGCATTGTCAAAGTGAATTTATGTCACTTCTCACAGACCTAGTATATGTGAGGGCCAGGAAAATTTTCACGGGGGACAAACGTACTTCAAATCTCACAGACCTTTGCTCTTGGTCAGGTATATTACAAAGAAAAGGGCAGAAAAGCTATGAATTTTAAAAACCATTGGGAGGTGAATATTTTATTATACCTCAATGTCATTTTTACCGGCATTGCTATGAATATATTATTGTTGTCTCAAAATAGCAGATACCATCAACCAGTATTTACCTGGCCTTATCGAGTGGATTTTTATATTCTAAATTTCATGTGTCTTCTTGCTTCCTCCATTTTTATAATGTGCATTTGATTTGCCTAATGAAGTGTTCAGGAGAATGCGAAAGCTTAAACATACTGTTCTGTTAACTTGATTGGCACTAATTAAAGTTATTGCTCAGCTCTTCTATTACTTCTCCATAGAGCTGTACCTTCATAATTGCTGCTAATGTGCCCTGGAATATTTTTTATTCAGCCGTCCAGGGTAAAAGTTATTTCAAGAGAAAGGTGACTTTTTTCACCTTTTTGTATGGGAAGGCTTGATTCCAGGTATACATGCAGGTAGTCCTCGACTTACAACAGTTCATTTAGTGACCGTTCAAAGTTACAAGGGCACTGAAAAAGTGAGTTATGACAGTTTTTCACACTTAAAGCCATTGCAGTATCCCCTTGGTCACATGATCAAAATTCAGACGCTTGGCAACTGACTCATATTTATGATGGTTGCAGTGTCCCTGGGTCCTGTGATCACCTTTTGTGACCTGAGAAGCAAAGTCAACAGGAAAAACCAGATTCATTTAGCAATCCTGTTACTAACTTACCAACTGCAGTGATTCATTTAACAACTGTGGCAAGAAACATTGTAAAATAGAGTAAAATTCACTTCACAAATGTTTTGCTTAGTAACATAATGTCAAGGATGAAACTTTGGCAGCTATGTGCTTCTGTGTTTCAATTAAGGGGGGGAGGTGTTACTTTAACATAGATTAGATTGGAGAAACGAAACTTCTACGATTCAGCTGAGGACCATGAAAACCTGAAGCCCTTTCAAGGACACCAGAACAGGTGTTGATTTGAAGCAGACAGTTCCCATAACAAAGTGAACTTGTTTATATGGATTACATAAGACGTTGGGGGTTTGGCTGGGAAAATTATTGTTTAAGTCTATGAATTGGTGTTGGAACCTCAGAGTTAGTTTTGCTTTGAAATTACCATGCAGTGTATACAATAAACAGCAAGATTTTCAGAGATGGAATGAACCTGGAGTTTTATTTGGATTCTGGAGCTGGATATTGACGCATACATTTTGGTGTAGGTCCTACTTTGAGGAGTACCTGTATAATATTTCATTGACCCAGCTTGTACAAGAATCAACCTTACTTGTTGATTCAAGAGCTAACAAGTTGTGTCACTGCTCTGTGCTGACCGTGGCTGATTCTAAAAGTTAATTAGGTTCCGATTTGCTTAATATTTGTATGGGAAATCATCAAAAGATTCCAGGGCAGTTCACAAAGTCAAAAGCCAGAGGAGATCATTCTTTTTTATAGACAAATAAAAGTTTTCTTAAGACAATTTTTGTAGCTCAGAGTTTAAATGTGAGGTTGTTGATGCTCTTTGTCTTTGGCAGTTGTTTTTTTTTTAACAGATATTTTATTACTAAACTAGGTAACTTCACCCATCCTAGTTAGAAAGTCGGGTTTGCATATCATACTCCTTTACTAACACTGATAATGTTATGTAGTTTGCTAATGTCTGCAAGAAAACAAACTCAGAATCACCAAGGACTGCACATAATAGACCTAAAGGTCTGTTTAAGCTAGGGATAAAGCTCTCTGCATTTAAGTAGTCAAAGCCAAAAAAAAAAAAAAAAGATATTCTTACTTGTTTGTTCCCTAGATTTAATATATTTACAACACTTCATATCTACTACAAATACCAACACTGCGTTTTATGTGGGGGCAGAGAAAATCAACATATTTAAATCGAAAGCCTCATGGCCAGTTCTGTAATAGAAGAAAAAGGGAATGTAATTATGAATCTCATTATAGCTGCATGTAAGCACATGCAGAATTTCAAAGAGTTCATTTTTTAATGATTTGACCTAAGTAAAGCAAAAAAAAAAAAAGGCAAAAAAAATGTACACAGTGGAGGGGGGAAAGGTTTGTATTGGGATGGGTGGGTAGGATGCAGAGATGAGAAATTAATTAATTGCATGAGCAATCATGAATTAATTCCCTTAATTCAAATAAAAGCATGCCTGGAGTAAAATCTAGGATAGTCAATATAACGTAGAAGCATAGATCAAGAAGCAATAATGCAATGGATATTGACCATTAACACCGTCAGTTCGGTCAGTGGATTGACCTTTGAACTAGATAGGAAGAAAAGTGGCCACTCAGGATGATTGTTCCTGTGAGGCTCAAGAAGGAAAGAAGATTTGCATTTAGTTATACATGAGTTCCTCTGAGAGTTTAAGAAGCCTTACATTAGCTAACATGTGTGAGCTGCAAAAAAAGTAACTCTAGTGGTTGCCCAGATTTTTTTCAGCCCAGATATGATATTTATTTATTTATAAACATTACTGGCCATCCATCTTACCATAGGGTAACTCTGAGCAGCTTGCAATTACATCTTAGTTAAAACAAAAATGTTAAAATCAAATCTTAAAAAGAAAGACTCTTGGGGAGGGTGGGGGCGGAGTGGGGGGGAGAGGTAGGATCTATCATTACTGTTCCGTCCCAGCCTACGTGAGTCCTTGTTTATCTCACAAGGAGAAACCCCTCTTCCAACAAGCAGGCTGGAACCACAGGAAAAAAAACAATCCCCTTTTATTATTCACAGACCTGAGTCAATGTCCAAAGCAAACAAACACAGTCCACAGAAACTCGATCCTCAATACGAATGCTTGCCTTCAGCAACCAGCACCTCCAACACCTTCCCTTTTATTATGTAGCCAAGGCATGGCTTCCTAATGCCTTCTCCTTTGCCTTTGGAGCCACCCCATTGCATTCCTCTGTCCTACTCTCTTGTCTTGCCAGTGTTTTCATGCATCCTGGATATCTCCCAGCTGTGATTCATCACTGTCCAACTCAGATTCCCAGCATAGCTGTGTCTCTGCCTGAGCACGAGTAGAGGGGCCAGGCTCCTCATCTGACAGTAAGTCTTGGAGTTCCTCAGAGCCTTCCTCTGACTCTGATGTCACTCCAGCCCCCCCTCCTCATCTGATTCCTCAGACTCAGCTGTAGGGTCCACTGGCTGGCAAGGAATCACAACAATTACTCAATCAACCACCTCCATTGCACTGACCCCATACTGGGACCCCAAGACAACTGGCAGATCCAGGTCTTTTGGCTCTGATGAAAGGATAGGAAGATTGGGGCCAATCTCATATTGGGGGGGCAAGTTGTTTCAAAGGGCAGGAGCAACAGCAGAGAAGGCCCTCCTCCTGGACCCCACCAGCCAGAAGTCCTAAACTAACTGTCAGTTCCACCATGCAGGTGTCCTGCCCTTTCATTGGAGTGAGGGGGAAAAAGTGTCTGACATTCCTTCATGCTTTCGCTTTTGCTGTAACTACTTGGGAATTAAGGAGGGAGACTGTCTTCGGAGAAGAAACAGACTCCTTCCCAGCCAGTTCCAGCCTGGTTCCAAGGCTATGGTGCCCTGAGAGTGACGTGTTATCTACTCAGCACCTCAGTGTTCTCATAACATCTCTATAGCATCATATTAGCTGCTGGTAGACTGGTCAGGGGGATTGGGTTTGGGGGGAAAAATGAAAGAATTGCTTTGCACTTCTTTCAGATTCTGTCTGACTTTTCTGCTTCCATTATCTCTCAGTAAACATTCTTTTGATTAACCATAATGGAGTCAAGAGTTTTGCTTTCCTGAGGGAGCAGCTGGGGCAGGTCCTTACACTAAGAAGAAGATCACTGTAGGACAGTGATGGTGAACCTTTTAGAGACTGAGTGCCCAAAAACTGCCCCTGCATCCCTGCCTGTCCCACCCTGCTCCATGCCCTGCTCTGCGCCCCACCCTCTCTACTCCTACTCCCCCACAAGGCCACCTACCGCCTCCATGGCTCACCACAGTAGATCACCCAGGCGGCCCAGCAGTAGCATGGCAGCCACGCCCTCTGCCCGTGCCCCACAGTATCATCTGCGCGTGACGGAGTGCAAGACCGGAGTCTTGTCCCCACTGCCCAGCTGCCATGTCCTTGGTTGCACTGCTCCATGTGGACCGCACTCAGGGGCGACTCTCCTCCAGGGGGGCTGCTGGTGAGAAGGGGGCTGCGGGGGGAGGCGGGGCTGGGGCGACAGTGCACATGCCCACAGAGAGGGCTCTGAGTACCTCCTCTGGCACGTGTGCCATAGGTTTGCCACCACTGCTGTAGGAGATGACCAGGCTGAGACCAAGGGAGGGGTCAAACATGTCATCAGTCCCAAATCCATTTGCACCCACAAGAGATCTAAGTCCAGCCCACTTGAATTCCATTGACTCTTATTCACTACCAATCAGCTTTGACCATTAGTAGTTCAGATTCTTGTAGAGAACATTAGCATACAATATATCTATATTCATTTGAACTACCAAGACTCCTGATTTCCTGTGTTTCACAATCACAAGTCTTATATTATATTTCCACTGAAGCTATTCACTGAGGAAGGTGGAGAGGGACTGGCCCAAAGTATCAAACTGGTTGAAAATTCCCCAACTCCAAATATAGGAATAATGCTTCTTTGTAAATTACCTCTCATGCTTGATCTAAAGCAGAGTGTCCAACATGTCATACTGGTTGGGGAATTCTGGGAGTTAAAGTTCAGAAGTCCTCAAGTCCACAAGTCTTCAAGTTGCCAAGCTGCACACCTGTGATCCAAAGAGAAGAAAACGACTTTGCAATAGCTCTCCTTCAAGATCAAACATCTGCAGCTACAATTTGATCAGGTGAGTAATAATAATAATTATTAATAATTAATAATAATAATAATAATAATAATTAATAATAATTAATAATAATAATAATAATAATAATAATAATAATAATAATAATAATAATAATAATAATAATAATAATAATAATAATAATAATAATAATAATAATAATAATTAAAAAAAATTGCTCTCACTGTCAGGAAGTTTCTCCTTTGTTCTAGGTTGCTTCTCTCCTTGATTAGTTTCCACCCATTGCTTCTTGTCCTGCCTTCAGGCGCTTTGGAGAATAGCTTGACTCCCTCTTCTTTGGGGCAGCCCCTGAGATATTGGAATACTGCTATCATGTCCCCCCTCGTCCTTCTCTTCATTAAACTACTAGACATACCCAATTCCAGCAGCCGTTCCTTATATGTTTTAGCCTCCAGTCCCCTAATCATCTTTGTTGCTCTTCTCTGTACTCTTTCTAGAGTCTCAACATCTTTTTTACATCACGGTGACCAAAACTGGATGGTCTCTACTGGGACTGACATGTTATTAGCCAAGATCCAGGTCAAGCTAACAATCTGAGCTCCTGCAAAGCACTGTTAAGGATTTCCAGAATAATTGATATTAATTCAGAAAGTCTATGGGAGTTCCAGAGATGAAACAAGCTCTGTGGATGAGCAGAAACATCACCTAGCTTATTAAATTTGGCTTCTTGGAATTCAAGGCTCGTAGGATTAAACAACAAGAACATCTGTGTGGGAAAACATTTGCTTTATTGCAATTTATTCTAAAGCACTTTTGATTCATTTTATTAAAAAGCAGCAGGGGGAAATTGGGGAGAGATGTGAAAGAGGGAGTGGGTGAGCAAGGGAGAGAGAAGCAGAAAGCAATAATATAATCAACACACTTCAATAGAAGGACAAACAATCTCATTGGAAAACTGCACAGGCTGATCCTACCTGCCGAGCTTAATTTCCAAATTTTCTGCTTCCATTAGGGACCAAGATATTTCTTTTCCTATTTGCTCAATACATCTCATTGCCCTCTTCAGTTAGAAAAGGTGCAAAAAAGGGCAACAAGAATGATCAAGGAAATGGAGCGCCTCCCTTATGAAACCAGATTGCAACGCCTTGGTCTCTTCAGCCTTGAAAGACGGCGTTTAAGGGGTGACTTGATCGAAGTGTATAAAATCATGCATGGGATAGAAAAGGTGGATAGAGAAAAATTATTTTCTCTATCACACAATACCAGGACAAGGGGGCACTCCCTAAAGCTCATAGCTAAGAAAGTGAGGACAAATAAAGGGAAATATTTCTTCACCCAGAGGGTCATTGATTTATGGAATTCACTTCCAGAAGGGGTCGTGACAGCTGTCAGCCTTGATAGCTTCAAGGCAGGGTCAGACAGATTCATGGAGGCCAAGTGTATCGGTGGCTATTAAAACGGATGTCCATGTGCCGCCTCTAAAACGGATGTCCATGTGCCGCCTCTATGTTGGTTGAGGCAGGCAGGATTCCCTTGAGTACCATTTGTTGGGGGTCAAGGGAAAGGGAGGGTTTTGCCTTCTCTTTCTGCTCAGGATCCCCATGTACAATTGGTGGGCCACTGTGTGACACAGAATGCTGGACTCGATGGGCTTTGGCCTGATTCAGCATGGCTCTTCTTATGTTCTTAAGTAGACAGGAACTTCTACAAGATCGTCAATCTCCTGGGATTTCTTTTGAGGACGGTCCAGCTCTTCCCTTTCTACCCAATACTTTAGCCATTATCAGCAGAAGGTAAAAAAGGATGGAGGAAGAACCATATCACGGTGAATGAACTGATCCACAATAATTGTGTACTTCCATGAAATACATTTACCTCACAATCTCATCCATGACCTTCTTATTGGGGATGATGTCTCAAGCAATTGGTTACTCCCATATGAGGTGTCCTTGGTGCTCTTTAAGCTTGGTTGTTTTCTTGCAGATGTTTCATTACCCAACTAGGTGACATCATCAGTGCACTGCAAGAAAACAACCAAGTCCAGAGAGCACCAAGGACCCATCATTTTAACTCTGAGCTACAAATTGTCTCCCAAACATTTAGCTTGAAGACTGACCCATCTCATTTTTGCTGTCTGAATGATATGAAACCAATTCCATTCCATGGGCATTTGATTAATGGCCCAAATCTTTCCTTAATAGGAATTTTGTGGGGAATATCTCTGCCCCTAAAGATAGCACAGCTGGTTACATGGACCATACCTCTCACCAGAAAACATTTATCTGCCATCCACCAAAATCTGTTGCTCAAGGCAGCTCTCTCCCATTGTCTAATGTTAGGAATAGTACTGTCTGATATTTGTACATGGGCATCTGACATAGCTGGTGCGGTTATAGTCATCACATTATAAAAAAGATGTTGAGACTTTGGAAAAAGTGCAGAGAAGAGCCACTAAGGTGATTAAGGGCCTGGAGATTAAAACATATGAAGAACGATTGCAGAAATTGGTTATGGTCAGTCTAGAGAAAAGAAGGACCAGGGGGGACATGATAGCAGTGTTCCAATAATTGAGGGGCTGCCACAAAGAACATAAGAACATGAGAAGAGCCATGCTGAATCAGGCCAAAGCCCATCGAGTCCAGCATTCTGTGTCACACAGTGGCCCACCAATTGTACACGGGGATCTTGAGCAGAAAGAGAAGGCAAAACCCTCCCTTTCCCTTGAACCCCAACAAATGGTACTCAAGGGAATCCTGCCTGCCTCAACCAACATAGAGGCGGCACATGGACATCCGTTTTAATAACCACCGATACACTTGGCATCCATGAATCTGTCTGACCCTGCCTTGAAGCTATCAAGGCTGACAGCTGTCACGACCCCTTCTGGAAGTGAATTCCATAAACCAGCGACCCTCTGGGTGACCTATTTTCCAAAACAAGAGAAGGCAAGAAAAGAAACAATGGATAGAAACTAATCAAGGAGAGAAGCCACCAAAAATTAAGCAGAACTTTCTTAACAGTGAGAACAATCAATCAGTGGAACAACTTGCCTTCAGACATTCGATGCTCCATCACTGGAGGCTTTTAAGAAGAGACTGGACAGCCACTTGTCTGAAACGGTATCAGGTTTCCTGCTTGAGGTTGGACTAGAAAACCTCCAAAGGTCCCTTCCAACTCTATTGTTCTGTGTTCTGTGTACATAGCTGAGACATGTCTCAGATATTTGCAGATGATCCCAGTAAACATATCACAACCATCTAAAACATAGGAAACTTCGCAGTACAGTTCAGTGGGTTTCAGCAAAAGGAGCCAGTCAATTCAGGTTTAGCGTGGCTTCCTGCAAACCATGGTAAGTTGCCACATGGTGCTATCAGCTGCACAGCGAAGCACCGGGCAAGCAAAGCACGGGGCCTGATTGGTTGCCAGCCTCTGTCGCCCCCCTGCAACCTCTCCTTTAACTGGATCGAATGAAATAGGCCAAGTCTGTAACACAACCTGTCTTTTTAGCAGTGGCTAATTCTGCCTATAAATTTACTTACACATTCAGGTTACATGGCAGGTCACAGCTACATATCGATTTTGCTCCACTAAAATAGATGGTTTTTGTTTAACGCTGGGAAAAAGGGGTGGGAAAAAAGGGGAAAAAACACAGTGCACCATTTCCCTGACACCCAACCAGTTCTTTAATAGTCTTGGAATAATCTATATTTCATTAAAATGATGACTTACTGCACCCCGAGTATTCCCCTGTCTTTTTAACTATTGATTTAAAGCAGTTTAACACTTGTACAGCATATAATAAATTGGCTTAGACTGGCAGGCCTTTGTGATGAAACCATTCCTTGGCTTATAAATGGGCATGCTGGCAGGTATTACTCAAAGTTGCTTCCAAGACAAAAAGAAAGAGAGAGGTGGGGAGGGGGGCAATCTGGCTGATTTTCTCCAATGCAAGGTGCATGAAACCTTTGGGTAAGTAATGGAGAACGATGCATATTCAAAGTTTGATTTATGGAAGGACTGAGCTTTGCACAAAAATCCGATTGTAAGCTCCTCTACCTCTGAAACCATTGAGTGAACTCATCCATCATGAGGATTTATTTTAAAATGGAGGAGGGTGTAATGATGCTGAGAAGTCAAGTGTTTGCAAACTGCTCACATTAACAGGGCAGCTGTTAAGAACATTGTAAGAGCCAATTATTCAATCTTGGCTAAGCGTTTTACCCTTTTAATAATAATAATAATAATAAAAAACACCAGTGACTGGCACTTCAGCAAAAACCAGCTGAAGCAGATATGGTAGGATGGATCTGAAAGAATAAATAAGAAAAATTAAATAAGTGGGACCATCTTCTGCCACATACTTCCCTACGACCGGTGAGAGCGCACAGGGTCGGCCTCCTCCGAGTCCCGTCAGCGAAACAATGTCGTTCTGGCGGGTCCTAGGGGGAGGGCCTTCTCTGTTGTGGCGCCCACCCTCGGAACCTACTGCCCCTTGAAGTCCGCGCTTCTCCCACCCTCCCAGCCTTCCGAAAGAATCTTAAAACCTATCTTTGCCGGCAGGCCTGGGGATGATTGTGGATTGCTGTTTGAATAATGTATGTGTGTTGGGTTTTTTATTCTGAAATATTTCTTTGATTTGGATTTAGACTGTGACCGATGTTTTATATATGTTGTAAGCCACTCCGAGTCTTCGGAGAGGAGCGGCATATAAGTCCAAATAATAAATAAATAAAATAAATAAATTCAGGGCTGATCGGGTTTGGGAAAGTAGATGACACACCAGGAGACATTCTCTGAAACCCAGGGCTTTTTTTGGTCATAGAACGCCCAGAACGGAGTTCCAGCACCGTTTTTGGATGGAACCTTGTAGGGTAGGCAAGGCGGGTTGTATGACATGTGTGAGTTCCGACACTTTTTTTTTTTTTTTTTACAAAAAAAGCACTGCTGAAACTTGACTATTTAAAAAGTTAAGATAGGATTGCATGAAGAAAGAATTCTTCCTTGTTGCAAGTGCCAGTTGCAGGGAAATAGAACTCATTGGTGAGAAGCAATTAAGCATTCAGGGAATGTTGGAACAGCCAGTCAAGTACATCAAAAGCATACAGCATACACTGTGCTATATGGGTGAGTATGTATGGATGGATACTGTGTGTGTGAGGAATATTGCATCCAGCTTTGGTTGCCACATTGGTAAAAAAAAATGTTGAGACTTTGGAAAGAGTGCAGAGAGGAACAATTAAGATGATTAAGGGTATGGAGACTAAAACATATGAAGAATGGTTGCAGGAATTGGGTATGGCTAGCCTGGAGTAAAGAAGGACTAGGGGTGACATGATAGCAGTGTTGCAATATTTGAGCGGCTGCCACAAAGAAGAGGGGGTCAACCTATTTTCCAAAGCACCAGAAGGCAAGGCAAGAAGCAACAGATGGAAACTAATCAAGGAGAGAAGCAACCTGAGATTAAAGAGAAACTTCCTAACAGTGAGAACAATTAAACAATGAAATAGCTTGCCTCCAGAAGCTGTGGGTGCTCCATCACTGGAGGTTTTTAAGAAGAGACTGGACAGCCATTTGTCTGAAATGGTATAGGGTCTCCTGCTTGAGCAGGAGGTTGGACTAGAAGACCTCCAAAGGTCCTTTCCAACTCTATTATTATTTTGCATGTTTGTGTGAATGTATGCTGAGCCTGTGTTTGTGTATAAGTAAATGTTTTTCCTTAGTGTAAAGCATGGGGTAGAACCAATGCTTATTATTGGCCTTTTCTCACCTTTTCTGTAAATGCCTCCAGTAAGACATGATTTGAAACAAGGTTGTGGATCCCCAAATTCCATACACATGTGGCTGAATTTTATTTATTTATTTTGTAAATAGCAGGGAGATATTTTAAATATATATATACAGAGTAACGTTATGTTAAATGCATTTTACCCAATGTTTGTATAGGAGAAGAAGAGGCTGAACTGGAAGGTGGGGTTATATATACCATCCATTTGGAGTCATTGCATTGTCCCAAAAGACTTAAGTCCAGCCCCTTGTGAATTCTGTTGACCTTTATCTAGTGCCAATTTAGAGTTGACCATTAGTTGATGAGAATCCTGTACTAGAGGCAGCAATAATAAACTTTTTCTGTGCTTTGAGTTTAACTACCTTTGAACTCTTCCATCTTTTTCAGCCTGTTGAGCAATATACATTAAACTGAGGTTATTCTACCACCTCTGTTTTCTTTATCCTGGTTTCAGATAGTCTGAGAAGGGCAGATCCTGACAAGCCATTTAAGTCTTCTTGCCCTTCATCCCACCTACCTCAGAAGAAATAAGTTGGGAAGCATGCAATTGGATTTCATTAGAAAAAAAACTCATTTGGGTGAATTCTGCTTTAAAATTGTATCCCTAAATAGCTAAATGCTTTTCTTCTTTCTGGGATCAAAATGACAGCAGCTCTATTTTTTCTGCATTTTTCCATTCATACAAAAAAATGCCATTTGTTCAGCTTATCACATTTAAATGCCTCTTCCCTGGAATCTAGAGTTGGACAATTGGCGCAATGTTAGTGTGCAGCATTGCTTGCTAACTCTGCTCACTGCCAGAAGTTCAATCCTGACTGGCTCAAGGATGACTCAGCCTTCCATCTTTCCACGGTCAGTAAAATGAGGATCCAGATTGTTGGGCGGAAAAATGCTGACTCTGTAAACCGCTTAGAGCAGTGTTTCTCAACCTTGACAATTTTAAGGCATGTGGACTTTAACTCCCAGAATTCCACAGCCAGCGTTGCTGGGAGTTGAAGTCCACGTGCCTTAAAATTGTCAAGGTTGAGAAACACTGACTTAGAGAGTGCTATAAAAGCACTAAGGAGCGGTATGAAAGTCTAATGCTACCGTTCAAGAATTCTGCTGACATTTAAGGAATAATAATAATAATAATAATAATAATAATAATAATAATAATAATAATAATAGTAACATTTCTTTACAAATTAACTTATTTCAATTCTTGGGAACTGCCAGTCTGGACAGACTAATGTTCAATTCACCCAAGAGATGGTAGTCTTTTGAAAACTCATCAGCCTATGTTGTTAATACTGTGCATGAATCTGTCCCTTTGTCCTGAAATTCCATGCTTAAATTCTTCATACCTTTTGACTTCTCCAAGATTGGAAAGAAGATTTAAAAAGAAGGTGGGGGGAGAAAGAGGAGGAAAGATGAACCTCAATGGCCCGTTTTCAAGGGCTTTTCTGCTGCAGCTTCTCAGCATAAAGCTACTCCCCCAGCATTTGCCTGACAACTTATATATATATAAAATCAATCAAATCATTGTACTCTATCCAAAGACATTAAGGCAAACAACGGAGATAGTGGGGCAGTGACAAAGACAAGCGTGCCCCATTTGAGAAAGGCAGAGTTATTTGCAAAGAAGAGTAGAAAGGAGAGGGAAAAAAAAGTAGAATGATTGAATGACTTTTCTCAAGGACAGCCTGCTAGTGATTCCTCTAAAAACTATGATTTCTAAGGAAGGTGTTCCGCAGAGCTGGCTATTAGTGACCCATGGAATCAAAGCGTTCTGCAATGGTGCTGTCTTTACTGGTCTCAGTGGATTTTAGGTTTTCGTTCCGAAAAGTGAATGCTTTTAGTTGCAAGCGAAGGAAAATGCACAATTGTTTTCTTTGTTTCACCCTTTCCTGCAGGTGACCCCAGTTTCCCGAGCAACTATTGTACAAAAAAGCAGTGACAAAGACAGAATGAATATAACTCAAGGCGAGTCCTGCATTTCCCCATTACATCAAGCAACTTCTGTTGCCACGGAAGAGGTTGTTCCCTTCAACTTAAAATGAAGTCTCCTGTTGGATACCGGTCTTGTGTGAATTAAATTGTATTGAAAGATGCTGCATTCCATCATGCCAATGTACTGAAAGTCCCTAGAAAGCCTCTGACAGTTTCTTAAATCTCCCTCTTCCTTTGGCAAAAAACAGAAAAAACAAGGGATCAAATGTGTTGTTTTTTTTCCCCCCAAAAGGCAACTGGACTTCCTTATGTTTTTTTTTCCTTTGAAAATATTTTGCTTCTCATCTCATCCAAGAAGCTTCTTCAATTTATTCGATTCAGTTCAAGTTTTTTTTTAACACCAGACATGTTATCCAGGATGTATAAAGATACTTCAAATGAATATGGGAAACGTAAAGGTAAAGAAGGCACTTTTTATCATTGATGGTGGACATGTGTTAAAGCAAAGAAAGATTGCAGTAGGATTCCTACGCTAATACAGAACATTCTTTTTTTTTAAATTCTTGCTTTATTTAAAACAGCAGTTAACATAAAAATAAAGCATTGTAAGATCTGGAGAGCAATGGCATAATAGTCTGAGCCTGGGTTTTTTCTGTTGACTACACAAAACTAAAGGATACCCTTTAATGCCCAGGGACTAGGATCCTTCCCCAAACTGGGTTTTGATTTAGCTTCCAGAATACAATGCTGCCTGGGAGTAAAATATGAATTATATGGCAGATATCAGTCTGGCAGGAGTCCGAACCCAGGTAACTAAAACCTATTCTTTATGGATTTTTCTAGAATAGAAGTTGAATGACACAAACCATTGGAGGGTTTAACTTGAATGGCAAGGGAATAATGAGCTGGCTCCATTATGAAGCTCAGATGACAATGAGGCACAAAAATTAACAATCCTTGTTATATGCTGGGTACAGAAGGAATGGAGAAAACAACTGTAATCACAACTTGGTGTCAAGGTAGCATACAGTTACTCTCCCTAGTCATATATTTCCTCCTCTCCTTGCTCCATCCTGCCCTCTTCTGCTTTAGTGTCCTATAAAGTACTACTTGCATGCTAATACAGCACATTCTTTTTTTTTAATATTTTTATTAATTTTTTATAAAATTTTTAACAAAAGATGAAATAACAATTCAACTGTGAACAATTATGTACATATACAATTACCAAACAATCAAACAAAACTGCTCGGTACCCCCTCCCCACCACATCCTCCTAAAACAAAACTAACCCCCTCTTCTTCCCCTCTAACAACCTACTTATACCTTTCTCTACTTCCATCCTCTCCCTCATACCTTCTTCCTACTTGCCTAACCTTCACTCCTCAATACAGAACATTCTTGAAGTGAACATAAAGATAAAACCAGAAACTTTCCTGTTGGGTTTAATGGAAAAAGACTTGGGGGAAAAAAAATTGGGACGTTTGATGTTATTTATATATGTTGACGGCAGCACGACTACTTTATGCAGGAAAATGGAAGGACATTTCGATCCCCACAATGGACAGAGGGCTGCAGAAGTTGATGGAGTTAGCAGAGATGGCAGCATTGATCAAAGTAAAAAAACACAATCACTTTTGTTTCTACTTGGAAACCGCTTCTGGATGTTGTGCTTGAGATGGGGGAAAAAAATGAAACTTTAATTTTGGTGCTACTATTTTTTTCTACTGCACCAAAGGAAGTTGGAAGTCAATGCCTTTTTTTTCCCTTCTTTTCTACACTTCTCATTTCCCCTTCCCCTCCCTTATTTTTCTTACTATTTGCTTTTGCATTTTTGCATTTTATATCATAAATTAATAAAAAAAACTGTAAAATAATATCTACTCTGAGTCAATCTTCAACGAGGCACTGGAGAACATTGATGCTGGCATCAAAGTAAATGGTGTTTGGATCAACAATTTAAGATATGCTGATGATACAGTTCTGCTTGCCAGTAAGCATGAAGACCTTCAGCTCCTCATCAACAGAGTCACAGAAATATCTGAAAAATACGGCTTGAAACTTAACACCTCGAAAACCAAAATCATGGTCATCAGCAAACAATCCGTTAGTTTACCACCAATAAATTCAGAAGGAATACATTAGAAAAAGTTAAAAGGATCATGCATCTCGGTTCTAATTTACATGAAAGCTGGGACATGACCACTGAGGTAAAGACAAGGAGAGAGAAAGCTCGAACAGCATTCTTCAAAATGAAAAAAAGGCTTCTGCAGTCATGACATAAGCCTAAGATTAAAAATCAGGCTTGTCAGATGTTATATTTTTTTTCTATCCTGCTCTATGGAGCAGAGAGTTGGTTTCTGACAGAAGGCCACCTGAAGAGACTAGAAGCATTTTAAATGTGGATTTATAGGCTGCTGTTACTATACGCTGGGCTAACAAGATCTGAAATGAGGAGGTGATAAGTCACTTGGGAAAGCCAAGGGAAATCATCAAAACAATTAAAAAACGAAAATTAGAATATTTCGGATGTGTGATGCGACACCCAGAAAATACGGCATACTCCATTTAATCCTCCAGGGAAAGATTGAAGGCAAACGAGGTCCAGGCAGAAGAAGAACATCGTGGCTTCAAAATCTACGGGACTGGCTTGGACAAAACTCAGCAGCACTTTTTCATGCGGCTGCTGATAAAAACAGGATCGCCAACATGATCGCCAATGTCCGATAATGGATATGGCACAAGAAGAAGAAGAAGTTAAATCAGAAAGCTTCCTGGATGAGAAGCGGAATGGTTTGAAAGAAAAAAACAAACAAACAAGAAAGTCCAGTTGCCTTTTGGGACAAACCATGATCTGGATGATTGAGAATCTCCATAGACAACCAAGAGACCATCATTTTCAAATTCTTGTAAATGCCTCATATTCTCAGCGAATTTCTTCAAGCTGTTCCATGCACTCTTTCTCTGTATCTCACAAGGAGAATGACTTTGATCAGATGATTTATGTCTCAGTAAAGGATCAGTCCAAGAAATAACCTGGCAGTATAGTGGTTAAAGTGCAGCATTGCAGGTAAAAGCTGCCCACAGCCTGGAGTTCAATCCTAATGGGGCTCTAGGTTGACTCAACCTTCCATCCTTCCAAGGTCAGTAAAATGAGGACCCAGATTGTTGGAGGTCATAGCAAATAATGCTTACATTATAAATCACCCAGAGAATGCTGTAAAGCATTATGAGATTGTATACAAGCCTCAATGCTGCTGATATTGCTAACCTTTAAAGAGAGGTTTATCTTCTATAAAAATAGAGAATAAAGCCATGAAGCACAATATTAATAGGGAAGCTTTAATTTAATTTAATTTAATATTCATATTTATATGCCGCCCTTCTCCGAAGACCCAGGGCGGCTCACAACAGGATACAACAACAATTTTAAAATTAACCACACTCATACCACATACAAACACAATCAATTTGCAGCCGCTGATGGCGGGACACTCTTAGGGCCGAGGGGCAGAGCACAGCTCATATGCCCCAAGCCTGTCGGCATAGATGTGTCTTCAGCACTTTCCGGAAAGCTAGGAGGGAGGAAGCAGTACGAACCTCTGAGGTTGTCCTTATTATTAACTATTTGTGAGTTGTCAACACTGCTAACATCGGATGTTCTTGCTTTGACAACATATGGAGATTCAGGCATTTTCTTATGTTTTACTCTTAGAATTAGAGTTAGATGATACTGGGGGTGGGAGGAGGAATGTGCAGGGGGTTTAGTTAGACATAACAATATTGTAACTAGTGTGAGAACCAAGGTTATTAAAATAAGAGATGATAAGAAATGGCCGGATTGAAGAACTGGAGGGAAAGCCTGAATTTCAAACTAATTGGAGAATGTGATTTATGACTGTTAATTAGAGGAGGGATTTTGGCTTTGCCCATGTACATACCGATGTTATGCTACTCGAATAAAGATTCTTTAAGGTAAACAATGCCTTGAAGTTCTTTGAAGAGTATCATCTGTTGGAACCATGACATGAGTATGGCTTGAGGACATGGCTAAATCTAATACATGCAATAACAGAACAATTATATTCTGCCGAAATATCCAAGCTATTAAATAAGAACCAATGGATGTAAAACTGATCAAGGAGAGAAGCAGCCTAGAACTAAAGATCAATTTCCTGACAGTGAGAACAATTAATCAGTGGGATGGCTTGTCTCCAGAAGCTGTAGATGCTTCACTGGAGGCTTTCCAGAAGAGACTGAACAGCCACTTGTCTGAAATGGTATAGACTCTCCTACTTGAGCATGGAGTTGGACTAGATGACCTCCAAAGTCCCTTCTAGCTCTGTTATTCTATGTTCTGTGTTCTGATACAATTTCACTAGCCTCTAGAAATGGTTGAGAATGAATGTCTCCAAGGTACTGGGCTTTTTGTAATTGGAAAACTCTAGTTTCTAACTCTCCAGAAGGCTCTAGTTTCAAGGTAGAAAAGTATATGTGTTTATGTGTGTATGCATACGTACATCATCTGGCCAGCACGGCTATACACCAAAGGTGCACAGAACGTTGCTTCCTTCCCGCTAAAGTGGTACCTATTAAGCTACTTGCATTTGCAGATTTTCACTGCTGAAATGGTCACGGAGGTACAGAGCCCAGCAACCAGATAAGAGGAATGTTGTAGAAGAGCAGGCAGAGCTGGAGGGTGGAGTTAAGTGCAACATTAGTTTAGAGTCATTACATTGCCACAAATGATCCATGTTCAATCCCCCTTGAATTCCATTTGTAGGAATTTATGAAAGCCCCTACATAAGTGGCAAAAAGGACAAGTAATAATACCATAGGATAGAATAGGATCAAGCAAGATTCATTGTATCTGGAGTGGGAAATTACTGAATGCCTATTGTCACTTGGGCTATGCAGTACAAGGAAGCAAGCAGAATGGAAAAATACTGGGTGTGTAAGTGCTCAGGTAACAGGAACAGGAAGTTACCTGAAAAAGCAAGAGCGTAACCATATAAGGTCATATTAAAATAAAGACAGGTAATTGGCAAAGAAAGTAAGAGGCGCTGTACCATACAAGGCAATCTTCATGAACTAGATTGTGGATAGGTCAATTCAAATAATCAGGTACGATGATGATTGGCCTGCTGCGTTCAGGCAAAAACCTTTCTGACCATGCCTAATAAAACGACCTGCTGGGCATAGAGAGACCGCTCTTTGCATCCAGAAGCGTCTTGTATCAAAATCTGCTGTTAAGTCTTTCCTTCTGCGCCTTCTGACGAATTGGCCCGTGCATAGAGCCCATCACAGGGTTGTGGGATTGTCCAGGCTGCATCTTGGCAGCAGGACCAACAGAATCACCACAAGTGATGACCCCGATGCGATGATCACAACACCAGCAGCCTAAAAGAGGTTTTTTTTCTTCGTTTCATCGTGGGTGCAGCGCGAGAGGTACGTCCGAAGCGCACTCTACAGTCCATCTCTTACTACGGCCGTTTTTTCGTAAGTATGGGCGGAAATCTGACAAAAGGGCAGCAGGCTCATATCACTGAGGTGGGTCAGATAATTGAGGCTAATAGAAATTTTTTGAAAAGAAGGAATTATTATCCCTCTAAGAAAAAATTAATTTTCCTCTTTAAATTCATTTGGCAGGAAGTTCCCTCTTATCCTGCCAAAGGAAAATTAGATTTGTTAACTTGGACCCGGTTAGGGGAATATTTTCACAAAGAGCCAAAAGCACCTCCAGATATTTTAACAACATGGAAGGGAGTCAGACCTTTCCTTCTTCCCTTGAAAACCCCCCCCCGTGAGTATGTGGGTGGAATTCTCCAAGGATCAAAGGGGGGAGGGCCTGATGTTAATTGTTAGAACCTTAATTATGCAACTAACAAAGATTCACAAATGTGCCTTCACCTAAGGAGCTTAAAAGTATTATTGTTTGTTTGGCATTGTCTCTTTTACATCTAAAAGGGACCACAAAAAATTGCTGATTGGATTAAAATTGGCTTATGGAGGAGCCCTCTGCTCCTTCCCAAAATTCTCCTTACGTGAAAGAATTAATTGTATCCTTCTTCTTTTTCTTCTTCTGTAGCTATTGGCTTGGAACATAGTCATTGTTATCAGGATTCTGTTTCTGTTTCTCCTGCCCTGTCTCCTAAAAAATCTAAGTGTTTCTCACTCTGACTCAGCATGCTTTTCATGGCTCATTTCCTCCCAGTTCTTCTGATGTGGACTTAATAACTGCCCCTACCTGTCTCCTGTTGATCTTACTATGCTAATTCAGTCTTTACTGTGTTACCTTTCAACTTGTTAAAAATCTGAAGCCTGTTGCTTCTATTCCTTATAATTGAAAAATGGGAAAATACTTCTGGGTAATCCATTGATTCAAAATGCCTTGTTTGCTTGTTAACTCTTCCTTCCCCACAGGGCCATTTTCTCCCCCCCCTTCTTTTGTCCTTCTCCAGAGGTTTATCTGAAGACCTTAATTGTTGCAATCGTCGCCTGAAGACCATCAACTAGGGCCAGTTTAAAAACCAGCCAGCCTAGGGCTGTGACGAGACTCAAATCTACATATGACTGCATTTTGTGAATCTCTTTGTGTTAGCCTCTCTCATACACTCCCCCTCCCTGGTTGTTTCTCAATTTACATATGAATCTGTGTTACCTTCTCTCTCTTATACCTTCCCTCCAGGTTGTTTTGCTTAATAAACCATGCCTCTAATTTTTCTCTTTCTTATTATTTTCTCTTTGCCAATTTTCCCTTTCTTATGATTTCCCTGCAAATGTTGCCTTTCTCATTTCTCTTTGCCTATTTTGAATTTAATGTTTCTAGTGTTAATGAATTTTAATTTTGTCTCTTTCTTATTTCTTGTTAATGTGCCTATGAATGAAATCTCTCAATCTCTCTCTTTAACTTTGAATCCTTCCTTACTTTGTGTTGTGAATCACACAGTTTCATCAGTTAGTAACAAGATCTTGTAACACAACTATCCCTTGCAGCTAGATAATGAGACAAAGAATAACAACAACATGTGCTGATTCTGTTCCCTTGTTTGATTTTGGTGAAAACTTTGAAACTTTGTGCAACTTCTCAAAAGACAATGCACTCACATCTGACAAAGATTAGTCCTTATGTGGAAGGAAAATGCACATTGGTGAACATCCCAGAATTGGTCTGGTAAATTTCCATTTCTACAACACACACACACATTTCTGCCACAATGCCTTATCACAAGAAACTGTATACCTTGTTTTGCTGATTTTCCTGGCTACCTAATGCTGGGTGGCTCAAGGAATGGGTTTTCAATATCATAATGTTTCTAGTATTTTGTGTAACAATCTGTTGCTGTGTACAAATGCATTCCCCCCCCCACTGCAAAACCTGCAAAACCTGTGTAAGCCTCCCTCTTCTGTCCATTTCCTGGACAAGAACCAACTACAGCCTCTGATGACAGAAAAAATTCACATTGACTGGCAGAAGACAAAACCATGTCCCGTTTTCTCCCCGGACTCTTATTAAAAGAAAAGAAAGGAGGAGATGTTGGATGTTGCTATGATCGATGGCCTATGCACCTAGGATCTGTAAGAACTGGATGGGAGCATAGGTGGGACAAAGAAATCATGAAGCCTGGGACAGACTGCCATGCCATGTGCTTGGAACAAAGAAGACAAAGCAACAAAGAACCATGAGGTTTGACCAAATGAGGGAGGGGCCAATAGGTGGAGGAACGTTGTACCAAGATTTGAATCTACCGGCCACAGGTATAAGCTTTGCCATTGGCCACAGGGTGGCCCTGCAGTGTAGCCTTGTCATTGGCTACAGAGTATAACCTTGTCATTGGCTGTTGTAACCATGTGATGCCTTATGTGACCGCCCACTGTAACATTCAAAGTATTGTGGAAGCAGCCATACAAAAACAAGTGTTGTTAATGGAAGCCGACATGATGTTAGAAGGATTTCCAATGAAATATGAGAAAACGCCACCTGACCTCTCTTAAAAATAACTTGAATATATGATAGTTTTTATGATGTATTAAATCCTTAGAGAAATTTATATAATAGAAATTATTGTATAACTGTTATCACTGAATTTTTATCAGTTTATCACTGTGAATTTTTATCAAAGTTAGTATTATCCAATGTAATTTTCTACTATATTTTTGTATAACTGTTATCACTGTGAATTTTTATCAAAATCAGTATTATCCAATGTAATTTTCTACTATATTTTTTTTGAATCCTACTTAAACCTTTGTATGGAACCTCTTGCTCTAATTTGACCTTTTTCGGACATTTGATGGTACTGTTCCCTATACAAAATAAAAAGGGAGGAGATGTAGGAATTTATGAAAGCCCCTACATAAGTGGCAAAAAGGACAAGTAATAATACCATAGGATAGAATAGGATCAAGCAAGATTCATTGTATCTGGAGTGGGAAATTACTGAATGCCTATTGTCACTTGGGCTATGCAGTACAAGGAAGCAAGCAGAATGGAAAAATACTGGGTGTGTAAGTGCTCAGGTAACAGGAACAGGAAGTTACCTGAAAAAGCAAGAGCGTAACCATATAAGGTCATATTAAAATAAAGACAGGTAATTGGCAAAGAAAGTAAGAGGCGCTGTACCATACAAGGCAATCTTCATGAACTAGATTGTGGATAGGTCAATTCAAATAATCAGGTACGATGATGATTGGCCTGCTGCGTTCAGGCAAAAACCTTTCTGACCATGCCTAATAAAACGACCTGCTGGGCATAGAGAGACCGCTCTTTGCATCCAGAAGCGTCTTGTATCAAAATCTGCTGTTAAGTCTTTCCTTCTGCGCCTTCTGACGAATTGGCCCGTGCATAGAGCCCATCACAGGGTTGTGGGATTGTCCAGGCTGCATCTTGGCAGCAGGACCAACAGAATCACCACACCATTGACCCTTATTTGGTGTCAATTTAGCATTGAACTTTAATTGATTACATTCTTGTATATAGGCTTAAGCAATAAATCTTCTGAACTTCAACTTAACGGATGGCCCTGATCTTTTACACCTGATGGTGGAAATGGTCCCAGAGCATATTTGTGTGTGTGTGTGTGTGTGTGTGTGTGTGTGTGTGTGTGTGGAGGTTCAAGTAGAGCCCAGTTGACTTCTGACTTCTGAAGTCTCCACCTCTGCCATTAGTCAAATAAAACTGGCTGCGTTTACATGACAAGATCAGTAATAAGTCTAGTGGTTGTTTTTGTACAACACGATAAACTCATAGATTTTACCCGTAAACATTCTGGGATTGATAAAGTGATTGATTTTCCCCTTTATCTGAACAAAAAAGCAAAACAAAACAAAACAAAAAAAGTGAAACCTGTAGTTTAGAGAACTTTCAAGCCAAGATAGTAAAACAAGATATGTTTATTTTATTTCAAGCACTAGTTTGAAGGATCTTTCAAAATCATAATTTTTTATTCAGAAATAATGGCCAAATGACTTGCAATAAGATAAGATAAGATAAGATAAGGTAAGGCAAGGCAAGGCAAGGCAAGGCAAGGCAAGGCAAGGCAAGGCAAGGCAAGGCAAGGCAAGGCAAGGCAAGGCAAGGTAAGGTAAGGTAAGGTAAGGTAAGGTAAGGTAAGGTAAGGTAAGGTAAGATAAGATAAGATAAGATAAGATGTGGTAAGGTAAGGTAAGGTAAGGCAAGACAAGACAAGACAAGACAAGACAAGACAAGACAAGACAAGATAAGATAAGATAAGATAAGATAACCTTTATTATTGTCATTTTTTTTACTGTGGGCACAACGGCACACATCAAAAATGAAATTTAGTTGCTCGCTCTCAAAGTGAAACACATACATGACACACACCTAAACATACTATGTACAAAATATGACCAGTTTTTACCAGTTCAGGAGGCAAGCGAAAATAAACTATTGCAGTTGATTTTTTTTTTCTATACCCCCAGATTTCTGGAATGTCCATCCATTTGCAATCTCTCCTAAGATAATGCAAGATTTTCCTCTAGGGGATGTCCTTATAAAATCACAACCTCTGTAAAGTGTATACTGTCAACCAGCTCTGAACTTTCTAACACCAAGAGAAGAGAGAAAAGTAAACTGCTCCGTTCCCTAATCACATTTTTTTCAGAGTTATTCTTCCTGCTACATAAACTGAGGAAAGCGAGGGAAAATGGCCAAATCAAAGCTGTTTAGTGACATGATCGACTCTGACAGCTCTTTTCAAGCCATTAGAAGCTATTGTGTCAGAAAGAGCTTTGGGAATATTTGTGTTATTGACCTGATGGGATGTAACATTTCCTGGAAAATATCAGTCAGACTTCTAGAAGAAGCTTCTCTCTAACTTTTCAGCAGAAAAATAACTGAAGCGAGGACACGTTCGATCGCCAATGTTGTGAGACAGGAGGAGTTTTAACTCTAAATTTGCAGTGCTGACTATGCCTTAAAATTGTCGCTTCAAGAATTTGTGCTTTTCCAAAAAAGTGAATACATTTTATTTTCAAGGAATATTCAGTGACGGAACCCAAGATCGCTGGCTCAATAATCAACAGAGATGAATATTCCACCTGGATCAAAAACCGTTAATTAATTTATTTATTGTAACAGACAGCCATCTTATATGTTGAAAGTAGGGCAACTCTACAATTAAGCAGGAACGAGGGACATGTCTCAGCACCAAGCATTTATTTCTTTTCTTTTTTTAAAAAAAAAAATCTATAGATGTCCACCTCTACAAAGCAAGAGTTGTGTAACATGTAGCCTGTCCTATAACACACAGTTTATTTATTTATTTATTATTTATTTATTTGACTTATATGCCGCCCTTCTCCGAAGACTCAGGGCGGCTCACAGCAAAAATACAAGTGCAAAAATATAGTATAAATCAATTAAAATACTAATTAACAATGTAAAAACTATAAAACTATTTCCACTAATACAACAAACAGTCCCAATCAGAGGCCCCGGGGCAGAGTGCAACTCACACGCCCCAAACCTGCCTGCATAAATGTGTTTTTAAGAGTTTTCGAAAAGCTAGGAGGGAGGGAGCAGTACGAACCTCTGAGGGAAGTTGGTTCCAGAGGGCTGGGGCAGCAACGGAGAAGGCCCTTGCCCTAGGCCCCGCCAGATGACACTGTCTAACAGACGGGACTTGTAGGAGGCCAACCCTATGCACCCTAACCGGTCGCTGGGATTCATGGGGCAGAAGACGGTCCCGCAGGTATCCTGGCCCATTGCCATAAAGGGCTTTATAGGTCATAACCAACCTTTCCAGTTCCCCAACCTTTCCAGTTTTGTGGCCTTTAGGGGGGAAGAGGGGATGGGTCTGCATGAGTAATGGGCATGCGCGCTTGCTGTTTGTGCAAATGAGATTAGATTGTCATTTTTTATTGTCATTTATTTATTGTCATTTTTTTCCTGTGATATTGAATGCATGTTGATCCCGGTGGCCAACTCAGATTGGATCCTGCAACATTATCCTGGGATGCACATATTTACCTTTATTCATGACTGATAAGGGGCAGACGGGGCTTTGATCTATTCATGTCTTTCTTTGAAATAAATATGAAAATGCCTTTTTTAAAAAGTATATGGTTTACTTACTTTTATTTTGATGGGCTCGCAAGCTTTTGTTTTTTTCTAAGTTGTTCTTTAACAATGGAAATGTAGTTTATTTCCAATGGAGAAACACAGCAAGATCCAAACAAAATCAAACATTTTAAATCCAATTGATTTCAGTACAAGGTGTTTTAGTGCTTTTTTCCCCACTCTTTTCCCATTGACATCAGAGGTTCCTACACTTCTCCCTGACAACAGGACATTCCATAACTAAAAAAAAAATGACTAAAAAAAATGTGTTGCTTTCAGAGTGAATCATATTTAAAGTCGATAATTAAAATCAATGGAGCTTAGTTAATCATTATTAACTTAAGTCATATTGATTTCAGCGGCTCTAGGCATAGAACACTGGATTTAATCTTGTGGTATACCAAAAACATAACTTGGAATATTCTACCTGTAATTAGACTACAAAGTATGTAGACAATGAAGTATTAATACCCCTTTACAATGCCTTGGTAAGGTCACACTTGGAATACTGCATCCAGTTTTGGTCACCACGATGTAAAAAAATGTTGAGACTCTGGAAAGAGTACAGAGAAGAGCAACAAAGACGATTAGGGGACTGGAGGCTAAAACATATAAGGAACAGTTGCTGGAATTGGGTATGTCTGGTTTAACGAAGAGAAGGACGAGGGGGGACAGGATAGCAGTGTTCCAATATCTCAGGGGCTTCCCCAAAGAAGAGGGAGTCAAGCTATTTTCCAAAGCCCCTGAAGGCAGGACAAGAAGCAATGGATGGAAACTAACCAAGGAGAAAAGCAACCTGGAACTAAGGAGAAACTTCCTGGCAGTTAGAACAATTAACCAGTGGAACAGCCTGCCTCCAGAAGCGGTGAATGCTCCAACACTGGAAGTTTTTAAGAAGAGACTGGACGGTCATTTGTCTGAAATGGTATAGGGTTTCCTGCCTGAGCAGGGGTTGGACTAGATGACTTCCAAGGTCCCTTCCAACATTATTATTATTATTATTATTATTATTATTATTATTATTATTATTATTATTATTATTATTATTATTATTATTATTGTTGTTGTTGTTGTTGTTGTTGTTGTTGTTATTGTTGTTGTTGTTATTGTTGTTATTGTTGTTGTTGTTGTTGTTGTTAATGGTTAGTTTGAGGATAAAAATCTTATATGTGTATTGCTGCTTATGATCCAATATGTTGACATTAACGAAGGCAACCTATGCATTTCAATTTCTGTAGCAATGGCATCTACATTTAATACAATAAGCTTGAATTATTTTCAAGGTTCCATCTTTCCAGATGCAATCTCGGGGAAGAAAAAGTAGCTAGTATTATCAATATGTAATATCAGTAGAATAAGGAATTGGAAGACAGGCTTACAATCTTGACTTACAATTCACAACTGAGTCCAACATTTCTGGTGCTGAGACATTTGTCAAGTGAGTTTTGCACCATTTTACGACCTTTCTTGCCACAGTTGTTAAGTGAACCACTGAAATTGTTAAGTTAGGAACAGTTAGTTGTTAAGTGAATCTGGCTTCCCCCATTGACTTTGGTTATCAGAAGGTCACAAAAGGGGATCACATGACCCGGGGACATTGCAACCGTCCTAAATATGAGTCAGTTGCCAGGCGTCTGAATTTTGATCACGTGACCATGGGGCTGTTGCAATGGTCCTAACTGTGAAATAGGGTCATAAGTCACTTTTTTTTTCAGTGTGGTGGTCACTTCAAACAGTCACTAAACAAACTGTTGTACAGTAGAGAACTATCTGTATCCAATTTTGGAAAATTGATGGACCCAAGGTTTAATCAATGTTAAATATAGTTCTTGTGATTAAGGGATGGAATTAATGAAAGCTGGAAAAAGAGCAATGCACAATTGGAGGGTTGACTGTAAAAGAATAGAAACCTCTGGAATAAAAGCTGGACAGATGATGTAACTCAATAGTGCAGAGAAGAGCAACCAAGATGATTAGGGGACTGGAGGCTAAAACATATGAAGAACGGTTGCAGGAATTGGCCAAGTCTAGTTTAATGAAAACATAGAACATAGAGTAATAGAGTTGGAAAGGATCTAGCTGGTCTTCTAGTCCAACCCTCTGCTCAAGCAGGAGACCAGATACCATTTCAGACCTGTGGTTTTCTAGTCTCTTTTTGAAACCCTCCAGTGATGGAGCACCCACAACTTCTGAAGGCAAGCTGTTGAAGAAGGACTACAAGAAGAACTGGGGTGCAGTGTTCCAATATATAAGGGGCTGTGACAAAAAAGAGAAGAGTCAACCTACGTATTTTCCAAGGCACCTGAAGGTAGGACAAGAAGCAATGGATGGAAACTAATCAAGGAGAGAAGAAACCTAGAACTAAGGAGAAACTTCCTGACAGTGAGAACAATTAACCAGTGGAACAACCTGCCTCCAGAAGCTGTGGGTGTTCCAACACTGGAGGCTTTTATGAAGAGATTGGACAAACATTTGCCTGAAATAGTGTAGGGTTTCCTGCCTGAGCAATGGATTGGACTAGAAGACCTCCAAAGTCCTTTCCAACTCTATTATTCTGTTAATAGTAACAACAGGGAGCATCTTACACACTTTGAAGTTGTTGGAAAGCTGCTGAAGAGGGCAACATTCCACAATGAATTGATTTAGGTTGAGAATGAATGAATGAATGAATGAATGAATGAATGAATGAATGAATGAATGAATGATACTATAATAATAATAAAGTTGGAAGGGACCTTGGAAGTCATCTAGTCCAACCCCCTGCTCAGGCAGGAAACCCTATACCATTTCAGACAAATGACCATCCAGTCTCTTCTTAAAAACTTCAAATGTTGGAGCATTCACCACTTCTGGGGGCAGGTAGTTCCACTGGTTAATTGTTCTAACTGTCAGGAAGTTGCTCCTTAGTTCTAGGTTGCTTCTCTCCTTGATCAGTTTCCACCTGTTGCTTCTTCTCCTGCCTTCAGTTGCATTGGAAAATAGCTTTCACTCTCTCTTCTTTATGGTAGCCCTGAGATACTGGAACAGTGCTATCATGTCCCCCCTCGTCCTTCTCTTCATTAAACTAGACATACCCAACTCCAGCAACCATTCCTTATATGCTTTAGCCTCCAGTCCCCTAAGTTAGGAATACAAATACAGGAACACACATTTATGATATTTCTTAGTATATACTATTTAAGTATACCATGCTTAAATGAGCAATGCTATCTCTCAAGGCATAGTTATACAATAGATTGCATAACATTTTTGTAAGTGTTGTGGCAGAAGGAGATTAATTTGAATCCCAGCGACCGGTTAGGGCACATAGGGTTGGCCTCCTATGAGTCCCGTCTACTAGGCAATGTCATCTGACGGGTCCTAGGGCAAGGGCCTTCTCTGTTGCTGCCCCAGCCCTCTGGAACCAACTTCCCACAGAGGTCCGCACTGCTTCCTCCCTCCTAGCTTTCCGGAAATTATTGAAGATCTATTTATGCCGACAGGCTTGGGGCGTATGAATAGTGCTCTGCCCCCGGGCCTAGGAACGTGCCTCCATCGTTGATGGTGTGTTTGATTCTGATTGCATGTTGTATGCATGTGTTTTAGATTCAATGAATGTGTTTTTGGATTGGATGGCTGATTATTATTATTAAATTCCTCACATGTAATTATATTGTTGTTGTTGTAATCTGCCCTGGGTCCTAGGAGAAGGGTGGCATAGAAATTTGAATAAATAAATAAAATTAAATAAATAAATAAAATTAAATAAAATTAAATAAAATTAAATAATTAAATAAATAAATAAATAAATAAATAAATAAATAAATAAATAAATAAATAAATAAATAAATAAATAAATAAATAAATAAATAAATAAATAAATAAATAAATAAATAAATTTAAAAACATAGCCCTCTTTTTTCCCCTGGGCTATTCGAATTAGAGTGCTTGCAAATTTAAGCAGGGCATCCCCCTTTTTAAAAGCTATCCTTGCCTATTGATAATTGCTAAAACCCTCCAGGATTGTTGCAACAAGTGTCTTTAAGTTGCTTAAACAAAGAAGAAAGGAAAGGAAAGGAAAGGAAAGGGAAAGGACAAGAACAAATGTGATGAAGGTTTAAAAGCAAAATTATTAATCTTACATTCAGCGGATCAAATTTTACAAGCCACATCATGACTGTCTCTCTGGATTGACTATTACTCTGGGTTTGTAGGAGTTATAATACAAAAGGCCAATGGAGTGGAAAGCAAATGCAATTCAGAAATAGATGCCTATTATGTCCTTTGGCAAAGGTGATGCACTCAAAATTAGGGAGCTATTCAGCTGGCATTCTTATGCATAAAATAAAGGGGAATTTGGCTTTTGATCTTGAGCTTCTTTTACAGCAGAATGTCTAGTAAAGAGTCAACCATTTGAGGGACATTTTTATGACCCGAAATATGGTCCACTTCAGAACTGAAGAAGCTTCTTGGATGAGAAGTGAAACAGTTTTGATCACCATGATGTAAAAAAGATGCTGAGACTCTAGAAAGAGTACAGAGAAGAGCAACAAAGATGATTAGAGGTCTGGAGGCTAAAACATATAAGGAACAGATGCTGGAATTGGGTATGTCTAGTTTAATGAAGAGAAGGATGAGGGCTGACATGATAGCAGGGTTCCAATATCTCAAAGGCTACCACAAAGAAGAGGGAGTCAAGCTATTCTCCAAAGCATCTGAAGGCAGGACAAGAAGCCACAGATGGAAACTAACCAAGGAAATGATTAGTTACCTTATATATTATTATTACTATTATTACTATCAAAGAAAAAACAATTACCAAGAAAGTCCAGTTGCCTTTTGAAAAAAACACCTTTGGAACAACCATCACCTGGAGGATTGAGAATCTCCATACACATATGGTCCACCATATGACTTTTTGGGGGATCCTCCAGAGGGAATAGAGCCCCAGATGTTTGTCTTAATGACATGTTTGGACATTTGGAGAAATAGGAAGATACCAAAATTGGCATTCATTTCCTCTTTTACAGCTCTGAAAGCTCATCCCTGCTCTACAATGTCCAATATGACCCTCAAGAAGATGCAGATAAATAGGTTGTATCTTTTTGAAGAGAATATAAATCATTTGGGCTATCCAACATAGTGCTTTAAGGTACAATAGAGTATAAGAAGAACCAGTTAAACAAGTGGATTAAACAGGAAGTGCATTTCACTTTTATTAAGCAAAAAAGGAAGCAAAAAAAAAAACCCAAAATCCAAAATGTTTGTTCATCAGCAATCGACACCCAGATGAACAGAGATCATTTAATCATCAAGATTAAATTAGACCAACAGTCAAGAACTAAAAAAAAAATACTTCAATCAAGGACCTATGAATTGAGACAAGCAATCAAACAGTAAAAAACAGCTTAATCAAGGAATCACCAAGAAGGCTCCCACCGACACTGGCAGGGCAACCCAACTTCTTGCACTGATGATGTTACCTAGTTTGGTAATGAAATGCCTGCAAGAAAACAGCCAATGTCGGCTGGCGACCCCCAGGGGGAGAGCCTTCTCTGTGGGAGCTCCAACGCTTTGGAACGAGCTCCCCCCCGAACTCCGTACGATGACGGAATTGCGTTCCTTCCGTCGAGAATTAAAAACACATCTTTTTCGACAAGCCGGCCTGGGATAGGAGCTCCAGTACCAACAGGTTATAATTGTTTTAGGGGATCGAGCTTTTAAGATAATGTATTGGGTTTTAAATGTTTCTGGGCCAAATTGTTTAATTCATTTTTAATCATTTTACTTTTTGTATGTTGATGTTTTTAATTGGGCTGTACACCGCCCTGAGTCCTTCGGGAGGGGGGTGGTATAGAAATCACAAAAATAAATAAATAAATAAATCTCTGAGAGCACCTAGGATCCCACATTTTGAGCCTAATAGTCTCTTCTATTAACATTTTCTTTTATTGTATTATGGGAAGTCAGCCCCCCAGAGAACGGAATATTAAAAGGGCAGAAAAATATATTTCCTCAAAGGATCTTAAAGAGGCAGAAAAGCATGACCAGCTTTTCTTAATAGCCCCAAGTCTCTCCCCCCCCCAGCAGAAACCAGCTCTTAGAAATGCAGATGTAAACCATCCAGGAAGGTTGGAGGCCCCCAGCTAGAAGATTAAGAAGACAAAGGCACCTAAAATCTACATACCCCACCCAAAGTCTAAGACAGGACATAATAGAATTAACCCACAGATGCCAAAGGGACACAGATCAAAGTTCATGCCACAGGAATAACTCCAAACAAAAGGCTCCAGAAGGTATAAAAACCCACTCCCTACATGTGCTCGCTCTCTTTTCTTCCAGAACCATCTTTCTGTCTGGCTCTCCTCTCCAATAAACTGCAACCTTCTTTCTAAATCAGTCGCCCTGTTGTTTATTCCCGGCTTGGACTGAACCATGATGAAGACTTTTCCTTCAACAATTGTATAATTATCTCCGTGTTAGTTTTGCCAGAACATTCCAAGGAAAGACACCAAGACTGATTTCCCCCCCTCCCCCATTTCCTTTCCTTTCAATAGCAAGGCTATTTTTCTTGCTGAGCAGACGCCTTGCCATTGAAACGTTGCTGGATGTTTGCCTTCAACAATTCAGAGAAATTGTCTATTGAATTCCTCTGCCCTCAAATTTGCTAAAGGCCTCTTTGTGTTTCAGTTCATCTACACTCAGAGAACTTGTAGATATTTGCCATCAGCAAACTACCCTGTTCCCAGCATTTAGATTTATCTTTGTTGCATGTGTTATACAAAGACTTCAGTGAAATAAGAGTTAAGCTTTAGACTACCTGACAGATGCTCTCTGAGCTGGGTTGTTTTCTTGCAGATATTTCATTACCCAAGTAGGTAACATCATTAGTGCTAAAAGGCAGTGTGGGGTTTGTTCTCCGTTTATATACCAGCAGCTTGCCCTGTCAGTGTTGCTCACTCAACTGAGCCCAGCTACAAATATTCTCTTCTACTGGTATTTATTTATTTGCAAGAAATGGCAAAACCATGCAAAATATTTTCCCCCAAATCTGAGGAAGAGAGTTTCAGTGTAACATCTCTACATTGCCTGTATTTCCTGCAGAATAGAGAAAAAAAATATTTTTCAGGCATACTCATTTTCCATGCCCTAAATCTGACTTATCACTGAAGCAAGCCTGCTATCACATAGAAATGAATAATTGATTGGTTTTTTTAAAAAAATACCATAATCAGATTCAAATTGATATGCTGAAAAATTACCCAATGATACTTTCAAAGCCCTGGTATTTGGTTGAGAGAAATAGTTTTTTTTCCCCCTATGTTTCACTTTGTTTTGTTTTTTCCCTGTCATTGTGAATGGTAAAGGACACAAAGTCATCAGTTCAGAGAAGCTGTAAATGCCAAAAATTGCCAACCAATTTTCATTTTCACCCAGAATGTTGCATTACATTTTAATTGCACATATGTAAAAACATACCATTCAATGTAGTTCTGGTCTTTTTAAAGTCAATTAAAGCCAGACCACAGCTGCATCATTAGCCACTTTAAACCCCTCCAATTCATATATGAAGCAAATTGACACCCACCATGAAGATATATATATATGTGTGTGTGTGTGTGTGTGTATCTGTGTGTTTGTGTGTATGTGTGTATATGTGTGTGTGTATGTATATATATATGTATGTGTTAAATTTGGATTGCTAACAAAGAGTTAAAGCGAGACTGGTATAGCTATTTCGAGCTACTTAGCTCTCATCAGCCAGCCATACCCTTCCGAGATTCGAACCTGGGCTGTTGCACGTTAGGCAGTTGTGTTGACTTCTAGAATGTCATGTAAGTGTATGGGTAGATATATACTTTTGTTTGAGAGCAGGCAACAGAATTTCATTTTTGTACAAGAGTAGAGTAGAGTAGAGTAGAGTAGAGTAGAGTAGAGTAGAGTAGAGTAGAGTAGAGTAGAGTAGAGTAGAGTAGAGTAGAGTAGAATAGAATAGAATAGAATAGAATAGAATAGAATAGAATAGAATAGAATAGAATAGAATAGAATAGAGTTGGAAGGAACCTTGGAGGTCTTCTAGTCCAGCCCCCTGCTCAAGCAGGAGAACCTATACGATCTCAGACAGGTGAATGTCTAGCCTCTTTTTAAAAATCTCCAGTGATGGAACAACCACGATTTCTAGGCACATTTTTAATATGTGCCAGTGTGCTCACAGTAAAAACTAACAATAGAAGTTATCTTAATTTTAATGGCCAGCTTGATGGAATGATCTATTTGAGCTTTCTTCAGAGGCTACTTAACATAATTGGCTTAACTTTTACAGGAGCTATGCTCAAAGTACCCAGAGGGAGTCTTATCACATAGGAAGAAATCACCACTTGGAAAGACACTACTGAACATTCACCGCAGTAAAAAAAAAACAAAAAAACTTGCCTCCAGAAGTTGTGAATGCTCCAACACTAGAGGTTTTTAACAAGAGATTGGACAGCCATTTGTCTGAAATGATATAGGGTTTCCTGCCTGACGTGGGCTGTATATAAAGTATATAACATATAATTATATATTTATAATATATATTATAGTTAATGTATATAAATAATCTCTCTCTCTCTCTCTGATATAATTTATGTTATGTTATATTATTCATAGCATATATCATATTATACTATCTTGTGAGGCTGTATTACTAGCTATCTAGAGCTTCATGTGGCCTGTGAGCCACAAGTTGGACATACCTGAACTAGATGGGATGGACTCAAGTGAGTAATCAGTCTGGAGTCCTTACATTCCCACAAATGGCTTAAGTCCAACCACTCTTGAATTTAATTAACTCTTATCCAGCACCAATTTAGTACTGACTGTTAATTAATTACATTCTTGTGAATTTGTTGTTTAGTCACTAAGTCATATCCAATTCCTTGCAACTCCATGGACCATAGTGTGCCAGGCGACCCTGTCCTCCATTATCTCCCAGAGTTTGCCCGAATTCATGTTCATTGCGCTGATGGCAATATCTAACCATCTCCTCTTCTGCTGTCCCCTTCTCCTTTTGCCCTCCATCTTTTCCAACATCACGGTCTTCTCCAGTGATTCCTCTCTTCTCATTTGGTGGCTGAAGGATTTGAGCTTCAGCTTTGGCATCTGTCCTTCCAAAGGACAATCAGGGTTGACTTCCTTTAGGATTGACTGATTTGATTTTCTTGCAGCCCAAGGAACTCTCAAGAGTCTTCTCCAACACCACAATTTGCAAGCATCAATTCTTCAGTTTTCAGCCTTCCTTATGGTCCAGTCTTAAAGCAGCGTTGAAAGCTAATACGTGAATATGACTAAACAGCTATACCTGCCCATGGTAAGTCCTTATAACATGGCGATAATATTGATGAATTGACTATACTTCTCTGCTGGTTTTACATCTACAGAATCTCGTCTAGTAGTTCCATTCAAGGTTAACTGCACCCTGTTGGGAAAGCACAAACAGATTGATTTTTGAGCAAGTTAATTCGACCTTTTGCAAGACTCTTTGTGCATAAAATAGCTCATGTATGCTCAGGGAACAATGCCACTGAGGCACAGTCTAACAAGATGACTACAGCAACATCTTGCAAGGTCGAACATGATCAATTTCAGTTTATAGAATCTGGTTTTCTGCAACATAAGCTCTACCGCCTATGAGTTAGTGTTTTCTGAAATTCTTGTACTGTTGGCTAATTTAGAATTTGCAAGGCTGGATACTGAAATAGGTGGACCTTAAAAGAGGTCCCAGGATAGAAAATTGTCCTTATTAATTTATTACAGCATCAGAGTCCCTCCTGCATGTGTGACTGTGACCATTTGAAGCATCAAGGACAGTCGTTGGAATTTGACTCACAAAGAATGTCAGATCTGCCTCAGGGGGAACCTCTATTATAAATACAAACAGCTCTTAACTCCACTTGTTGAGAAAGGTATAGTTTACTAGAAGCCGAGTGAATTACAATAATGCCTTGCCAGAATTGAAAATTGCATGCCCAAATCCCTAAGTCTAACTTTTTCCTCCAATAATAATAATAATAGTAATAGTAATAGTAATAATAATAATAATAATAATAATAATAATAATAATAATAATAATAATAATAATAATAATAATAATAGTAGTAGTAGTAGTAAAGTTGGAAGGGACCTTGGAGGTCATCAAGTCCAACTCCCTGCTCAGGCAAGTAACCCTATACCATTTTGGACAAATGGCTGTCCAGTTTCTTCTTAAAAACTTCCAGTGTTGGAGCATTCACCGCTTCTGGAAGCAGGTTGTTCCACTGGTTAATTGTTCTAACTGTCAGGAAGTTTCTCCTTAGTTCTAGGTTGCTTCTCTCCTTGATTAGTTTCCATCCGTTGCTTCTTCTCCTGCCTTCAGTTGCCTTGGAAAATAGCTTGACTCCCTCTTCTTTGTGGCAGCCTCTGAGATACTGGAAGACTGCTATATCATCTCCCCCCTCATCCTTCTCTTCATTAAACTAGACATACCCAATTCCAGCAACCATTCCTTATATGGCTGTTGCTCTTCTCTGATCATCTTTGTTGCTCTTCTCTGTACTCTTACTCTCTGTACTCTATACTCTTCTCTCAATCTTAGTTGCCTCCCATCACTGGGCCTCCAAGTCCAATCAAATTCAACCAAGCACACTCACTTCAGGCATAGATTTGGTATGCAGCTACATTCCGTTCCCAGATGGTTGACCTTGAAGCCCATCTCAGAGAGATACAATGAACTTTCCCTTGAAGCATCCCCCTTCCCCTCTAGCCCCCTTAGAGTTCATGGCCGCTGATACTGACCCGGTTGTGAAGTCCAAGTGTGAGGTGGCAACTGACATTGAGGTTGCTTTGAATAGCCATGTTTTGTTGCCCTGCATTCCCTCTTTCCCCCTTCCTTTTCCTGAATTGCTCAGCAAAGGAAGGTTAGATATTAATGAGGATTAAATCTCTGGTAGACACCAGAGGGAAATAATCTGATTAGGGTTAGAGATGGAAGTTTGTTTTCTCACGATTGGCAAGAGTAAATAAGAAGAAGCATGCTTGAGAAGCCTCTGAGATTTCTATCTTTTCTAACTTCATTGGTCAACCAACGGAGATTAGGTTGGCTTTGGGGAATTTTATGCTGTGAATTTTGGGTAGGGTATCTGGGATCCTGGGATAGGGCAAAATGCAGATCATTTAGCTAACAAGCAAAAACTTTCCCTCTTTCCTCCCCTCCTCCCATTCTTTCATCCATTACTTCCTTCCTTCCTTCTTTCCTTCCTTCTTTCCTTCCTTCCTTCCTTCCTTCCTTCCTTCCTTCCTTCCTTCCTTCCTTCCTTTTCTCATCACAAAGATATACAATATCTTGGATAAATCTGCTATTTGATTTCTCTTCTTTGTTTAACTTGGATGAATTATGGAACTTTTCTTTAAGAGTTTCGTAAAAAAAAGCAGGCTGGACCTGTTCTTTTTCTCCTATTTCTATCCTCAACTGAATTAACAAAGCACATCAAATAATCTTAAAATGACTTAACATGAATATGCCCTATTTATTTGTTTGCATCTCGTTGCATTTTTCTATTTGTTTATTTTTTTCCTTTCAATCTGGTCAGATTACTAAATCAATAAAGACTCTGTTGTATATTGTTTGCTTTAAGGCAACGTGGAAGCATTTTGCTGCTTATCTTCTTTTGGGATGTTTTTTTCTGCTTGCAGGTCTAGCCAGTTTATCTTTCATCCTAGTTAGGTTTTTGATAATATCAGTTTTTTTATAATATTAGGTGCAGGAAATGGTTTTAATTTGTCATAATATACTTCTGGCCATTGTTTAAAGATCCATTGGTAGATACTTATTAGGAGGTTCCCAAAGTTTAAATGAAGATCCATGCTGCCACAGTGGTTAAAATGCAGTATTGCAGGCTGATTCTTCTCACTGCCAGGAGTTTGATCCTGACTGGCTCAAGGTTAACTCAGCTTTCCATCCTTCTGAGGTTGGTAAAATGATGACCCAAATTATTGGGGGCAACATGCTGAGTCCATAAACTGCTTAGAGAGGTGTAAGGAGCCGCCTCAACTAGATCTCCCAAGACAGCAGAACTCTTGAAATAGGCATCATCTCAAAAGGAACTTTTCTTGAGAATTAGTGATGGCAAGAGAGCAAAGCAAGGTCTAAAGATTTGGCACATAAAGGAATTCATCAAAAAGGCAATTCACAATTCCTTCCCCCAGTGTCCAACCGTCAGGTTGAAATCCAGCCAATCCACAGGTGCCACAGTGTTATGAGAAGCTAGAGATTTAGTGCCCATCTCAAGGTCTTTCTCTGTTTCATTTCCCAACAGTCCCAGGGTCCGTTGTCTGGAAAAAAGACAGATGTTTTCAGGTCACATTCCTCTCGCCCAGAGGGAGGGCATCTAGTACAAAGCAGAGCAAAGTGAATAATATTCTCCATGCATGCACTCTCCCCCAACAGTGTTGTAATATGTTGTGATGCATGAGGCTTGGGACAAAGAGACTGTACCATGTGACTTTACCATGCTGTTTTGGAGCAACAGGAAATGGAGGCGGAGCCAAGAGGTGGAATCCATTGGCCACATCAGAGGAACAAGCCATGTGCTTTGGAACAAAGGACAAAGGCCATAGTGGCCTAGGAACAGGAAATAAGGGGGGCTAAGAGGTGGATGGACGTTGTACCAAGATTTGAATCCATTGGCCACAGGGTGGCCCTGCAGTGTAGCCTTGTCATTGGCTGAAGAAATAACATTGTCATTGGCTGTTTGTAACCATGTGATGCATTGTGTAACCGCCCACTGTAACAGGGAATAAAAGGGAAGGCAGCCTTTTGTCACTAGTTGCTTCGCCCAGAGAAATGTGCTTGTCATGTGTCTCATTAATTTGGCTATCGTGAAGGACCCACCATGGGAATTGAAGGCTTGCCTACGCAGGGCCAAGACTTTACAACAGTATGACAAATCCTGAAAATACATAGGCAAAAGCAAGAAAGGGAGAAATGGGAGGATTCAGGGCAAATACATTTGAAGGGCTCTGACAGGAAGGCTATAAAGCAGTATATAAATCTAAGTGCTATTGCTGTTGCTATTGAACCATACACTTAAGCATATCTCTTAATTTGCCTCATTTGTTTTTACATAGGCTGACACACATACATTTAAACTATTTGAACTTGACTATCCACTCTAATGTTGTTTTATTAGGGATTTCTTTCTGTTCTTTGATTAAGACTTTTGATTTCAGAAAAGCTCTGCCTGGCCATATTTCACCCGATAATTATTCCAGCCATCATGTTGCTGCTATCCATATTCATAAATATCCTCATGTAATTGCTCATCTCATTCATTACATTTTTTTAAAAAATAGCTGGAGTAAACATCATTTTAGAGAAGGGACCTTTTGCTTCTAAGTGGAAAGACTAGAAGAAAAAAACTGTCTGGATGCAGAGATGGAAGATTTATAGGACTGATAACATACTCCCAACATATATCAGATGAAAATACAACAATCTTATGTGCTTATTAAAAACTTGCAGGAGAAAAGATAAGGTGAAAATAGTGACTTCAGAAAGATATGGGAAAGATACATGTGTTTTGATCTGGCCATAAATCAAACTATAATTGTGATGCCCATTTACCTGGGAGTAAATTTCACTGAAATTTACATCCAAGGAAGCATGACTGCCTATTAAGTTGAGAGAGAAATCTTTTGTTAACTAGGTTAAGTCTCCCAAGTTGCTGCTCTCAAAATGTGTTTGGATTCTAGAGTTGTTCATGTTTTGGTCACCATGATGTAAAAAAGATGTTGAGACTCTGGAAAGAGTACAGAGAAGAGCAACAAAGATGATTAGGGGACTGGAGGCTAAAGCATATAAGGAACGGTTGCTGGAATTGGGTATGTCTACTTTAATGAAGAGAAGGACTGAGGGTGGGGGACATAATAGCAGTGTTCCAATATCTCAGAGGTTGCCACAAAGAAGAGGGAGTCAAGCTATTCTCCAAAGTGCCTGAAGGCAGGACAAGAAGTAACAGATGGAAACTAATCAAGGAGAGAAGCAACCGAGAACTAAGGAGAAACTTCCTGACAGTGAGAACAATTAACCAGTGGAACAACCTGCCTCCAGAAGTGGTGAATGCTCCAACACTGAAAGTTTTTAAGAAGAGACTGGACAGCCATTTGTCTGAAATGGTGTAGGGTTTCCTGCCTGAGCAGGGGGTTGGACTAGAAGACCTCCAAAGTCCCTTCCAACTTTATTATTATTGTTATTAAAAATATATCTAGAGGGAAGCCATGACTTAATGATCTAAGCCTGTCTCGTGTGTGTGTGTGTGTGTGTGTGCATGTGTGTTACATGTGGAGTGTGTATTAAAAAAGAGTGAAACTTTGACACAGACACCCATAAATTCCCATGTTTTTGCAGAACAACTGTCAGATTATTCCATTTAACATGACTGCTAGGAATTTTAGAAGATGTATTTCCAATACGTCTGAAGAATATTATATGGCAGAAATTTGTTAGATCTTCTGGCCAGAGTTGGGGACCTTATAACCCATTTGACCTGCAACTCCCAGCAGCACCCAGTAGCTTGGCCAATGTTGTTTAAAATAATCTTGAGGATTATAAATAGTTTTTACAGGAAAAGCCATATAGGCTTTATGTAGAAAAAAATATGCCATCATGAAGTTATTATCATGGTTAAGTATATGACTTTTTCTGCCAACCACAATCAGAAGGCTGAAAGATATTCTATTACACATTTTCTAGTGCCCACAGAGTCTTAAAAGTCTTGACTAACCCCAATATTTTATGACTGTAAATGACAAGCAATCTTCTTGAAAACCTTTAGATACGAAGAATCCAAAATAGGAACAGATACTGTTCCACAGTTGTATGGATCTTACCATCAGGAATATATCTAGGCCAGGGGTCCCCAACCTCCAGTCTGTAAACTGGCACCAGTCTGCAGCATTGTAGCAATTGGTCTGCACAAACAAGCAAAGCCCCATCTGCAGGATGCAGGCACTATGCAAACCCACACCCCCTCTGATCTGCGGAAAAAACTTTCTCCACCGCACCAGTCCCTGGTGTCCAAAAGTTTGGGGACTCTGATCTAGGCAGTTGCAACCACCTGGGACCTATGACTTCTTTTCCTAAAGTTATGGCAATTAGAAAATAGCTTTTGATCATTTTTCCTACATCGCTCTTTTATGTATCTGAATAATGATACCATGTCTTGCCTCCGCTGACATTTCTCTGGACTGTCCCAAAGGTGCTTTCTCAAAAGGCAACTGAGCTTTTCCTTGAAGACATTTCGCTTCTCATCCAAGAGGCTTCTTCAGTTCACTTCTTGGATGAGAAGCAAACTGTTTTCAAGAAATAACAAAAAAAAAGTCCAGTTCTTTTTGAAAAAGCACCTTTGGGACAACCATGAGCTGGATGATTAAGAATCTCCATCAACATTTCTGTGGAGCGGAGATCTCAGTTCTTCAGCCTAACTTCACAAACCATGTCTCCAAGTCCTTGCTTCATTTTTGTTGCCCTCTTCCAAACTTGTAAACCAGAGGTCCCCATTCTTTTGGGCACCAGGGACCGGTTCCATGAAAAGAGGTTTTTTTCCGCAGACCGGAGGGTGCATGGTTTTGTGTGCTGCCTGCATCCCGTGGATGGGGCTTTGCTTGTTTGTGTGGACTGGTTGCTGGCATGCCATGGCCCGGTAGCGGTCTACAGACCAGGGGTTGGGGACCTCTATTGTAACCAGTAGATTGGTACAGATGAATTAACACATTACAATAAAGTATGGGATATCTACAACATGTCGGTTACACATTCTCTTAACTAAGGTCAATGACTAATAACTAATAGCGATTCTTTTCTATTGACACATGATGAAGATGATGCTCAGAGTGGGATACAGACTCTTGAATATTCATTTCTATGGTGATGAATCAGAGTTGTCCCTTCTTCTTTCTTTTTTCTTTACAGGGTTATCCCTAACAAGAAGGTGTTTAATGCATCCTTTTGTGCTGGGAATAATCACATCTACTGAGTTGGCCTGATGTTGACAGAGAAGAATGTTGCTTGCTTTGTTTTTGATAAGCATGTACAATTCATATCAATCCTCACTAATGGAATAGAAAAAAAACATGTGGAAGAAAAGGAAAGCTGACAGATTGGTAACCTCTAGAGAAAATCTGAACACTCAGAGATGATGTAAACCCTTATAAGTGGCTGAAAGGAAAGGAAACTGGAACCGAAGGAAGCATTAATACCATAATTTCCAACAAGAGAGGTTGAGTCAAATGGATAACTTGGCTTTATTTAAAAATAAATAAAGCAACAAAGAAATGAAGATATGAAGACTTCCAAATAATAGTTTTTTGCCCTCTTACTAACAAGAATAAGAGAGAGAGAAAGAGAGAAGAAGAAAAAGAAGAAGGAGGAGGAGGAAGAGGAAGAGAGAGAGGGGGGAAGAAGAAGAAGAAGAAGAAGAAGAAGAAGAAGAAGAAGAAGAAGAAGAAGAAGAGAGAGAGAGAGAGAGAGAGAGAGAGAGAGAGAGAGAGAGAGAGAGAGAGAGAGAGAGAGAGAGAGAGAGAGAGAGAGAGAGAGAAAGTCAATTGTGCAAGCTTGTGATATTCTCACCCAATTTCTTATGGGTTACTCAACCAGATAATAGCCATTAAAATTAGATTAAGCTTTCACTATCCACATTAGTTACATACCATGACAGTTTATGACATGCTAGTAGTCAAGAGGGAGTCTGTGAAACTGTAAATATTTTCCCCAAATTAACCACAACAACAATTATTTTGCTGCCTAGAGATGAGCTTTCTATATTAGCGGTTATGTGTATTCCTAAAAGGCTCAATGGAATCTGGCAACAATTTAGCTTTTAAAAACATAATTACGAGTTTCACCCCCATGACAAATCACTCAATCAAAATCATCATCATCATCATCATCATCATTATCCTTATCATCAAACCCTAATGAATCAAAACCAGAAGAGTGATAATCTCGATAAGAATGGAGAGGGGTTTTTTTCAGAAGAAGTTAAGTCCTTCGTTTATTCAATGCATTTGTAACATTGCCGTCATCTGCAAGGATTCTGGATAGTGAAAACTGTATTGAAATTAAAATAATGCAAAAATATGCATGCTGAAAAGAAAAAAAAACAAAACAAGTGAGGATATTAATTAAAATCCCTTTAAATGGCAATTCATAGGCAACTAGAATTTATTTGTTTGTTTGTATCCAGCCTTTGTTATTTTTACAAATAACTCAAGGCAGCAAACATATCCAACACACCTTCCTCCTCCAATTTTCCTGTGAGGTGGGTTGGGTTGAGAATTGATCCAGAAGAAGACAGCTTTCTAAATTTCCAGTGCCAGAATTTTATGGCTTTTCAGTCTTGGGTCTTATTTTACAGTCTCCACGTCAACGCTGCTAACATTGGATGTTTTTGCATCGACAATACAAGGAAAGGTAGTCATCTTTTACCTTTTGCTTTTAGAATTAGATGATGCTGGGAGTGGGGATGTAAATGAGAGTCCAGCTAGACATAATAACACTAGACATAGCATGAGAAAACAAGGTTATTGTAACCAGAACTGATAAGGACTTGGCAGGCTGGAGAGCTGGAGAGGAGACCCGCACTTCAAGCTAATTGGGGAAAGTGATTTGTGACTGTTAATTGTAGGAGGGAATTGTGCTTTGATACTATGTGCTCAGGGCAGGGGAATTCAGTTTTTGGCTTCAATTATGCAGCGCCAAAGTTATGCTACTCAAAATAAAGATTCTTTAAGGTAAACATGCCTCAAAGTTCTTTTGAAGAGTTTTATCTGTTGGAATCACGATACTCCACTAAGTAGCAAAGTTCATCTTTCAATTCAATTCTGAATAAAATTGGAAGGGACCTTGGAGGTCTTCTAGTCCATCTCTCTGCTCAAGCAGGAGACCCTATATCATCTCTCAGACAGGTGTCCAGTCTCTTCTTAAAAAGCCTCCAGTGATGGAGCTCCCATAACCTCTGGAGGCAAGCTGTTCCCCTGGTTAATTGTCCTCACTGTTAGGAAATTTCTCCTTAATTCTAGGTTGCTTCTCTCTTTGATCAGCTTCCAACCATTGCTTCTTGTCCTGCACTCTGGTGCTTTGGAAAATAAGTTGAGCCTCTCATCTTTGCGGCAGCCTCCCTCCCAAAATACTGGAACACTGTTATCATGTCATCTCTAGTCCTTCTTTTTTCTAGATTAGCCATACCCAGTTCCTGCAATCATTCTTTGTATGTTTTAGTCTCCTGGCCCTTAATCATCTTAGTTGCTCTTCTCTGCACTTTTTCCAAGCCCTCAACATATTTTTTTTTGTAATGTGGTGACTAAAACTGGATGCAATATTCCAGGTGTGGTCTTGCTAAAATTTTATAAAGTGGTTCATCTTTTAACCTTTGTTTTTCAACCTCAGCAATGTGAAGATTTGTGGACTTTAACTCCCAGAATTCCCACCCAGCTGAAGTTCAGGAACGCTGTTCTAGACACAGTCAGATATATTAGTGTTCCATGTGGCTTGGGGATGGCCAGGTGGGGAATCCGGTAAATCTCAATCTGTTTCTTTGCCATTTTCTCTCTCCCTGGAGGTGCCTTATTTTGGGCATCACTGCTAAAACAGACATGAGAAGAGAAGGTCCTCTAGGACAACAGGTCAGTTCCTGTGACCTCTAATCATTAAAATTCACTGTTCCAATATTTGTGGGGCTCCTACAGAGACAAGGGGGTCAACTTATTTTTCAACGAACCAAAAGACAAAACAAGAAACAATGGTTAGAAACTAACCAGGGAGAGAAGCAACCTAGAAGTAAGGAGAAATGTCCTAATGGTAAGAACAATTAGCCAGTGGACCGACTTGCTTTCAGAAGTTGTGGGAGCTCCATCATTGAAGGCTTTCAAAAAGAGACTGGACAACCATTTGTCTGAAATGATTTAGGGCAGGGGTTCTCAACCTTGGCAACTTTAAGACTTGTGGACTTCAATTCCCAGAATTCCTCAGCCAGCTTGGCTGGCTGAGGAATTCTGGGAGTTGAAGTCCACAAGTCTTAAAGTTGCCAAGGTTGAGAACCCCTGATTTAGGGCAGTGGTGGCAAACCTATGGCATGCATGCCAGAGGGGGGGGCACTCGGAGCCCTCTCTGTGGGCATGCGTGCCTCGTTCTTTGGCTAAATTTTCACAGGAAAAAGCCATTTCTCAAGTTTCTTCCTAGCCAAAACAAGCCTCCAGAGTGAGCGCGCTGTTTTCAGCTTTGAATTATATCAAATCTGACACCAGAAACAGACTAACAGATGACCTGCATGTGTTGCTCTCAAACGTACAAAGTATCAGCATGCATACAACAGCAAAAATCACATTAATAATGCCAAATACAAACTTTTATCTTTCAGTAAAAAAGTTGTTTGTATCATTGAAAACTTTGTTAATCTGTTTTTCTTTTAAGGCAAAAGATGTTAATGTATGAGTTGTTTTTTTTCCCCCCTAAACTAAAACCTCCGTATTCAGATTAAATTGCCATGTTGGCACTTTGCGATAGATAAGTGGGTTTTGGGTTGCAATTTGGGCACTCGGTCTCTAAAAGGTTCACCATCATGCTCTCTACATGGGGCTACCCTTGAAGAGTGTTTGGAGACTTCAATTAGTCCAGAATGCAGCCGCGCGAGCAATCGTGGGCTTACCTCGGTATGCCCACATTTCACCAACGCTCCGCGAGCTGCACTGGCTACCTATTAGTCTCCGCTCGCAATTCAAAGTGTTGGTTATTACCTATAAAGCCCTACATGGCCTAGGACCAGGTTACTTGCAGGACCGTCTTTTGCCTCATACCTCATCACGACCGGTCAGAGAGCACAGAGTTGGTCTTCTCCGGGTCCCGTCGACCAGTCAATGTAGGCTGGCGGGCCCCAGGAGAAGGGCCTTCTCTGTTGCGGCCCCTACCCTCTGGAATCAGCTCCCTCAGGGGATTCGGACCGCTCCCACTCTTCTGGCCTTCCGAAAAGAATTAAAAACTTATTTGTGTCGGCAGATCTGGGAATGATTGGTGTTGAATGTTGGATGAATGTTTTTTATTAAAAAATTTGGGGTATTGTTTTAACTTTATGATCATCTTAATTTAATTTATATTAGACTTATTAAATGCGATTGTTATTTATCTATGTTGTAAGCCGCTCTGGGTCCCCTGGAGAAGAGCGGCTTATAAGTCTAATAAATAAATAAATAAATAAATAAATCACTGATCTAGAGCCTCCTGCTCAAGCAGACGTTTGGACTAGAAGACTTTTGAGGTTCCTTCCAAGTCCATTATTCTATGAATTCTAAGATTTATTGAATGCCCTGACCAGCCCAAAGTGGCAATAGTCGGCTTTGTTGATTCAATTATTTGAATGGATGGTAGTAATAGGCAAGCATCTGCCTGATGTGCTAAAATACATTTTTTTTACATAGCCCAATGTTATTCCAAAATAGCTGTTTAGCCACAAAGAATAAGTAGGTTTTAATGGGTGAGAATTTGGCTTCAGGTGTTCATTAAGCCATCTGTTGTTTGGCTTTGAAGAAAGAATATTATGAACATGGAGAAAGACAGTTCAGCATGTCTAGACAACATTAGTGCTTTTCCAAACTTGAAATTGAAAAAGCTTCAATAGAATAGAATATTTATAGCTCAGTACTGAATGATGCAGTCCTTGCTGGTCTCAGAGTTTGGTTGTTTTCTTGTAGACATTTCATAGGTTGACACCATCAGTGCTAGAAAGGGTGGAGTTTGCCCTCGTTTTATATATATTTGATCATGTATGTATGTATGTACGTATGTATGTATGTATGTGTGTGTGTGAGGAAGTTGTCCAGTTTTTCTTTCCCATGTGGCCAGATTACGAAGGTGTCATCTACGTATCTGAGCCAGAGTTTGGGTTTGTGATCAGATTTTTCTAGGGCTTGGGTTTCAAAGTGTTCCATGTAGAGGTTTGCAATGACAGGTGAGAGGGGTGATCCCATGAGTGCTCCTTCTATTTGTTTGTATTTTTGTCCATTATAGATGAAGTATGTGTTGGATAGACAGTGGTTGGTCAGATCTAGGATGTGTTTGGGGGGGGGTTATATTTGTTTTGGATAGTTGTTAAGGCTTCTTTGAGCTACATGGTACACTTTGAAACCCAAGCTCTAGAAAAATCTGATCACAAACCCAAACTCTGGCTCAGATACGTAGATGACACCCCAAAATACAGTTCACCATGGAAACAGAAGCTAATAACCAGCTTCCCTTCCTGGATGTCTTAGTCTACAAGAAATCCAATGGCTCCCTAGGACACACCATCTACCAGAAGAAAACACACACAAACCGCTATCTGCACGCACTCTCACACCACCACCTAGCACAGATCAACTCCGTAGCCAAGACACTCATCTCCAGAACAAAATGCCTAGCTGACGAACAACACTTAAAAACTGAACTACACACTCTCACTAATGTACTTACATCCAACGGATTCCAAAGAAATAAGATTTCCAACTTAATCCAAAAAGAAACTCCCACTAAAATCCAAGACAGAGAACAAGAAAACGGCAAAGCCCTCCTCCCATACATAAAAGGCACCACAGACAGGATCAGCAAGATCCTTCACAAACATAATATCAAAACAGCATTCTGCACAAACAGAAAAATATCCACCATCCTAAGAAACCCTAAAGACAAAATTGAATTAGAAAATCAAGGAGTATATGAAATCCCATGTGCTGCCTGCTCCACCACATACATTGGACAAACCAACAGAAGAATAAGTGCACGCATTGAAGAACACAAAAACTCAGTCAAAAAAGAGGAATCAACTTCTTCCCTGGTCCAACACCTCAAAGCCACAGGACATGAAATTGATTTCAAAAAGACCAGAACTATTGCCAAAACTGAACACTTTAATAACAGAATAATTAGAGAAGCCATCGAGATAGAAAAACGCCCACACAGCATGAACAAACGAGATGATACCTCCCACCTACCAGCCATTTGGAAACCCGCCCTTATTGACAGACGAGTCCATAGCACAGGGAATGACACCAGACCTACACTCACAAAAACCACACAGGATGTCACCACCACACATCCAGGCAAAAAGCAAACCCAAGCCCACACTGATGAGGAGGCACGACCACAAACCAGAAGCCAGACCACAGCTGCATCATTAGCCACCTTAAACCCCTCCAATCCATACACGAAGCAAACTGACATCCACCATGAAGATGAGGCACAACCACGAACACAAAGCCAAACAGCTACACAGTTCACCATCTCTAATCCCCTTGTAACACTGACTAACCTGAGCACAACAAAGCCCCCACCCAAACAGAACACTCCCCCAGCCAATCAGAGCACAGCCAACCCCCCATCCAATCAGAGCACAGCCAAGCCCCTAACCAATCAGAACACACCTCCACCCAATCAGAACACAGCTGAGCTCCCAGCCAATCAATTCAAACCCCCACTGGCAGTTAAAAGGAAGAAACAGCTAAAATCTCACATTGCTCCTAGAAGCAGAAGCCGAAAGCACCAGCCTGAAGATGACGAATGAGACTTCGTCGAAATGTCGCCAAGACACTTCAAATTCTACGTGGGAGAAAACCCGAAGAACCAAACAACAAACACCCCGCGAAAACCTCAGAAAACACACACACACACACACACACACACACACACACATGTACACGTACACGTACACGTACACGTACACGTACACGTACATATACATGTACACGTACACGTACACGTACACGTACACATACACATACACATACACATACATATACATATACATATACATATACATATACATATACATATACATATACATATACATATACATATACATATACATATACATATACATATACATATACATATACATATACATATATATATCAAAATTTTATTTATAATACAATTAAAAAAACATTGAATATAACGTGACATTCCAGTATATACATTCTTATCAAATTATTCCACATTTTACAACTGATTGTTCATCTCTAAATATACATCTAAATTTTACATACAATACTAAAATTACATATATTTCTGTCTTAATGCTAGCCTATAATCCCAACCGTCCTCCTTGAATCCCTCCAGCAGTAAAATTTATCCCAGGTTTCGAAATAAACTGATCTACATTTGTCTTTCAATACCATTGTGAGCCTGTCCATTTGTGCACATGATAATATTTTATATAGTGTCTCTTCCTCTGTGGGAATTTCTTTGCTCTTCCATTTTTGCACGAATGCTAGCCTAGCTGCAGTCAAGATATGTAACAGCAAATAGATTGTTCCCTTATTGTGTTTCTCTGAAGTTATTCCCAACAGGAAAAGTTCAGGTTTTAACTCTAAGTCCAACATTAATATATCTTTCAGCCATCTTTGTATCCTATTCCAATAATCACAAGCCTTTGAGCATTCCCACCACATATGATAATATGATCCTATTGCTGTTTTACATTTCCAGCATAAAGGTGGGATGTTTGAACCCATTTTGGCTAACCTTATGGATGGGAAGTGCCATCTATAAAACATCTTATAGAGGTTTTCCTTGTATGAGGTAGCTAGAGTGAGTTTCCTATTTCTTCTTTTGATCATGTATATTTTGAACTGTTTTTCAAGGATAATGTTTTTCAAGGATAATGTAACCATGGTTTTCATGGTTTTTAACACAGTGGTTTTAATTCTAATTCTTATCCCTCCTAGCACTGATCATGTTACCTAATTTGGTAATGTAAAGTAGAATGGAACAGAACAGAACAGAACAGAACAGAACAGAACAGAACAGAACAGAACAGAACAGAACAGAACAGAACAGAACAGAACAGAACAGAATAGAAAATATGGAACGGAATGGAATGGAATAGAATGGAATAGAATAGAGCAGCATAGAACTGGCTGAGGAATTCTGGGAGTTGAAATCCACAAGTCTTAAAGTTGCCAAGGTTGAGAACCCCTGGCATAGAATATAGCCCCTGCCTCCTGGGAATCCATGGTACATTCCCCTCCAACTTTGCTTTTTGTTTAGACAGCTAACAAACAAATGGTTTGTGTGTGTGTGTGTGTGTGTGTGTGTGTGTGTGTGTGTGTATTTATGACCATTCATTGCTGACCATGAATCCCGGCAGACTCTCTTTGGTGCTGCCATCAGTATTGGGGACAGGAGTGTCAACATGAGGAGTCAAAAAGTCAAAATGGTGACCATGGCAGTATGATTGAAGCTCTACCTCACATAGAAAATGGTGGAGCTTTGTTCATGCCATCATGGCTGCCATCTTGACATCTATTTTCACTATACTCTGTGGGCACCCTTAATTTGCAAATATTCTGTTTTGCTAGATCTCATACATCCATTTTCAAATATCTGTCTGGCTTATTATTTTTAGCTCTTTCCAGGCTCATTCAGAGAGAAAATATTGAGGTAATCAAATCCCACATTATTTGTCTTTTCGCCCACATTTTAAAGTCCATCCTGGCTTCTTAATGAGATGGCCTTCCCAGGACTTCATCAGCTGACTGTCTTCACTTATTACTCTATGGTTTTTCTTTCTATATCAAAACAAAAGCAAAATAAAGATAAAACACTATCTTTTTATTAGGCTGATTGGACAGATGATGCACTGTCAGAAGTAATTTAGCCCTCCTAGCATTCTGAAATATCTGCCTTGCCATTTCTACATTAACTCAGGCGGTTCTTAGCCAGTATTTTTTATCTAATGAAGATCATAACTGATCATTTGCCACCATGTAGAATAATAGAGTTGGAAGGGACCTTGGAGATTTTCTAGTCCAATCCCCTGCTCAGGAAGAAAGCCGTATACCAGTGGTTCTCAACCTGCGGGTCGTGACCCCATTTGGGGTCGAACGACCATTTCACGGGGGTCGCCAAACAACACAGTCCGCCATTTTTCCCCCTTTTCCTTAGCTGGGCTACTCTCTCTTATTCTATTGGCTTTTGAAAGCCAATAGAATAGACTCTCTTGAATAGAGTCTAATTCTATTGGCTTTCAAAAGCCAATAGGAATTGTCCAGGCTGTCTCGGCCCTGCTGAGCCCGCCAAAAGTCCCAGTCTGCAAACGGTGCTGAAAGTTGTCTGCAGCGAAGGCGAGTGGTCCGGAACTTTCCACCCCTCCCTGCTGAGCGACTACTAAAAATGTAAGTAAAAGAGGGCCAGGGGTGGGAGGTGGGAGGCTGGCGGGCACAGGGAGGTTTTTTGGTGCGCGTGGGGCCCGGTGGGTTTTTTACCTCCCTTGGGTTGGGCCAGCTAGTGGCCCAGCCCGTGGTCGCCCTGCGCTGTCGCTGCTCCTTGCCGCGGCCGCCCAGGAGCATCTGGGGCTAGCGGGGCAGCGGTGGGCGCTGGGACAATTTTTAGTGTGCGTGGGGCCCGGCAGGTGGCTTACCTCCCTTGGGCTGGGCCAGCTGGTGGCCCAGCCTGTGGTTGCTCTGCGCCGTCGCTGCCACGGCTGCCCAGGAGTGCCTGGGCCTGTCTGCCACCACCCCAAAGGGGCGGCAGAGAAGGCAAGGCTAGCGGGGCAGCGGCGGGTGCAGGGAGAGTTTTTGGCGCGCGTGGGGTCTGGCGGGTGGCTTACCTCCCTTGGGCTGGGCCAGCTGGTGGCCCAGCCCATGGTCGCCCTGCGCCGTCACTGCTGCGGCCGTCCAGGAGTGCCTGGACCTGCTTGCCGCCTCCCGGAACGGGCAGCAGCCTACTCCTCGGCCGGCACAGGGGGCAGCACAGCGAGTGCGTGGTGCAGGAGGTAGCACCGCGCATGCGCGGTGCTTGACAGATCGGGGGTCGCGACCTAAAAAAGGTTGAGAACTGCTGCCCTATACCGTTTCAGACAAATGGTTGTCCAATCTCTTCTTAAAAACTTCAGTGTTGGAACATTCACCATTTCTGGAGGTAGGTTGTTCCACTGATTAATTGTTCTCACTGTCAGGAAATTTCTCCTTAGTTCTAGGTTGCTTCTCTCCTTGATGAGTTTCCATCCGTTGCTTCTTGTCCTGCCTTCAGGTGCTTTGGAAGATAGCTTGGCTCCCTCTTCTTTGTGGGGCAGCTCCTGAGATATTGGAACACTGCTATCATGTCACCCCTCATCCTTCTCTTCATTAAACTAGACATACCCAATTCCAGCAACCGTTCCTTATATGGTTTAGCCTCCAGTCCCCTAATCATCTTTGTTGCTCTTCTCTGCACTCTTCCTAGAGTCTCAACATCTTTTCTACATCATAGTGACCAAAACAGGATGCAGTATTCCAAGTGTGTCCTTACCAAGGCATTATAAAGTGTTATTAACACTTCCCGTGATCTTGATTGTATCCCTCTGTTAAGGCAGCCTAGCACTGTGTTGGCTTTTTTTGGCAGCTGCAGCAAATTGCTGGGTCATATTTAAGTGATTGTCCACTAGGTCTCCAAGATTCCCCTCACAGTTACTTCTATTGAGCCAGGTACCATCTATACTGTACCTGTACATTTGGTTTTTCTTGCCTACATGTAGAACCTCACTTGTAGAACCGGTGGTCTTCTGCATCTGTTCCCACTCATCTGTAAAGTTAAAAATAGATGGAGTATTGCTCAACCATGGCAACTTTAAGGTGTGTAGTTTTCAACTCCCAGAATTCCTCATGCTAGGTACAGATTGATTACTCTTTTCACTTAGCCCTGCCTGCACTGCTCCTACAAATATCTAAGAAATCAAAGCAGAACAAGTAAACCAAACAAATAAACCAACTTCCATTAGGTTCATACTTCTTCCCCCATGATTTGAAGTCTGGTATGTAGCTTTATTTATTTGAGTAAGAACCTCCCCAAATCTTACATTTCAGAGCAAGACCTTAATTTTTCTCTGTAGCCTCTTTTACAGGTAGTCCTCAACGTACAATCACAACTGAATCGAAGATTTACATTGCTAAGTGAGAAATTTGTTAAGTGAATTGTGCCCCACTTTACAGCTTTTCTTGCTATTTGTTAACTGAGTAACTTCAGTTGTTTAAATTAGTAACCTGGTTATTAAGAGGAATCTGGTTTCTCTGTTGACTTTGCTAGTCAGAAGGTCGCAAAAGGGGATCATGTGACACTGCAACTATCATAAATGTGAGTCAGTTGTCAGGCATCCAAATATAAATCACATGACCATGGGGAGGCTGCAGTGGTCTTAAGTGTGAAAAATGGCCGTGTCGCTTTTTTTCAGCGCTGTTGTAACTTTGAACAGTCACTTAGCAAACCCTTGTAAATGCTTTTTCATCTTTGCATCCCAAAGGTGCTGTTTCAGGAGGCAACTGGACTTTCTTGTTTTTCTTTGAAGACGTTTCACTTCTCACCCAAGAAGCTTCTTCAGCTCTGACTGGATGGTGGGGAATGGAAGGATTTATACTCCTTGCAGACAGCTGGTCATCTGCATTCTTTTACAGCAGGGGTGTCAAACTCGCAACGTCACGTGACGCGTTGTGATGTATCGTGACTTTTTTTGCCATTGCTGGCAATGGGGTGGGTGCAGTTTGGCTATGATGCATCCGGCCTGCGGGCTGGCAGTTTTTGACACCCCTATTTTAGAGAGTGGTTGTTGCCACCTGGAGGTTTATCTGTGTCATCAGGGTCACCAGAGTAGTGCAAAAGGGTGTGGAACTTTCTTGGAAAGGTTGAAAGGACTGTGTTGTAGACTGGAGATAGATGAGGTCATCTTACGGGACCGCCTTCTGCCACATACTTCCCTACGACCGGTGAGAGCACACAGGGTCGGCCTCCTCCGGGTCCCGTCAGAGAAACAATGTCGTCTGGCGGGCCCTAGGGGAAGGGCCTTCTCTGTTGTGGCGCCCACCCTCTGGAACCAACTGCCTCCTGAAGTCCGCGTTTCTCCAACTCTCCCGGCCGTCCGAAAAAATCTTAAAACTCATCTTTGCCAGCAGGCCTGGGGATGATTGTGGTTGACTGTTGAATTTGAGTGGGTGTTTTATTGTATTTTTAGATATTTTTTGTTTGGGATTTTTATTGTAATTTATTGTTTATATATATGTTGTTAGCTGCTCCGAGTCTCCAGAGAGGAGCGGCATACAAGCCCAAACAAACAAATAAACAAATAAATAAACAAACAAACAAATAAATAAATAAATCTGTAACAACACAGTCCTTTCAACCATTCCAAGAAGGGTCCATCCCCATTTGCACTACTCAGATGGCCTCAACAACTCTCTAAAAGAATGCAAATGACCAGCTGTCTGCAAGGAGTATAAATCCTTCCTGTCCCCACCATCCAGTCAGAACTGAAGAAGCTTCTTGGATGAGAAGCAAAAACTTCTTCAAAGAAAAACAAGGAAGTCCAGTTGCCTTGTGAAAAAGCATCTTTGGGATAACTGGAAAGCTAGTGCTCGCCTTTACATTTTTCCTTACTTCCACCTGCAGTTGATTTTTAAACAACTTTGTCTTTTTGAGGTTGGCCTGGCCCCAGGGCTCCTGATGAACCAGACAGGGTGACTTGTCAAAGCAATCTTAAATAATAGGTAGTGATTGGTATGAAATTACTTTACCCCACATGCTGCCTACCAATTATGTGTGATTAATCAAAAGCATATGACACACTGGTACTGCCAAAAGGAGAAACAAAAAAAAAAAAGGAGAGAGAGAGAAAAAATATCTTTAATTTAGCTGCAATATAAACAAACAAAGTGGAGGAAGGGAGCTGATTCCCCCAGTGCTGATTTGCATAATGAAAGGCTATGTTTGGGGAGATCAAAACCAAGACTAATTTAAAAAAAAAAAGCAGTTGTGGAGCTTACTGTTAATCACACCATGGACAAACGAGAAGAGTGCAACTGTACAAGGTTTACTGCTGCAAGCTATTTCTTCTTACCAAAGGCTGCCTTTGTTTCTGCCAAGCGTTTGGCTCTCACTTCCTTAATGCAAATCATCCAGCTGGCTTGGAGCGTATTTATTGCAAGTGGATATTATTATTATTATTATTATTATTATTATTATTATTATTATTATTATTATTATTAATAGATAGTTTCTTTTTGGTTTTGTTTTCCTTCTTGGGTGAGCAAAGCGGCAAAAAATACTGTCGTTGGCAGGCTGGAAAGCATCAAACTATTCTTCAAGGTATCAGATTTTTTAATCAGGGACAGCTGGTCAAGAAGAAAATGCAAAAATCATAATCACAATTGTTAATAAGAAAGATAAAAACACTCTGGATAGTGGACCTGCCTATATCTACAGACAGCAGAAGAGAAGAGAAGGAACTGGAGGAGATAACAAAATGCAAAGACCTGCAAATAAAAGACCTGTGTGTTGTTACTGAGTTGTTGTTGTTATTGTTGTTATTGTTATTTTTTTTATTAGGCTTTTTGAAAGAGCTTCAAATGTTGGCACGTTCTAAAATTTGGCACTCATAAGCCAGTGTCTACTTGGCCTTAGCTCAGAACTGGCCCTGTGTCTAGGTATTTTTTTCTGGCAATGATAGAGAAATGACTTGATATTGGGTGTTCTTCTTGGTTTATGTGTGATGTGAAGACCAGCTTGGTATAATGGTTAAAGGCTAGAAACCAGGAGACGGTTAGTCTCACCTTGGCCATGAAAGCTCCAGGGTAACTTTAGGCCAATCCCAATTAGACGGTGAGTTCTAGTCCTGAAACTAAGAGATTGTTAGTCTCACTTTAGGCATGAAAGCCTACTGGGTGACTTTGGGTCAATTAGTAGGAGACTGCGAGTTCTAATCCTGATTTAGGCATGAAAGCTGTTTGAACCAATCACCAGGCAACTAGGCATACTAGTCCCACCTTAAGCAGTCAGCTGTGGGACTTTGGCCAGTCAATCTCTGAAGCTCTGGGAAGAAATAAGCAAGGGCTAGCCACTTCCACAAGAAAACATCATGGATTTGTTCAGGAAGACCAGGAGTCAAAACTTATTTTGTATCAAAATAAATAGAAGATGGTTGGTTGGTAGGTAGGTAGGTAGGTAGGTAGGTAGGTAGGTAGGCAGGCAGGCAGGCAGGCAGGCAGGCAGGCAGACAGACAGACAGATAGATAGATTATTGATATATGAGATAGATAGATAGATAGATAGATAGATAGATAGATAGATAGATAGATAGATAGATAGATAGATAGATAGATAGATAGATAGATAGATAGATAGATAGACAGACAGATAGACAGATAGACAGATAGACAGATGATAGGTAGACGATAGATGATAGATATGTGTGTGTGTGTGTGTGTGTGTGTGTGTGTGAGAGAGAGAGAGAGAGAGAGAGAGAGAGAGAGAGAGAGAGAGAGAGAGAGAGAGAGAGAGAGAGAGAGAGAGAGAGAGAGATTGTCCTAGTGGACAACCACTTAAACATGAGCCAGTTGTGTGCTGCAGCTTCCAAAAAAAGCCAACACAGTGCTAGGCTGCATTAACAGAGGGATAGAATCAAGATCACATGAAGTTGTAAATACCACTTTATAATGTCTTAATAAGACCACATTTGGAATATTTCATCTAGTTTTGATCACCACAATAAAAAAAAGGTGTTGAGACTCCAGAAATAGTGCAGAGAAGACCAACGAAGATGATTAGGGGACCAAAGAGAAAAAACATATGAAGAATGATTTCAGGAATTGGGTACATCTAATCTAGTGAAAAGAAGGAATAGGGGTGACATGATAGCAATCTTCCAATATCTGCCACAAAAAAGAGACAGTCTCAAACTATTCTCCAAAGCACCTGAAGGCAGGAGAAGAAGCAATGGATGGAAATTAATCAAGGAGAGAACCAACCTAGAACTGAGGAGACATTTCCTGACAGTTAGAACAATTAATCAGTGAAACGATATATATTGATGTCAGTTGTAGTTCTATGTTCATACTCCTCTCAAAAGATTAAAAAGCTCTTGATGAGTCTGTTTGGGTTAAGTCAGGTAAAGCAGGGCAAAATTTTGACGAACAGATCTTTGTTTTACCTGATGCTTCATGTGGAAAGCATTTAAGCAGCTTTTCAGGAGTCTAAGCCAAGGTAGACGTCAAAACGTCTTATTTACTTCTCATCCTGCATTGCAAATAAGTATAACGGTGATTATTCTGAGTCTCATGCAGCCCTCAGAATGACTTCCAGACCTTGTGGGTAATTCATATCCCTTTGGGGATAATGCAACGTTGAAGACCCACTTGCATGATTAATGCTGCGAGGATCAATCTTGGCTTTTACGAAAGATCTTGCAAGTGAGAGTGTGACGGTGTCTTGGTCTCTCAGCTCCCTTGTGATTAAGCAGTGTGACAGACGGACTCAGCCACAAAAGTCTGGCGAGCATTTAAAACAGTAATTATTGGATAAGCCCTATTAAATTGCTGTTTGGAGAAGGTTCACTGCTTATTGAATGAAGACATATCTTTGTCCTTTATCCCCCCCCCCAAAAAGGCATTCCAAAATATTAGTCAACCCATCTTTTAATGAGAGGATTGGCTTCTGACGACATTGTATTTGAATATGGTAATTTCTCAGTAAAAATGTAGCAGCGTTCAGAAGTGTGCAGTAAGGAGCTTTAAGGATAGAATTATGGGATAAGTGATCTGGCTTAATCAGACATTTTAAGAGAAACAGAAATGCTTCCTGTACGTGTAGCATTCCATTAAAGTAACTTTGATCAGCTGTAAAAAATAAGTTTGATAGTGGCTTCTTGTCAAATTGGTCCTTCCCCCCCCCCGCCCAAAAAAAAAAACCCCATTGGTATGAACTGTATTCCAGTTGTCTCTTGACAAAGCACTTTGGTGTTATTTGCTTTTGTGCTCCCCTGCTATGTTCACTAAGTTTTGCTGGAATCTTCCAATGACTAACTGAGATTTGCACGTCAATGGATTCCAGGGCTATAGTGAAGAATAAATGTGATTCATTCATTTTCATTCATTTATTGGATTTCTATGCCGCCCTATTCAGGAACTCAGGGCGGCTCACAGCATAAATAGAAATCTAACATTAAAATACATATATAAAAAGAACCCCTGAGTTAAAAAACCAATCATTCAACAAACATGCACACAAACATACACTGGCTAGGGGCAAGATGTTAACTGCCCCAGGCCTGTTGGCAAAGATGTGTCTTCAGCAATTTGCGAAAGGCGGAGAGGGTGGGGCGATACGGATCTCCGGGGGGAGTTGATTCCAGAGGGCCGGGGCCGCAACAGAGAAGGCTCTTCCCCTAGGCCCCGCCAGGCGACACTGTCTGGCTGACGGGACCTGGAGAAGGCCGACTCTATGGGCCCTAACCGGTCGCTGGGTTTCATGGGGCAGCAGACGGTCCTGTAAGTTTGCCTCCACTGCTTCCTTTTCCTCCACAAAAAGTCTCTGAAAGCCTCCATGAAAGTAGCAAAGTCCTTCTAAATTAGTTTTCTCTGGAGCATTGAATTCTTTCCAGCCATTGAAAGTGTAATCTTTTTTTTGTCTTTACTAATGAATTCAAAGGATCCTCCCCCGGTGCATATTAATAAAATGGAATCCATTTTGCGAGTATTATTGCCCTCCTTAATGCTGGGTAGTACGTTTTCATGACTGTGCTTGGTGGACAATCTTCCAAAGTCAACATCTTTCTAAGACTCAATTTAGGAGAAAGTGAGAGGAGTGTTAATGGATGTCCCTAGTAGAGATTGCTTCCTCCAACACCACTATGAGATATCTCAACCTTCAAGGGTGACAATCTAACCTTTATTGCTTTTGAAATTATAAAGTTATTAAGCTTGCAATAAGCCAAAGCAACAGTCCAGCAGGAAGCTGCTGTATCAGGCTGTATTTCTAGCACAAAATAGGAACTTTATTCAAATCGTGTCCAGCCATTAACCTGTCCCCATTAGCCCTCGCCATGTCTGCCGCTTAGTTCGCTTCACATGGGGAGAAGATCTGAAGATGAATGTGTAGGCTCTTCTTTCAGGCACTTAGAAAGCACCAAGGAATATAATGGGATTAATGACCCTCTGAATTATACCAGTCCATAATTCTCTTTGACAAGGTTGAGTGAAGGAGAAGAAGGGGAAGACAGTGGTCAAACTAAATGAACTCAATCAGGGAGATCCCTAGAATGTTTTGGAAGACAGTTATTATTAGAGATGGTCTTGATAATAAGCATCCCCCTTGGAATAATGAGGATTCAACCCCACTTCAGTGGCAACTAACTGTCTATTCTCCTCCTTCAATGTTAAGGGGCTATATTTTCAACATAGAACATGGAATAATAGAGTTGGAAGGGACCTTGGAGGTCTTCTAGTCAGACCCCTGGTGAGATGGAGACCCTATATCATTTCAGACAAATGGTTGTCCAGCCTCTTTCTGAAAGAAAGCCTTCAGTGATGGAGCATCCACAGCTTCTGAAGGAAAGCCATTCCACTGGTTAATTGCTCTCAGTGTTGGGAAATTTCTCCTTACTTCTAGGTTGCTTCTCTCCTTGATTAGTTCCCATCCATTGTTTTTTGTCTTGCCTTCTGATGCTTTGGAGCATAGGTTGATCCCCCCTCTTCTTTGTAGCAGCCTCTTAGATATTGGAACAGTGCTGTCATGTCACCCCTAATCCTTCTTTTCATTAGACTAGAAATACCCAATTCCTGTAACTGTTCTTCATATGTTTTAGCCTCCAGCCTAATCATTTTTGTTGCTCTTCCCTGCATTCTTTTCAGAGTCCAACATCCTTTTTTTTTTTTTGTATTGTGGTGACCAGAACTGGATGCAGTATATTCCAATTGCAACATATTCCTGATGATTCTTCCTGAATACAATAATATATGAATTTTTAAAGTGATTTGTGCTAAGTGTAGTGATTGTGGACTCTGGTTTAAGATTGTCTGCTCTGGGAGTTCTTTTTTCAAGGCAGGAATGAGATATTTATGGATTAATTCATTTATCCATGTATGTTGTATGCTTTGGAAGGAATTCAATGCTGCATGGAAAGAAATGCATATGCAAAATTGGCGTGGACACACACAAATGTGTGTGTGCTGTTTAATTTTGCAAAGAGGGCTCTAAGGAATTTTCTCCACTTTCTAATACCATCAGCTATCTATTTTACAGTTTTCATTCCAGCATTGAAGACTTCCCAGCATCTAATTAACTACAGTTTGTATTTTTGATTTTCCACAATCATGTTCAAAGGGAATTTTAGAAATCCCATAAAAAAGGGCCCGGGAAGTTGTATATGACATTCAGATCATGTCTGCTTTAAAAGAAGGACAAACTGCCCCCAATAGGAATACTTTAGGATGGCTACAAAAATGGGAGTGAGTGAGTGACCAAGAACTGGTGGGACAGTAATTACAGAGTTGAAATTTTACCCTTTTTTTAACTTGGATTTTTAAGGGGGGATTCATTGGGATTTTAGGTCAATTTGAGATTTTGTAGCTCAGAGACTGGTACCCTAGAAAGAGTGCAGAGAAAAGGAACAAAAAACGATAAACGGTCTGGAGGCTAAATCATATGAGGAATGGTATGTCTATCCTATTGAACAAAAGTATTGTGTGGACATGTCTTCCAGTACTTGAGGGACTGTCCCAGAGAAAAGAGGATTGACTTATTCTCCAAAACACCAGAGGACAAGAAGGACAAGAAGTAATGGGTGGAAGATTGTCCTAACCTAGAAGAAAGAAGAAATTTTCTGACAGTGAGAACAATTAATCAGTGGAATAGTTTGCCTTATGTTATTGCATCCAGTTTTGGTCACCACGATGTAAAAAAGATGTTGAGATTCTAGAAAGAGTGCAGAGAAGAGCTACAAAGATGATCAGGGGACTGTAGGCTAAAACATATAACCAATTGAGTTTGTCTAAACTACTGAAAAGAAGTACTAGGAGTGACGTGATAGTCTTCCAATATCTCAGGGGCTGCCCCAAAGAAGAGGGAGTCAAGCTATTCTCCAAAGCGCCTGAAGGCAGGATGAGAAGCAACTGATGGAAACTAACCAAGGAGAGAAGAAGCAACCTAGAACTACGGAGAAATGTCCTGACAGAACAATTAAGCAGTGGAACAACCTGCCAACAGAAGCTGTGAATGCTTCGACGCTGGAAGTTTTTAAGAAGAGATGGGACAGCAATTTGTCTGAAATGGTACAGGGTTTCCTGCCTGAGCAGGGTTTTGGACTAGATGACCTCCAAGGTCCCTTCCAACTTTGTTATTCTATTCTATTCTATTCTATTCTATTCTATTCTATTCTATTCTATTCTATTCTATTCTATTCTATTCTATTCTATTCTATTCTATTCTATTCTTTATTGTATGTTATTGTATTGTATTGTATTGTATTGTATTGTATTGTATTGTATTGTATTGTATTGTATTCTATTCTATTCTATTCTATTCTATTCTATTCTATTCTATTCTATTCTATTCTATTCTATTCTATTCTATTCTATTCTATTCTATCACTCAGTGAAGGTTATCAGAAATAGACTGGACAACCATTTGTCTGGGATGATATAAGGGTTGGGTAGAGGGTTGGATTCGAAGACCTTCAAAGTTCCTCCCAACTCTATGATTCCATGTTCTATCTTAGCTTTCACTTGTTAAGGCATAAGTGTTGTATTGCCTCTGTACAAATCGATGGTGAGACCACACTTGGAGTACTGTGTACAGTTCTGGTCACCGCACCTCAAGAAGGATATAATGGAACTGGAAAAGGTGCAAAAAAGGGCAACAAGAATGATCAAGGAAATGGAGCGCCTCCCTTATGAAACCAGATTGCAACGCCTTGGTCTCTTCAGCCTTGAAAGACGGCGTTTAAGGGGTGACTTGATCGAAGTGTATAAAATCATGCATGGGATAGAAAAGGTGGATAGAGAAAAATTCTTTTCTCTATCACACAATACCAGGACAAGGGGGCACTCCCTAAAGCTCATAGGTAAGAAAGTGAGGACAAATAAAGGGAGATATTTCTTCACCCAGAGGGTCATTGATTTATGGAATTCACTTCCAGAAGGGGTCGTGACAGCTGTCAGCCTTGACAGCTTCAAGGCAGGGTTAGACAGATTCATGGATGCCAAGTGTATTGGTGGTTATTAAAACGGATGTCCATGTGCCGCCTCTATGTTGGTTGAGGCAGGCAGGATTCCCTTGAGTACCATTTGTTGGGGTCAAGGGAAAGGGAAGGTTTTGCCTTCTCTTTCTGCTCAAGATCCCCATGTACAATTGGTGGGCCACTGTGTGACACAGAATGCTGGACTCGATGGGCTTTGGCCTGATTCAGCATGGCTCTTCTTATGTTCTTATGTTCTTATCCCTTAGGGCAGAGGTCCGCAACCTTTTGGGCACCAGGGACCAGTTCTGTGGAGAAAGGTTTTTGTGTGGACCAGAGAGTGTGTGGTTTTGTGTGCTGCCTGCATCCCACGGATGGGGCTTTGCCTTTTTCTGCAGACCAGTTGGGGGCATGCCAGAGCCCAATACCAGTCCACGGACTGGGGGTTGGAGACCTCTGCCTTAGGGCATATCCTACAAGTCCCCATTTTTTCACACCCATTGGTTCATAGAGGGGCTGTAAGGGTGTCTACCCTTTCTGAACAACTTCAGGACAATCATTTTTTCCCCCCATGGATACTCCTGAGCTTCTTTGAAATGGCTGAACACAAGCTTCGTCACTTTGCGGCGGCATTTCCTTTAAAGATGACAGATATTTGAGTGAATTGTTTCACGTTGAGAAGCCGAGAACATCGTTTTTAGCTGTTGCTTTCCATCTCCATGTCGATGCCAGAAGAGATTGATGAAATTATGTCTCGCTTGATCAAAGCAGCATGTTGATTTCCCTGAGAATAAAACAATTCCATTACGGGTTGAGATAAATCCTGTCTCTGAATGAGTCGTGGTGTTCTCAAAATCGCCATTGTGCTCAAGGAGGCTCTGATCAAATTAAGGCGCAAAGCACTTCTTTGTGTTGATTTGTAGAAGGCTGGCAACATGCTATGTGGAGATTGAATGTGCATTCTGAATTATTAACCAGGAGAAAAGGACTGTCACAGAACAGATCACAGAGCTACAAATGCGATTGGATTATTTGCGGTGAGATGATACGTCCTGTAAACTAGGGTTTTAGAGAATCATATGGCCTAATCCAGAACCCCGTGGACACGCCTGGATAAAACACGGTTTCTTTCACTCCTTTTCATGTTAATTGTTCTTCTTGTTTGGAATTAATGTCATGATAAAATTAGCCTGCATTGATATTAAGTAAACTGAATAATAAATTTGAACGAAACAGGCAGCTACATTCTATTTTGTTGCCAAGGGACTTGCTTTGCTATGTACATCCAGCACTTCATGGATATATGGTACTTTCAACATTTGGCAGGACTTGAGCTTAGCAAACAGGGTCACTGGGAAGATATGTGGGTTTCATGGAGGGAGAACGGAAGCAAAGGGAAGAGAAAGGAAGGAAAGGGGAGAGGTGGGGAGGGGAGGGAAGGGAAGGGGAGAATAAGGAAGGAAAGTAATGGGAGAGGAGGGGAGGAAGAGGTGGGGAGGGGAGGAAAAGGAAGTGGAGGGAATGGAAGGGAAGTGAAGGGAAGGGATGGGAAGGGAAGGGGAGGGGAGGGGAGGGAAGAAGAGGGGAGGGAACAGTAGCAAGGGGAGGGGAGGGGAAGGAAGGGGAAGGAAGGGAAGAGGAGGGGAGGGAAGGCAAGGCAAGGTGAGAAAGGGGAGGTTAGGGGAAGCAAAGTAAGGAAAGGAAAGGAAAGGAAAGGTAAGGAAAGGAAAGGAGAGGAGAGGAGAGGAGAGGAGAGGAGAGGAGAGGAGAGGAGAGGAAAGGAAAGGAAAGGAAAGGAAAGGAAAGGAAAGGAAAGGAAAGGAAAGGAAAGGAAAGGAAAGGAAAGGAAAGGAAAGGAAAGGAAAGGAAAGGAACGGAACGGAAAGGAAAGATTAAATGCATTGTAATAACCATTAAGGGAATAAAATTAAAAAATGAAAACAATGGAGAAAGCTTTTTCTTTTTTATTGTCAATTGGAACAGCTATATTTCTTTCCTTGCAATATATCACTTCTGTTGGCCATAGAACAACAGCAATTTTGCATGTTGATTTACTTTAGTTATCTATTTAATGTTACTTGCATACACAAGGCTGCCCATTAAACTAATTAGTTGTGCTTCTTTGGTATAATTAATAAGCTATAAAAATAGTGTTTGAGACAGTTAAAATTTTAATGGTATGTTTTGTCTCTGGCTTTTTGAAAAGAAAAAAAAATCTAAGGAATTTAACAGATCCAGCAATGTAACCACAGCCAACCAGGGTACATTTCTGCACTATAGCTATAAGTCAAAATTTGACCATGTTTTTTTTATACAATTGTGACAGCTTTTGCAATAAAGTTATTGTTATTTGGTGGATAATACTTTGAACAAGTTTCCATGATTAATTGTTTTCATTGTCAGGAAATTTCTCCTTAGTTCTAGGCTGGATCTCTGTTTAATGACCTTCCACTCGTTACTTCTTGTCCTGCCTTCTGGTGCTTTGGAGAATTGTGTGCAGGCGAGCATTGTCATGAATCAATACCACACGGGAAGTCAGCATGCCTCAACGCTTCTTATGGATGGCTCATCTGAGTTTTCATAACATTTCACAGTAGACTTCTTGTCAGGATAACGATATAACAGCTAAATAGCTTATTGTAAAGGTGTAATGTAATGTGGATGATGCAATAATAGCAATGACTCAGCAGGTATGTGCATCCCTTTAAGAGTCTGAGTATAAAAGGGAAGTTTTTTGCTGGAGTCTTTCTCTCTCTCTCTCGTCTATTTTATTTTATTTATATAAAAATTGATATGCTGCCTAACTTCTTGAACTCAACCCAGTTTACAGTTTTATTCCTAAACCAAACCAAAATGAACTCCAACAAGAGCTGAGCCTGAAACAATATTTCAGAATTGAATATTCCATTTATTAAACTGTATATTAAATAAACCCAATCCTTTTAACAGATCAGCATTTATTATCAAATCAAATCAAAATCTCATTAACCAGGGTTTGTTGTTTCAAAACTGTAAAACAGTCAAATTAAATTTTATCTCAATTTAGTTGCAGAAAGAAAGAAAAGAAGAAGGGAAGGAAAGAAGGAAGGAAGGCAGAAAGGAAGGAAGGAAGGAAGGAAGAAAGAAAGAAAGAAAGAAAGAAAGAAAGAAAGAAAGAAAGAAAAAGAAAGAAAGAAAGAAAGAAAGAAAGAAAGAAAGAAAGAAAGAAAGAAAGAAAGAAATGCTTCTAATGTATTCTGGATATGTATTTGTGTACTGCATAGTGATATGTGAGCCACAGTATGTTGTTCTGTTGACTGTGTTTATTTTATTTTATTTTTTATTGGTGCCAATAAGCATGGAGGACAGGATGCTATTCCACACAAATAATAGAAGTCACAATTTGGGAGTTTTCAGAAGGATTCCTTTCAAGAGGTTGTTAGATATGGAGGTTGGCTTGAAGATTTTATTTTTAGACTAAAGAGCCATGGTGAGTCAGAGAGACAGACAGACAGAAACTTTTTTTTACTGCAAAGATAGTGAGGGATACAAGAAAAGGATTTGAGGTTTAATGTGCAACCTAACTGTGGATTGCAATCTCTGGAATAGCTTTTGCCTGTACAATATAATAATAATAATAATAATAATAATAATAATAATAATAATAATAATAATAATAATAATAATAATAATAATAATAATAATAATAAAAAAAGTTGGAAGGGACCTTGGAGGTTAACCCCCTACTCAGGCAGGAAACCCTATACCATTCCAGACAAATGGCTGTCCAGTCTGTTCTTAAAAACTTCCATTGTTGGAGCATTCACTGCTTCTGGAGGCAGGTTGTTCCCCTGATTAATTGTTCTAACTGTCAGGAAAATTCTCCTCAGTTCTAGGTTGCTTCTCTGTTTGGTTAGTCTCCATCCCTTGCTTCTTGTCCTGCCTTCAGGCGCTTTGGAGAATAGCTTGACTCCCTTTTCTTTGTGGCAGCCCCTGAGAGTTAATATAGTTAATGCTAGAAGGTACTGGCTGAACGTCTTCAACTGAAGCTGAACCATTCAATATAACTGTCCTTCTATTAGGATAGCACATTACAAGACTGTGGTTCTGGTTGAATATTACCTATCCCAAGTGACAAAAGATTGTTTTTGCTGCTTGTGAATTCTTCCATTACTTCCTTAAAAGTGCTGGAGGTGAAAGGTCAGTTAGGAAAATACATCTCCAGACGGCTGTTCATTACAGAAGCAAATTGAAGCATAACCAAAATCAAAGAACTGGGGAAAATTCAATTTTAGGAAATGCATAAACATTATTTTTAATCTAAAGAAAACTGTTCTGGGGCAAGTAGAAAAGTGAATTTAAATAAAAGTTCCAGAATTTCACATAGCTATGTTTAGTTTTGGCTTATCTATTTTTTATCTCATTCTTTGGTACAATTTAAATTATTGGGGCTTCACAGATTGATGTTTGCCTAACCATTCAGTCAAAAAAAAATAATAAAGTATATACAAATGGGAATTTCAAATGAGATTAGCAAATTGTTGGATATGTGTGTGGGTCATGTGTGAGGTGATAATTGCTTTGCAGCCACAGACGATTTGATCTCTGTGAATGCAGAGCAATAGATAGTCTCTGCTCGATTGATGATAGTGGAGATAATGACCATAACAATGATGATTTTATGGAAAGCATCAAAAAGAACCAGCTAAAAGTTGGATTTGAATCAAGCTGTCCCGTTATGCATTCATCAGTCCTGGCATTGGGCCTCCCATGGAATAATCTTCACCTTACTGAATAACTTCCATAATTATCCCAAGATGGTTGTGTAGGTATTTAGAATAGAATAGAATAGAATAGAATAGAATAGAATAGAATAGAATAGAATAGAATAGAATAGAATAGAATGGAATGGAATGGAATGGAATGGAATGGAATGGAATGGAATGGAATGGAATGGAACGGAACGGAACGGAACGGAGCGGAGCGGAATGGAGTGGAGGAGTGGAGTGGAGTGGAGTGGAGTGGAGTAGAGTAGAGTAGAGTAGAGTAGAGTAGAGTAGAGTAGAGTAGAGTAGAGCAGAACAGAACAGAACAGAACAGAACAGAACAGAACAGAACAGAACAGAATAGAATAGAATAACAAAGTTGGAAGAGACTTTGGAGGTCTTCTAGTCCAGTCCCCTGTTCAAGCAGGAGAAGACAATTTTATTTATTAACCTAAATGTATTCACCTAAAACGATCTGATAGTATGGGCATTCAGTGGACATGTCCAAGGAATGGGGAAAGATCTCAGATAGATGAGAACTGCAGTACATTTAGCTCAGCAACTTCTTTCTTCTTGTGGCTGTGTAATTACAGGCAGTGAATATGTCTTGTCTAATGAAAAGAAGGCTAGGGGAGACATGATAACAGTGTTCCTATATTTGAGGGGCTCCTACAAAGATGAGGAGGGGTCAAACTATATTCCAAAGCACTGAAAGGCAAAATGAGAAACAATGTATGGAAACTAACCAAGGAGAGAAGCAACCTAGAACCAAGGAGCAATTTCGTAATGGTGAGACCAATCAACCAGTGGAACAGCTTGCCTTCAGATGTTGTAGGTGCTCCATCCCTGGAGCCTTTCAAAAAGAGACTGGACAACCATTTATCAGAAATAGTATAGGGCAGGGGTCTTCAAACTTGGCCCTTTTATGACTTCTGGATTTCAACTCCCAGAATTCCTGGCTGAGGAATTCTGGGAATTGAAGTCCAGAAGTCATAAAAGGGCCAGTTTTGAAGATTCCCTAGTATAGGATCTCCCGCTTAAGCATGGGGTTGGGCTAGAAGATCTCCAAGGTCCCTTCCAACTCTATTGTTCTATGTTCTAATAGAGGTGTTAATTAGCTAATTCAGTCTGTTTAATGCAACTGAACCATTAAAAAATTTGTTTGATTTAATTTAACAGCCAAGATGGGGAAATGAGTTATGAAAGGTGGAGCGAAGGGCACATCAACTCTAAGAAGGGAAGTCACCTTTTCTGCTTTCCATTCAACCTTAATATTTTGGTAAGTGCTCACTGACTAGTTGTCATATCCCATACCTGGGATGTCATCCTAATTTAATTGACCCATTGCCACCTAAGCAAGCAGGGTGGGCATGCTGCATATCCCATCAGTCAAAGAGTTTTGACTGGTGGGTTCTAGGAGGAGGTCCTGCTCAGATGTTGCCCCCACCCTATAGAACAGACATGTCAAATACAAGGCCCGGGGGCTGGATGCAGCCCGCAAAGTGGTTTCATGTGGCCCGTGAAGCCATCCTGGAAACAGTGAGGGAACGGCCCTCGCTGCCTTGGCCCTGGCCCAGGCCAGCTGGGAGCCAATGTACAATTTTGTGGTGGCCATCTTGGCACTTGCCCCAGTGGACGATGCCTTGGTGCTTACCCCAGTCCCACCCCCTTCTGCCAGAGACCCTCAGATCTGTCCCACTCCTACCCAGGCCCCCATAGGCACCCTTGATGTGAATGATGTAGAACTGACCACGCCCACCCAGTAGGCCACACCCACTCCATCCACACCCACTCAGTAGGCTGCACCCACTCTGGCCACACCCACCCGCCCCCCCAGGGCAACCACAATGCTGATGTGGCCCTCAGTGAAATTGAGTTTGACACCCCTGCTATAGAACATCTTATCTCTAGAACTGAAGTGAACCCCCAGTCTTCTTGAAAAGAATTAAGATTGTTTTTTTAGATCTTAGCATGGGGGCCTAGAAGTATAATACAGCTCTGAGGCTGGCTGGTGGCTTGAGGATACTCCCTCTGTCTTGTTAATCTCTTAGTTAATGCCACTTTACAATGCCTTGGTAAGGCCACACTTGGAATACTGCATCCAGTTTTGGTCACCATGATGTAAAAAAGATGTTGAGACTCTAGAAAGAGTACAGAGAAGAGCAACAAAGATGATCAGGGGACTGGAGGCTAAAACACAGAAGGAACGATTGCTGGAATTGGGTATGTCTAGTTTAATGAAGAGAAGGATGAGTGGGGACATGATAGCAGTGTTCCAGTATCTCAGGGGCTGCCACAAAGAAGAGGGAGTCAAGCTATTTTCCAAGGCGCCTGAAGGCAGGACAAAAAGCAATGGGTGGAAACTAAGCAAGGAGAAAAGCAATCTAGAACTAAGGAGAAACTTCCTGACAGTTAGAACAATTAACCAGTAGAACCTGCCAGTTAGAACAATTAACTGGCCTCCAGAAGCGGTGAATGCTCCAACACTGGAGGTTTTTAAGAAGAGACTGGACAGCCATTTGTCCAAAATGGTATAGGGTTTCCTGCCTGAGCAGGGGGTTGGACTAGATGACCTTCAAGGTCCCTTCCAACTTTACTATTATAAAATGAGTTATAATGTGGAGAAAAGCAAAGTTTTACATTTAGGCAGGTTAAAATCAAAGATATAAGTACGGATTAGGTGAGACCTGGCTCAAAAACAGTGACTGTGAGAGGGACCTTGGAGTCCTAGTGGACAATCACTTGACTATGAGCCTGCAGTGTGCAGCAGCAGCCAAAAAGGCTAATACAGTCTTGGGTTGTATAAACAGAGGCATAGAATCAAGATCACACAAAGTATTAGTACTGCTTTATAAAACCCTAGTAAGACCACACCTGGAGTACTTCATTCCAGAGGGAGAATGGAAGGGAATCCAACTGGAAAGTTGAGGAATTTCCTTGCACTTACAAAGAGAGAAAGTTGGCTTAAAAAAACAACACACACACACACACAATAAAATATTTATTTTCAGCTTGTTGATCTTTTCAAATTTAATGAAGGCACAAAAATGATAGATGCTCAAAACATGTTGCCTTGTTTGTCATTAGAACTGGCGTTGATAGGAGTGTGGCATCTTTAATTGTCAGATTTATGGAACCTGGAACTCGAGTTGCTATGGGGAAGGAGAGAAACAGAGCACAAATAAATAAACATCAATGTTATTCTTGTTGATTGTTAGGTAGTGTTTGATTAACAAGCCTCCAGTAATTCATCAAAAACAAACTGGACACTTCTGAAGGACAATTCACCCAAAACTACATTCATGCATGTGACTTTATTTGGTTTCAGGGAGAAATTAATCACAAGGGAATCTATTTTTTTCCCCTGGAAGCTACCTAATGCTTTAAAAAATCCTTAATCATATCCCCCCCAAAAAAAAATATTGTATAATCACAGTGTCTTTGTCTGTTGGAATTTCTATGACGGCCACATTGCTTGCTTTGGCTTGGCAAATGACACCCTCACATCTGGTGGGAGGAGGGAATGCACAAATTAAGATTTGGGATAGAACCATCCCCACCTGAGGCTGATGCGAAACACCTGAAACTCCCTCCCTCCGTTCTGAATGTGTCAACTACAAATGAGAAAGGAAAATGGCCACAGCCATGCTCACTCAAAGTTGCCACACAGATTGAAAGGCTATACAGCAGGCATGTCAAACTCACGATGTCACGTGACGTCGCACGACGTATTGGAGCTTTTTCGCCATTGCCAGCAATGGGGTGGGCGCGGCTCCGGTATGATGAAACCGGCCCACGGGCCGGCAGTTTAACACCCCTGCTATAGAGAATAGAATAGAATAGAATAGAATAGAATAGAATAGAATAGAATAGAATAGAATAGAATAGAATAGAATAGAATAGAATAGAATAGAATAGAAAATATGGAATGGAATAGAATAGAATAGAATAGAATAGAATAGAATAGAATAGAATAGAATAGAATAGAATAGAATAGAATAGAATAGAATAGAATAGAATAGAATATATGGAATGGAACAGAACAGAACAGAACAGAACAGAACAGAACAGAACAGAACAGAACAGAATAGAATAGAATTGGAAGGGACCTTGGAGGTCTTCTAGTCCAACCCCCTGCTCAGGCAGGAAACCCTTTACCATTTCAAGACAAATGGCTGTCCAGTCTCTTCTTAAAAACCTCCAGTGTTGGAGCATTCACCATTTCTGGAGGCAGGTAGTTCCACTGGTTAATTGTTCTAACTGTCAGGAAGTTTCTCCTTAGTTCTAGGTTGCTTCTCTCCTTGATTAGTTTCCATCCGTTGCTTCTTGTCCCGCCTTCAGGTACTTCGGAGAATAGCTTGACTCCCTCTTCTTTGTGGCAGCCCCTGAGATATTGGAAGACTGCTATCATGTCCCCCCTTGTCCTTCTCTTCATTAAACTAGATATACCCAATTCCAGCAACTTTCTTTATATGCTTTAGCCTCCAGTCCCCTGATCCTCTTTGTTGCTCTTCTCTGTACTCTTTGTAATTGATATTGAGACATAGAACTTCACCATAGAAGCTCACTGGAGAACTTTGGGCCAGCCCCCTAGCTCAACCCAAGTTGAGCTATCTATTTGTCTATCCAAATAATTATCCCAAAGACCACTTACACTTCAGTAGTTAACTGCTCTTTCCCTAAAGATTATGACTTGGTAGAGGGAATTGTGGGTGCTAGAACAAGTAAAAAGCAGGCATGAAGGAAAATATGAGTCTCCTTCTATATTTGGTTCTAGCCCATTCCCTTGTGAATGTGGAGGTATAAATATCAGCTTTTAAAATATTATATAGCTTCTTCTTCTGGGCATATTTCTCTCTCTCTCTTTCTCCTTCCCTCCCTCTCTCTATCTCCCTCCCCCGCCTTCTCCCTCTCCCTCCCTCTTTTCTGCTCTCCTTTTCTTCCCTTCCCGTAGTTCTTTCTTTCTTTCTTTCTTTCTTTCTTTCTTTCTTTCTTTCTTTCTTTCTTTCTTTCTTTCTTTCTTTCTTTCTTTCTTTCTCTCTCTCTCTGTCTCTCTCTCTCTCTCTCTCTCTCCTTCCTTCCTTCCTTCCTTCCTTCCTTCCTTCCTTCTTTCTTTCTTTCTTTCTTTCTTTCTTTCTTTCTTTCTTTCTTTCTTTCTCTTTTCCTTCCTTCTTTCCTCCCTCCCTCTCTCCCTTCCTTCCTTCCTTCCTTCCTTCCTTCCTTCCTTCCTTCCTTCCTTCCTTCCTTCCTTCCTTCCTTCCTTCCTTCCTGAGCAGGGCTACAAATTCCATCATGCCGTTTTAGATATGTGTAACATACCAACAAAAACTGCACCCATATGATTGGCAGCAGCTTAGTCCATCTACTCTGAAAGGAGCCACTACCACACAAAACACTTAAAAAACAACTCAAAACCTATTGCAAATTGACTTTTCAAAGCAATATACAGTGCTAACACTGTTCCTAAGACATCTCAGCTCCATTTAGATTTATCATTAATGTTGTTCTAGATTTACTTTCAACCCAGCAAGAAAAAAAATATGGAAAAGTTAAGTCTGGAAAAGCTCTTAGGAATAAAGCTTTTAAAGAGAATAATTGGGAATTAAAACTGGCAGTCATATAAACTGAGTCATCGTCAGTCATTTGCAAGGAAATGATCTAATCTGAAAGAAAATTGCTCCTAATTTGGTTCTTTCTCAATATTATTGCCTTCATAACAAACAGGGTTTTTTTTATTTCTTTTGCCTCTGCTTTAAAAATGTGGCATAAAAGGAACTCATTTCCATTAGTTTTTTTTAAAAATGATACGGCTTTATGAAACCCTAATGAGACCACACCTGGAATACAGTAACCATTTTGGTCACCATACTACAAAAAAGATGTTGAGATCTTGGAAAATGTTCAGAGAAGAGCAACTAAGATGATCAAAGGCCTGGAGACTAAAACATACGAAGAACAGCTGCAGGACTTGGGTTGGCTAGTCTAAAGAAAAGAAGAAATAGGGGAGACATGATAGCAGTGTTCCAGTATTTGAGGGGCTGCCACAAAGAAGAGGGGGTCAAATTATTCACCAAAGCACCAGAAGGCAGGATGAGAAATAACGGTTGGAAACTGACCAAAGAGAGAAGCAACCTGGAATTAAGGAGAAACTTCCTAACAGTGAAGACAATTAACCAGTGGAACAACTTGCCTCCAGAAATTGTGGGTGCTCCATCACTGGAGGTTTTTAAGAAGAGACTGGATAGTCACTTGTCTGAGATGGTATAGGTTCTCCTGCTTGAGCAGGGGGCTCCCATTAATATTTCCAGTCAAAAGTCAGCTGGTGATCAAACAACCCCAGGAAACAGCAAGCATTCTAAGGATATGCCGGTTGCCAAGCACCCAAACGTTGATTACATGATTGCTGCAATGGTTGTAAATATGAGGACGGGTCAAAAGTCACTTTTTGGGGTCCAGTTGTGACGGTTGTTAAACAAATGGTTGTAAGTCAGCGGCTATCTGTATACACTTACAAATGTGTCAAAGCCAATTGTAGACAATAGCTTAGGAATGTCCATGACTGGTCTCTGTTTGAGGAACTTGGTTTGCAGTGCAACACAGAAAATGCCGTCTGTCTGTCTGTCTGTCTGTCTGTCTGTCTGTCTGTCTGTCTGTCTGTCTATCTATCATCCATCTATCCATCTATCATCTATCTATCAATCAATCATCTATCTATCTATCATCTATCTATCTATCTGTCTGTCTATCTATCTATCTATCTATCTATCTATCTATCTATCTATCTATCTACCTACCTACCTACCTACCTATCCATCTATCTATCATCTATATAGAATTATTTACAAACTGGCCACTTTAGCCAGGAACTCAAGATGGTTTCCAGTTGAGCAACATCATTCAAACAATAATGAAAGCCTGATCATCCTTGTACCTCATTTGTACCCCATTTAAAACCATACCCCTGATTTAAAATCCTTCTGAAAGACTGGGAGATGGAGGCATTCTTTATTTGAGGCTGAGCCCAAGTCATCCATCTGCCCTAACCACTAGACCTAACTGTGTTTCAGCCTGAGTATTAATATATGCCAAGTACAATTTCCTATCCAGTCCTTTAAGGCAGAGGTCCCCAACCTTTTGGGCACCAGGGACCAGTTCCGTGGAGAGATGTTTTTCCATGGACCGGAAGGGGCGTGGTTTCATGTACTGCCTGCATCCCACGGATGGGGCTTTGCTTGTTTGCATGGACCAGTTTCTGGCATGCTGTGGGCCGGTGCTGCTCCATGGACCAGGATTTGGGGATCTCTACTCTAAGGAGACAAAATGGGGTGAGTGGGGAAGAATATAATGAAAGTACAACAAACCAATAAAGGGCGCAATCCCATTATTCTTTCATATAAACCCAAAGGGATAGAATTAGACCCATTAAAATGCAACAAATATCCAGGGAAATAATGAAGCTTTGACTGCACATCTCAAAACACATTAAGAAATGAAATTATCAGTCATTTGCTTGGATAGGTTCTGCCCAGCTGCACCCATAACCCATCAAGCTCTGCTCTGATTCACCAAATCCTGATGCAGCTGAATGACCAACCTTCTAAATTCTGTGATTGCTTTGCCCGTTTTTTTTTCCTAAATGTTTCCCCTGTCTGGTCCAGCTCTCCTTGCTCTTATTTGATGCATTGGCCCTGCCTTGATACCAGAAGTGAATAACTTTATAGATAAAACCAAGGGGCCCCTTAGCTTGTGGGGAAGAGAAAGGAAAATCGATTGAAGTCATTCCTCTGATTCCCACACTGGGCCTCACAGTTGTATCCCCCACTGTGATGGTGGGTCAACACCACCACAGTAGGGGATACAACTGGGGCCCTGAAAGTCTGTCCTTTTTATGTATGTGCAATGCATAAGACAACTTCAATTGCTCAACCGCACTGACATTTTGACATAGTTCCCCTCCAGCAACTTCTATACATACCTCTTCCCAACTTTATTTATTTATTTATATTTATATTTTATATTTAAACTTATATGCCGCCCTTCTCCCAGGACCCAGGGCGGCTCACAATAACAATACAAGTAAAAACATAAACATAAAATCAATTAAAATTACTAATTACAATGCTATATAAAAACTAGATAAATTTATTACACTCATACAACACACAATCACAGTCAAAGGCCCAGGGGCAGAGTGCAGCTCACACGCCCCAAGCCTGTCTGCATAAATGCGTCTTCAGCATTTTCCAGAAGGCTAGGAGGGAGGAAGCAGTACAAACCTCTGTGGGAAGTTGGTTCCAGAGGGCTGGGGCAGTAATGGAGAAGGCCCTTGCCCTAGGTTCTGCCAGATGACATTGCTTAACAGACAGGACTCGTAGGAGGCCAACCCTATGCGCCCTAACCAGTCTCTGGGATTCATGGGGCAGAAGACGGTCCCGCAAGTATCCTGGTCCATTGCCATAAAGGACTTTATAGGTCATAACCAACACTTTGAATTGTGTTCGGAGACCAATTGGTAGCCAGTGCAGCTCACGGAGAGCTGGAGTGATATGAGCATGTCTTGGGAGACCCAAGACGGCTCGCGTGGCCGCATTCTGGACTACTTGCAGTCTCCGGACATTCTTCAAAGGTTGCCCCATGTAGAGAGCATTACAGTAGTTGAATCTCGAGGTGACAAGGGCATGAGTGACTGTGAGGAGTGACTCCCGATCCAAATAGGGCCGCAACTGCATTCAGGTTGCATACATTGCATACACACCAGTGGAACAGCTTGCCAACCAGTGGAAAGAACTTGCCTCCACAAATCATGGGCACTCCATCACTGGAGACTTTAAGAGGAAGGCAGATCAGTGATGGTAAACCTTTTAGAGACTGAGTACCCAAACCACAACCCAGAACCTACTTATTTATTGCAAAAGTGCCAGGATCACATCAACATTGTGGTGCCCTCAGGGGGGCAGGGGGCATGGCCCACTGGGTGGGTGTGGCCGGGGTGGTCATAACCACCTCAATGTTGCTCGTGGGGGGATGCCTGTGGGGGCTGGGCAGGGTTGGGGGAGATCCAGAGGGTGTCTGATAGGTGGGGCGGTGGGCAGGAGGCTTGTCCTGTGGAGTGAGGCAGGGGACAGGGTGGAGGTACCATTGCCATGGAACAAGGTGAGGCAGAGGCTGGGGCAGCTGCTGCCTGACACCGTCAGCCCTCATACACAGAGGCCAGCAAGTGCATGGGGGCCAACGGTGTCCATCAGCAGCCACAGCCTGCCGGCCCCTTGACCGGCACACTCTGGGGCTCCACAGCCCGCTACCAATACCTGGCAGAGTAGGGGCACGTGATGCACACTGCTGAACACACTTACCCGTCCCATCTGTTTTTGCTTGTGGTTGGAGTGCAGGTTGCTGCTGGTCATCTTGCCCCCCTTGCAGATCTTGCCCTTGGCCCACACATGGAGCGTGTTCCCCTCGCTCACCCAACCTGTGCGAGCTGCTGGTGGCAGCAGTGCACATGCCCACAGAGAGGGCTCTTAATGCCAACTCTGGCATGCGTGCCGTAGGTTCTCCACTACTGAGCTAGACAGTCACTTGTCTGAGATGGTATAGGTCAGTGGTGGCGAACCTATGGCACAGGTGCCAGAGGCGGCACTCAGAGCCCTCTCTGTGGGCACACGTGCCATCGCCCCAGTTCTAGGCCTTCAGCTGTGTTTTATAAAACCTTTTTGCTTTAGGCCTCTCCCACCGTGTGCAAAAAAAAAAAAAGGTTCAATCAGTCAATTTCAACTTTTCACGGGGAAAAAAATATCTTGCAAAGTTGAAATTGATTGATTGAACTTTTTAGTCCCACCCAGTCTGCTGTTACCACCGCAGCCACGCCCACCCAATGGGCCACACCCACCCGGCACTTGATGATGCATAAGTGGGTTTTGGGTTGCAGTTTGGGCACTCAGTCTCTAAAAGGCTCACCATCACTGGTAAATGTCTTCCTGCTCAAGCAGGAGGCTGGTTTAGAAGACCTACAAGGTCCCTTCCAGCTCTATTTTATTCCATTTGATGGATTGGTTAGTTTTACTCAAAAATGGCATTCAAGAATGCTGTTGTGATCCAACCTTCGTCTCCTTTATGAGCAAGAGATATTGGAACATCCTTTCACAGAAAATGTTCCAGATACTAATTCAGAAATGAGCTGCTTATGACAGAAATGCTACTAATCTCTCCATCGTCCACTTCCCACAGAACTCCAATTTATTTGCTGTTCCTGGAAATTAATTACAAATGATCAGAAGATCACTTTGCAGATCCAGCTGCTTAACAGTGACAAACAAGAATGCAAACGGATGAAGAAAGTTGCTTTGAATTTGCATGGTATCTCCATCTAATGAAATAATAATAAGTCCTCGACAGCAGAAGAAGAGGGTGAGCGACATCACTAAGGTCAAGATGTTATTATGGCTTCATATTATAGATAGTCCTTGAATTGGGACCAGAAATCATGGGTGCTCCATCACTGGAGATTTTTAAGAAGAAGCTAGACAGTCACTTGTCTGAGATGGTATAGGTTCTCCTGCTTGAGCAGAGGGCTGGACTAGAAGGCCTCCAAGGTCCCTTCCAGCTTCTATTCTATTCTATTCTATTCTATTCTATTCTATTCTATTCTATTCTATTCTATTCTATTCTATTCTATTCTATTCTATTCTATTCTATTCTACTCTACTCTACTCTACTCTACTCTACTCTACTCTACTCCATTCCATATATTCTATTCTATTCTATTCTATTCTATTCTATTCTATTCTATTCTATTCTATTCTATTCTATTCTATTCTATTCTATTCTATTCTACTCTACTCTACTCTACTCTACTCTACTCTACTCTACTCTACTCTACTCTACTCTACTCTATTCTATTCTACTTCAAATGTCAAGCCTTAAGATTATCCCATTAAAACAGGGTTCTCCCAATCTGGCAACTTTAAGACTTGTGGACTTCAGTTCCCAGAATTCCCCAGCCAGTAAGGCAGGCTGAACAGTTCTGGGAGTTGAAGTCTACAAGCCTAAAGATATAGTAGGGTGGAGAGTGAGGGAGGGAGAGAGGGGAGGGGGAGGGAAGTAGGAGAATAGGGAGGAAGGAAGAGGGGGATGTGGTGGAGGGGGTGCTGCCAAGCAACACCCATAGTTATTTTATTTTATCAAAGTTCTTAAAAGAATGTATGTTTTGTTCTGTGTGGGAGAAAGCTGAAAAAGATTGTATTAAGTTGAGTTATATTTTATTTGATTCATTGTTTATAATTACAAAACTAATAAAACATTTATTTAAAAAAAGCCTAAAGATATAGTATAGCACTCTCTAACCCAAAGTTTGGGCAAAATTCCTATGGTCAGACTGATCTTCCTCCATTTGAATCATGAAGAGGGGGTATGAGGGATAAAGAGATCCAGTTTGGTCTATGGTAAGTGGTTAAGGCACCAGGCTAGAGATCAAGAGACTGTGAGTTCTAGTCCTGCCTTACCCGTAAAAGCTGGTCCCTCTCTCTTATCCCAATCCATCTCACAGGGCTGATGTTGTGGGGAAAATAAGATGAAGAAAGTGTGTTGGCTATGTTTGCTGCCTTGAGTTGTTTGTAAAAACAATAAAGGGGGATATAAACAAATAAGCAACATGAATAAAAAACAAATTAAAAATGTAGCCATCCATGGGGACCCATTGCCTGTAAAGTTGCCAAGAGTTGGACACGACTGAGCAATTAAAACTATTAATAGTCAAAGCTTTAAACAGAAAAAAGAAAAGAAAAGCAAAGAGAAAGAAGATGAGTTTGCTCAGCGAATTGTGCAGGAGCATCTTCTAATCATAAATAACTTCAAAAGCATCGCCAACCATACCTGAAGGTGGGGGGGGGGAGAAAAAAAACTCAAAAAGCTTGAGCGACCTTCTCTTGTATAGTATTACTGCAATCCAATATATGCCAAAAAGGTTAAAGTTGTTAAGCTACAGAGCTAAATTGCAGGAGTTAAAAAATGGATTCCTCTGAGATGCAGAGATAAGAGGTAAGTAGAGGAACAGTTTAGGGGAGATAAAAAATCTCAGCCCTTGCTACTTGCTTGTTGGTTGGTTGGTTGGTTTAGAAAATGTATATACCTGCCTACTCGCTCACAGCAGCTCTAGGCAGCTTGCAAGCAATAAAACACTGCACAGGAAAAAATAACAAATAAACAATTCCCTCCCCCCAAATCCCTGGCAACAACAACAATCAATGGCTTGTTGCGCGGGTTCCATGCCAGGCCAGTTGGCAGAATCAGCCCTTGGGGGCCTTGAGAAAGAGTATAGAAGTGGGGGCCATTCTAATTTCTGTGGGAAAGAGCCACTATGGAGAAGGCCCTTCTTCTGGGTCCCCCCTATCTCCTTAGGGGATGGGACCAGCAACATTCCTTGCCTCTCAGCTCTACTAGTTTGGGTGGATGTGACTGACAAGAGACAGTCCCTCAGATAACCTGATCCCGAGCCACAAAGGGCTTTAAAGGTGATAACCAGCACCTTGCATTGTACCTGGAAGCAAATCGGGAGACGGGACACGTGCACATCGAGGTCTGCACAAAACCAGCAGAGAACAGCAATGCAGCTCACCATCCCTAATGCCCCTGCAACTCAGATTAACCTGAGCACACCAAAGCCCCCACCCAAACAGAACACTCCCCCAGCCAATCAGAACACAGCCAAGCTCCCAGCCAATTAGTTCATACCCCCATTGGCAGTTAAAAGGGAGAAACAGCTACAATCACACATTGCTCCTAGAAGGATGAAGCCGAAAGCACCAGCCTGAAGATGATGACTGGGACTTCGTCAAAATGTCACCAAGACACTTCAAATTTTATGCGGGAGAAAACCCGAATAACCAAAGATCTACATATGTATATATTTGTTTTTTCGGCTTCGTGCTTCTAGAAACAGCTACAATCACACATTGCTCCTAGAAGCACGAAGCCGAAAGCACCAGCCTGAAGATGACGAATGGGACTTCATCGAAACGTCACCAAAGGAATCTGGCTTTGATTGCCAAATGAGATAAAGCAGAATATGTGCTTTAGGCTATACTATGCGTGTCATTTGTATGATGCCTGTTGTGTGCGGCTTTTAATGACTTAATAGCCAGCCATCAACACCCCAATTAACAACTTAAACACCCCAATTAACAACTTAAACATCACACACAACAGGCACCATATAAATACCACACACATAACAGGCCAGAATAGATGTTCCCTGACGATGGGCTCAAGCACGAATCCAAAAGCTCGGAAGATTAAATGGTGACAGACCAAGATTGGATCCTGTAACATTATCCTGGGACACATCTATTTGCCTTCATTCATGAGAGTTGAAGTCCCTTTATACGGGCTTAGCAAAAATTAGCTAGCTAAGATGAGAAGAGAGAAAATAAGTCAAATGCAGATAAAAGTTTTTGACCAATCAGGGCCAGCAAATAATGGCAGGAAAGCACAGCATTGACCCCAATCTACAACAACAACAAAAATGTTGTCATTCCCTCCCATCGGTTCCCATTATGCAAGGGGAAGAACAAGGGTGCACGTTGCCTACAGATCTTTGATAGGATAATTCAATTCGACAACACTTCAGATAAATTACCTTCCTGAACAAGATTGCTGAACCGAAGAGATGGCCCACTTCAGCATGTCAGGCTCTTATCTGCCCTCTTCAGTGGTTTTCACATGCAAATCATTGTCTCTGCATTAGGAAAACAAAGTGGATGATGGAATCAAGTGGGCTCCCTCTAATATTTCAGTTCCAGGTGTCAAAGCAGGGCTATGCAATGTTCTCAGTCAAGAAGTTGCTGAGAGTGCATTTGAGCTTTTGACTTCTACAGACGCTGGGCATGATAAATGACTGCTTGACTGTAGTCCAGTAGTGCTTGTCCTTTTCTATTGAAACATACTAAAACTCAACTCTCCTTAATTTTCAAAATGTGTAATGTAGATAGGATTCTGGCCTTTCTTCTTTCTTTCTTTCTTTCTTTCTTTCTTTCTTTCTTTCTTTCTTTCTTTCTTTCTTTCTTTCTTTCTTTCTTTCTTTCTTTCTTTCTTTCTTTCTTTCTTAAAGCAGAATTGCCCTGTATGGTCACAATAAATCAGGTTGTCTCCAGAAATAGAATGACAGAATAACAGAGTTGGAAGGTATTTTGGAGCACTTCTAGTGTAGCTCCTTGCTCAAGCAGGAGACCCCATACCATCTGAGACCAGTGATTGTCCAATTTCTTCTTGAAAGCCTCCAGTGATAGAGCATCCACAACTTCTGGAGGCAAGTAGTTCCACTGATTTATTGTTCTCCCTGTCAGGAAATTTCTTCTTAGTTCTCTCCTTGATTAGTTTCCATCCATTGCTTCTTGTTCTGTCTTCAGGTGCTGTGGAGAATAGGTTGACCGCCTGTTCTTTGTGGCAGCCCCTTAGATCAGGGGTGTCAAATTGCTGGTCCATGGGCTGGACATGACACGAGGAAACTGCACCCACCCCATTGCCAGCAATGGGGAAAAGGTTCCGATACATCGTGCAACGTCAAGTGATGGCGCAAATTTGACATGTCTGCCTTAGATATTTGAACACTGCTATCATATCTCCCCTAGTCCTTTTTTCATTATAGACATATCCAATTCCTGCAACTGTACTTCATATATTTTTAGCCTCCAGGCTCCTAATCATCTTCGTTGCTCTTCTCTGTACTCTTTCTAGAGTCACAACATGATTTTTATATTGTGGTGACCAAACTGGATGCCAAGAATGATGAAAAATGACTAAAAATGATCAAAAGTGACCAAAAATGATGAACTAATCATCAAGCCATTTTCATTGGTTGCATGACCACCTAGGAAAGGTTGTGTGGAGAAAAATCCTCCAGAAAAACCCTTGTTGTTGTTGTTAGTTGCGAAGTCTTGTCCGACCCATCGCGACCCCATGGATGACGTTCCTCCAGGCCTTCCTGTCCTCTACTATCTTCTGGAGTCCATTTAAGCTCACGCCTCCTGCTTCAGTGACTCCATCCAGCCACCTCATTCTCTGTCGTCTCCTTCTTCTATTGCCCTCAATCTTTCCCAGCATTAGGCTCTTCTCCAGTGAGTCCTTCCTTCTCATTAGGTGGCCAAAGTACTTGAGTTTCAACTTCAGGATCTGGCCTTCTAAAGAGCAGTCGGGGTTGATCTCCTCTAGGACTTACCGGTTTGATCGCCTTGCAGTCCAGGGGACTCGCAGGAGTCTTCTCCAGCACCATAGTTCAAAGTCCTCAATTCTTTGGTGCGCAGCCTTTCTTATGGTCCAACTTTCACAGCCATAGAAAAACCCTACACTGCTGTAATAACAATATGCTTTTCTTAGGAAGGCACTGCATGAAGCAATAAATACATTTAATTTTCCCCTCACAAAAGAAACAAAAAAAGCCCAAATCCCAATTTCTTATGATAAGAAACTCACCAATCTCATCTGCTCTTAAGCAGACCACTGAATTTATGACTGGGGACTTCATGAAGAATCTACCCTGCAAATTGGAAAGCAAAACAGATCAAATTTATAACAACCCCCTGAAAATTTCCCAAGTACCAGTTGCTTAGTGTCCTCCCGTATATCCTTGTTGTTGTGCTTGCAGTCTCCTGTGTGATGTTCTTCAAGAATTTGCTTTCTTTGATACAAAAACACCACTACGAGTAATTGCTAGAGGGAAACCATGATGAAAGGATATCCTTTGAACCAAGCAATTGGTTCGCTTACTAGCGATTCAATTATTCCATTATTTTGGGGGGATCTTGTTACCAGAAACTGATTAAGTTATCTCCACTGGAGGTAACTGTCTAAAGCAGGTCCCTGGCGTTCATTTTTTTTTTCTCTATCCTATATGTCTCTATCTCCTTTGTGTATCTATTTTTCACCTCCAACAGGGGAGACCTTGACTGTGGCATTTTTATCCTTCAATTATTCTAGCAACTGCGGAAAAACCAGGGAGATCAACAAAGTTATGCTTGTGCATGCATGCATTTCAAAAAGCTGTTCAGTCTGTGAGCTATATTGAAGAACAATCTAATATCTCCTGGTGCATGAATCTTTGAGAAAAGATTATTATTATATTTCCCCTCCCTTCTTGATTGTAACATTTCAAATCCCAACCTAGCTCTGAACAAAAAAAAACAAAACATGAATGAGTATGTGAGAGAAAGCCAATTCATTTAGAGATTACAAACATTATAAGGTGGAGCTGAACTATGATCTCCTCCTTATACTTGTGCAACACAAATGAAACAGAAGGGAGACACAATAATGATGATGATGATAATAATAACAATAATAATAGTAGTAGTAATAAAGTTGGAAGGGACCTTGGAGGTCATCTAGTCCAACCCCCTGCTCAGGCAGGAAACCCTATCCCATTTCAGACAAATGGCTGTCCAGTCTCTTCTTAAAAACTTCCAGTGTTGGTGCATTCACCACTTCTGGAGGCAGGTTGTTCCACTGGTTAATTGTTCTAACTGTCAGGAAGTTTCTCCTTAGTTCTAGGTTGCTTCTCTCCTTGATTAGTTTCCATCCATTGCTTCTTGTCCTACCTTCAGGTGCCTTGGAAAATAGCTTGACTCCCTCTTCTTTGGAGCAGCCCCCGAGATATTGGATCACTGCTATCATGTCCCCACTCATCCTTCTCTTCGTTAAACTAGACATACCCAATTCCAGCAGCCGTTCCTTATATGTTTTAGCCTCCAATCCCCTAATCATCTTTGTTCTTACTATATAGCTAGGTATATAGCAGATCCATAAATTGCCATATAATACTAATAATACTAATAATACTAATAATACTAATAATACTAATAATACTAATAATACTAATAATACTAATAATACTAATGCTAATAATAATAATAATAATAATAATAATAATAATAATAATAATAATAATAATAATAATAATAGTTGGAAGGGGCCTTGGAGGTCATCTAATCCAACTCCTTGCTCAGGCAGGAAACCCTATACCATTTCGGACAAATGGCTGTCCAGTCTCTTCTTAAAAACTTCCAGTATTGGAGCATTCAGAACTTCTGGAGGCAGGTTGTCCCACTGGTTAATTGGAGTGCCTTGCCACCATCTTACTTTTGTAACCTCTTCCTCTCCACATATACTCTCAGACCCCAACTTTATCATTCAAATATGTGCTTTATTCCAGAAACCCAAAAAAGACTTTCTTACAGCATAGACCTATGCAGAGATGCAAATTATAGCCGGGGAAAAATAGTCCACATTGCTGTGCTAATGTAATGTGACCTACGGAACACCCTTGTTAGTGAGAATTCCATTCTAATTCCCAATGAGTTAGAAAAGCATAAGTGGCTGAACCAAATCAACATCACACACAATTGTGTCTGGCATCCTGCATCTGAAAAGACTGTTCTGCGTGTCGGATGGAGTCCTTTGAAGTGCACAAATAGTCCTTGACTTAAGACTGTAACTGAACCCAGAATTACAGTTGTACATCCTGTGGCTGTTAAGCGGGTCCCAAGGTGACCAGACCCATTTTACAGCCTTTTGGGGTTTTTTTTTAATGACAGTCATGAAACCAATGTGGCAGTTATAAAGTGAATGGCACTATCATTATGCAAATCCATTGTCTACAATGGGTGGCTTTTGCTGGGAACTGGAAGTGAATCCCAGATTCCTGCAAAAAGAAAAGTTTGCAAATTACAATAAGGTGACCACTGGACATTGTTAATCACCATAAATGTGGGCCAAAATGCAATCATGTGACTGTGAGGATGCATTGGAATTTTAAATCTGAGTCATAAGTAGCCCCAGGAGGTCTGCTGTCTATGGTCATAAGATGAGGGCTTCCTGTAATCGTGTTAACCGATACCTAAATTTTTGTTGAGTTCGGCGAACCGGTTATGATAAATCTGTGTTTTCTGGAACATGTCTGGTTTTCGTTCAACTTCCTCCCAGGCAGGGGAATAAAAAAAAAACCCTCCCCAAAAGGGCAAGGGAGGAGCAATGGAAACCAAATGGAGACATGGAACTTCAATCATGTCCCTCAGGCTAGGTCAGGGGTAGGCAACCTTGGCTCTTTTATGACTCGTGGACTTCAACTCCCAGAATTCCTGAGCCAGCATGGCTCAGCTTGGAAACCTCTTCCTTTCCCCTCAGCATGGCTGGCTCAGGAATTCTGGGAGTTGAAGTCTACGAAGTCATAAAAGAGCCAAGTTGAAGTCTACGAAGTCATAAAAGAGCCAAGGTTGCCTACCCCTGGGCTAGGTGCTATTTTTCAGAGGTATTATTTAATATTTTTTCATTAATATTTTAAAACTATTTCTTATAACATAATCTAGGGTTGTGTATCTCTTTTACTGTTCTTATTTAAGTATTAAATGCATGAAAAAATAAACTACTTTTTGGTATATCATTTTATATACATATACATATACATACATACATATACATATACACACATACACACACATACACACACACACACATATATACTTAAAACGGTCATTAGGGCAGAGAACCAGTTGTTAAATTATTTCAATCCCACCACTGCCTGGTTTGTTGTTGCTGTCAACGCTGTGACAAACCGAACTGAAGCCATTTTCATTTTGTCTTCTTTGCCATATGTTAGCTTAGGTATTTCAGATGAAGAAGGAGGGGAGGAGTTATTCTCTGTTAGCCAAAACAATTCCTATGTGTGAGAACCAAGGTCATTGCTGATAACATTTTGGTGGGTTGGAGAACTGGGAGGTGAGCCCGCGTTTTGTAACAATTGGTGAGTGGGATTTATGACAGTAAATTGGGCTGGGAATTGCAACTTGTAACTCTGTAACTGGGAGAGGGGATTTTAGTCTTGGGTTCACCTTTGTACATGCCAAGATCTTGTTTCCTAAATAAAATGTTCTTTAAGGAAGAAATCCTTGCCTTGAAGTTCTTTTAAACGGTTTCATCTATCGCAGTGGTTCTCAACCTTTTTCAGGTTGAGACCCCACTTGCGCCGCCCATCTGCGCCGCGCCCCCAACCCGGGTGCGCGCGCGCGTGCGTGCAACAGGCCGATCCGCGCAAGCGCGGGGCGCACACGATGGAAAAAAATGGCAGACCGTGACGGGCCGATCTGCGCAGGCGCGGGGCGTGCGCGACGAAAAAAAAAACAAATAAAAAAATAATAAAAAAAACAAAATGGCGGACTGCGACGGGCCGATCCGTGCATGCATGGCGTGCGCGCGACGGGCCGATCCACGCATGCACGGCGCGCGTGCAACGGACCGATCCGCACATCCGCGGGGCACGCACAACGAAAAAAAATAAAAAAAAATAAAAAAATAAAAAAGAACAAAATGGCAAACCGCGATGGGCCGATCCACGCATGCGTGGCGCGCACGCAACGGGCCGATCCGTGCATGCGCGTGGCGCACACAACGGAAAAAAAAATTAAAAAAAAAATAAAAAAACAAAACAAAACAAAATGGCGGACCGCGACGGGCCGATCCGCGTATGCGTGGCGCGTGCGTGATGGCCCGATCCACGCATGCACGGCACGCGCGTGACGGCCTGATCTGCGCATGCGCAGCGCGCGCACAACGGAAAAAAAATAAAAAAAATAAAAAAAATGGCGGACCGCGGTGTCCGGCGACCCCCGCGAAACGGTCGTTCGACCCCAAATGGGGTCGCGACCCATAGGTTGAGAACCGCTGATCTATCGGAACCATGACAGTTGCTGTGGTTGGCTGTTGCTGCGGTTTTTGGTCAGATCACGCCTGGAAGAACATAACCTTCAAGAGGTGAAGGGATCTTAATTAGACGTGGATGAATTGATAGACGGGAACAGGAGAGGAGCAGATACAGCTGAGCTCAGCAAAAGCCAAGATCCACAGATGTCTGAAGGGGCAACTGCAGATTGCAAGCTTGCAACAAAATGGAGAAAGCACCACTACAAAAGTGTTCAAAGGCTACTTTTGCCATCTGGATGCAAGCTTGCGAGCTTGTAGACAACCCCTGCCAATTTCTGTCTTCCTTATCAGTTCCATTCATCTCACTACATTAAATAGTCAGGGCTTGGAATCTGTGGCCATCCTGTTATAGCAAAAACTCACCCTCATTTTTACGGTAATAACACCTCTGCAAAATTCACAGAGACAGAGAAAACCATTGTTTTATACATTTGTACATAGTATGTTTAAATGTGTGTTATCTATGTATATACTTTGAGAGCAAGCAACTAAATTTCATTTGTAATGTTTGCCGTTGTGCCCACAGTAAAAAAGAAATGACAATAAAAGTTATCTATCTATCTATGGGGCAACCTTTGAAGAATGTCCGGAGACTGCAAGTGGTTCAGAATGCGGCCGCGCGAGGTGTCTTGGGTCTCCCAAGACATGCTCATATCACTCCAGCCCTTCGTGAGCTGCACTGGCTACCAATTGGTCTCTGAACACAATTCAAAGTGTTGGTTATGACCTATAAAGCCCTATATGGCAATGGGCCAGGATACTTGCGGGACCGTTTTCTGCCCCATGAATCCCAGCGACCGGTTAGGGCACATAGGGTTGGCCTCCTACAGGTCCCGTCTGTTAGACAGTGCTGTTTGGCGGGACCTAGGGCTAGGGCCTTCTCTGTTGCTGCCCCAGCCCTCTGGAACCAACTTCCCTCAGAGGTTCGTACTGCTCCCTCCCTCCTAGCTTTCCGAAAACTCTTAAAAACACATCTATGCAGACAGGCTTGGGGCGTGTGAGCTGCGCTCTGCCCCTGGGCCTTTGATTGGGATTGTATGTTGTATGAGTGGGTATAGTTTATAGTTTTATACTGTATTACTATTTTAAATGATTTATATATTTTTGTACTTGTATTTCTGCTGTAAGCCGCCCTGAGTCTGGGGAGAAGGGCGGCATATAAGTAAAAAAAAAATTAAAAAAATCTATCTATCTATCTATCTATCTATCTATCTATCTATCTATCTATCTATCTATCTATCTATCTATCTATCTATCTATCTATCTATCTATCTATCTTTGGAGCTGTTGAACTGTGCCTAGGACCTATAAAACCAAAGGATCTATAGGAGACCAAATGAATACCCATTTTTAAAATTGATGGTGCATAAATTGTAATAAAGTTCTCACAGATACTGCCATGAGGAAGTCAATAACAGTGGCCGGAGCAGGCAGGATTATAAAAGAATGAAGGGCAAAAATGAATTGATTTCAAGGGCTAAGATACTTTTCCTTTCCGAATTATGCATAAAATAAGCAGCCAAGAGCCTCAGTTTCTCCCCCCTTGTGCAAATCTAGTCTACAAAAAAAGGTTTGCAAATGCTTCAGTAATTTATTTTTCATGTGGTAATGATCAGGGTAAAAACAGGCACATGTAACCTGTCACCACCAATTTGTTAAAATAAAATTAATTTGTAAGAACAAAAGATATGAAGGTTATTCTCAGCATAGAAATCAAATTGCTGTTAAGGCTGTTTCATTATTGTGCAAGCTCTGGGAAGAAAACCTATTTTTACACCATCTATTCCTGAAACATCAACCTGTATTCTTTTGAGGAACCATTCATGATACATACCAAAGATGACAAGGGTTTTTTTCAGACAAATCACAAGGTTCTTCCACTTTTGTTACCTGTGGAAAAATGTTCAGGTTCTTGTGATCATCCATCTGTCCACAGAAATGGACGGACCCACAAAATGGATCTATCTGGGCATGTTTAGCCTAAGGAACAGAAGGTAGAGGGGAGACGTACTAACAGTCTAACAGACAAACTTCACAGCACTGCTTTCTGACAAACAGAATCAAAAGAAATAAGCCGTGTGTACTTACAAATCTAATATGAGCTTACAATCCCCAAAGAAGATAATTTTGGGCAAACTAATTTTAGCTGTATCATTTCTGATACTGTAGCAGAGAAAGAGGTGGGGGATAAAACAATCTCTATTTAAGGATTAGAAGCCCACCTGACCAGCAAATATTATGTTCTTCTATTTTTCTTTCTTTCTTTTTGAGCTTCTAAAAGCTTCTTAATCTTTTTTGCTCTCCCTGTTCTGCAAAATACATAAGAAATCGACCCAAGTATTTCTGTTTTAGGCAAACCAAGATACAATTACCCAAAGGGGCTAAAAATAGGAGAGGAGAAGGAAATAAGTGCTACATATTCCAGACTGTAATAACTATACTTCTTTCAAGAAACTGAGATTATAATCTAACTATTAAAATTCCATAACCAACTGCTTTTAGCCCTCAGTGTGTGTGAAAAGCTGCACGCTTCCTAAAATTCTATTCTAGCACTTGCTTTGCAGCTTTGAGTCCCCTGCAGAGATTCATTTCTGTTGAAAGTGACTTCATCTAAATAATATTTAACTGCCTGACAAACACGATTGATGAAGATAAATTGCTTCTTGTAGTTAACAGGTATTTTAACACAATCAAGAGAGCATCTGCCATTGATAGACAAGAGGAGCATTTAGTGGGCTTCAATTTGGGTACAGTTAAACAATGGAGGCCTTCGAACTATGGTGCTGGAGAAGACTCCTGCAAGTCCCCTGGATTGCAAGGCGATCAAACCGGTCAGTCATAGAGGAGATCAATCCTGACTGCTCTTTAGAAGGCCGGATCCTGAAGTTGAAACTCAAGTACTTTGGCCACCTAATGAGAAGGAAGGACTCACTGGAGAAGAGCCTGATGCTGGGAAAGATGGAGGGCAAGAGAAGAAGGGGACGACAGAGAAGGAGGTGGCTGGATGGAGTCACTGAAGCAGTAGGAGTGAGCTTAAATGGACTCCAGAAGATGGTAGAGGACAGGAAGGCCTGGAGGAACGTCGTCCATGGGGTCACGATGGGTCGGACATGACTTTGCAACTAACAACAACAAGGGTTTTTCTGGAGGATTCTTCTCCATACAACCTTTCCTAGGTGGACATGCAACCAATGAAAATGGCTTGTAGTATGGTTAGTTCAAGAATGATGAATTAGTTCATCATTTCTGGTCACTTTTGATCATTTGCAACTAACAACAACAACAAACAAACAAACAATCCTTGGTGCTCTCTGAACTTGGTTGCTTCCTTGCAGATGTTTCATTACCCAAATTATGTACCATCATCAGTGAATAGGTAATGAAACATCTGGAAGAAAACAGCCAAGCTCAGAGAGCACCAAGGACTCTTCATTTCAACCTGGAGCTACAAATATTCCCCTTTATTGGAGTCACAACAATCTGTATCTCCTAAGACATTAAGTCTGTTACATATGGAGAGCTAAGAGTGTCCTCTTCTTTATACCCTTGTAGGGTTTGCTATCCTGGTCACCCCGAAAATGTGTTTAACTTTAACCCTGCTTTAGATTGACTTTATATGGGAGAAGGAGTGACAGAACCTGTGGGCTCCCCAAACTTTCCAGGTTGATGGCCCAGAGGGAAAGAGAGGAGCATGGAAACATACGTGTGTATGTGCACGCACACATGCACGGGTGCATGTGCAAAATGGGTGTATGCATGGTGGTGGCGCTAGTGCCCATGTTCATGCGCAAGTGGGCCATGCACACCCATGGTGGTGTGGGTGCTGGCAGCCAAGTGCTTATGCAAGCGGGTCGCTAATGCCCATGTACATGCACAAATGGGATGCTAGTGTCCACGTGATGCTGGTAGCAGTGCTAGTGCCTCCACGCATGTGCAAATGGGGCCACTAGCACACACCCAATGGCACTATCATGAGTGGGGAGAGTGTGTGCACACATGCATGCACTCACCAGCCATTTCTATGGCCCAGTGGCCAATAGGCCATGCACTGGTACCGGGCCATGGCCCACAGATTGGGGACCCCTGGCCTAGAGTCCCTACGTAGCCACAATCAACCCTCCTTGACTATTATCTAACTCAAAGCAGGCGCTGACCACTAGTTGATAGGATTCCTGTCCATAGGCTTTTAGTAATAAATCAGTTTGACTGATCCTCGCATGTGGACCTGGACTTTTGTGCCTGACGCTTTATACCAGAGGTGTCATGGTTCCGACAGATGAAACTCTTCAAAGAACTTTGAGGCGTTGTTTACCTTAAAAAAATCTTTATTTGAGAAGCATAACATTGGCACTAACACAGTTGAAGCCAAAAACTGGATTCCCCTCCCCTGAGCACATAGTATCAAAGCACAATTCCCTCCTCTAATTAACCGTCATAAATCGCATTCTCCAATTAGTTTGAAATGCAGTCCTTCCCTCCAGTTCTCCAGCCCGGCCAATTCTTATCATCTCTTATTTCAATAACCTTGGATCACACACTAAGTTCAGTTTTATTATATCTAGCTAAACTCCCATGCACATTCCTCCCCCCAGCATCATCTAACTCTAGCTCTCACTCTAAGAGTATCACTGTTGTCAAAGCAAAAACATCCGATGTTAGCAGCATTGACATCAGGTCTCCAAACTTGGCCCTTTATGACTCCTCCTGGCTGAGGAATTCTGGGAGTTGAGTCCACAAGTCATAAAAGGGCCAGGTTTGAAGACTCCTGCTTTAATCATATGGTGAGATTCAGTAGATGGACCGGTTCCACTGAATTGCAATGCAGCTAAAATGACAAGTGCTCTAAGAATTCATCTTTGCTTCATACGTTTGATTCTTTGTTGAATACTCAGTGTGACAAAGTGATATTGACTAATCAGGGCACCCCATCCTCTGTGTTTTCAAGGACATCATCTTTAAGTAATTTTCAATTATATGTAGTCAATCCTAAAGGAAATCAAACCTGACTGTTCTTTGGAAGGACAGAATCAGAATTAGAATAGAGCTGGAAGAGACCTTGGAGGTCTTCTAGTCCAGCCCCCTGTTCGAGAAGGAGAATCCATACCATCTCAGACAAGTGACTGTCCATTCCCTTCTTAAAAACCTCCAGTGATGGAGCACCCACAACTTCTGAAGGCAAGCTGTTCCACTGGTTAATTGTCCTCACTATTAGGAAGTTTCTCCTTAATTCCATGTTGCTTCTCTCCTTGATTAGTTTCCATCCGTTATTTGTTGTCTTGCCTTCTGGTTCTTTGGAGAATAAGTTGGCCCCCTCTTTGTGGCAGCCTCTCAAATACTGGAATACTGCTATCATGTCCCCTCTAGTTCTTCTTTTCTGTAGACTAGCCAAACCTGAATCCTGCCGGTATTGGAATATCTGCAGGATCTGAACAGATATTTGAACAGATATTCAGTTTCAACAGATACTGAAGCTGAAACTCAAAAACTTGGGAAGAGAGGACTCATTAAAAAGACCCTGATGTTGGGAAAGATCGAAGATCAAAGGCATAAGGAGAAGGGGACAGCAGGGGATGAGATGGTTAGATGGTGCCATTGATGCAATGAACATGAATTTGGGAAAACTCCTGGTCACAGTGGAGGATAAGAGGTCTGGCATGCTATGGTCCATGGGGTCCCAAAGAGTCAGACATGACTTAGCAACTGAGCAACAATAGCATTCCATGGCTTAAATCAGTGTTTCCCAAACTTGACAACTTTAAGATGTGTGGACGTCCAGAATTCCGCAGCCACAAATATTCAAATGGAAATGTAGAGCCAGTTTGCTGTAGTGGTTAAGGCAATAGGGTAGAAATCAGGAGACCATGAGTTCGAGTCCCACCTGAGGTTCAAAGCCAGTTGAGCGTCTCTCAGGCCACAAAACAGGCCACGATTCTTGCCACGAAATCTTGCCAAGAAAACTGCAGTGGCTCATTGAGGTGGTCGCCAGAAGTCAAAGCTGACTCAGAGGGACAAATAAATAAATAAAGATAGAAAAGCAGCAAATCCCATCTACTAACATTTGTTATTACGGGTGGTCCTCGACTTATAACTGAGTGCCTAATGACCATTTGAAATGATGAGGGACCTCTTACAATTCATCTTCAGAGATACGATGTCTACAAGTTGTCAGCATTGTGGAGTTTTTCCCCCCCATTTAGAAGTGACTTTATTTATTTATTTATTTATTTATTTATTTATTTATTTATTTATTTATTTATTTATTTATTTATTTATTTATTTATTTATTTATTTATTTATTTATTTATTTATTTATTTATTTATTTATTTATTTATTTATTTAGATTTCTATGCCACCCTATTCCAGGAACTCAGGGCAGCTCACAACATGGATACAACATGTAGAAATCTAGAAATTAAAATACATTGTAAAAAACCCGTTAATTAAAACCAATCACCCAAAACAGACATACAAACATACATACATTGGCTGGGGCAAGGTGTTAACTACCCCAGGCCTGTTGGCAAAGATGGGTCTTTAATAATTTGCGAAAGGCGGAGAGGGTGGGGGCAGTACGGATCTCCGGGGGGAGTTGATTCCAGAGGACCGGGGCCGCAACAGAGAAGGCTCTTCCCCTAGGCCCCACCAGGCGACACTGTCTGGCTGACGGGACCTGGACAAGGCCGACTCTGTGGGCCCTAACCAGTCACTGGATTTCATGGGGCAGCAGATGGTCCCATAAGTAACCTGGTCCGATGTATACATATACCAGATGTATACATATTGTATAAACTCTCCTCCCTTGAGTAGGGGATTGGACTAGAACAGGGCTTTTCAACCGGTGGTACACATACCACCAGTGGTACTTTGGCATGTGGCAGGTGGTACGCGACCCTTCTAGACAATTGTAGCAGGGGAGGGGAATGAGCTGAAGTGACCCAAGCCTGAGGGAGAAGCAGCTGGAGCTGCAGGACTGGCATGGCTGGCAGAAGCCTCAGGAGCACCGCAGAGCTCCAGCTGATTGGCGCTAACAGAAGCAGCATGTAACTGGAGGTGAACTGAAGAGAAAAGGGGGGGAGGAGAGGAGAGGATATAAAAAGAGGTAGTTTTGGCGGCAAAGGGAAAAAAAGACAACAGGGAAAGAGAAGGGGACCGAGAAGAAACTATGGAAAGAGAGCTCAGCAGGCAGGGAGGAAAAACAGACAGGGAAGAAGAAGCTGTTGCTGGAAGAACGTCCAGCAGACATCATCATCATAATCATCATCATCATAATCATCATCATCATCATCATCATCATCATAAAATTGGAAGGGACCTTGGAGGTCATCTAGTCCAACTCCCTGCTCAGGCAGGAAACCCTACGCCATTTCGGACAGATGGCTGTCCAGTCTCTTCTTAAAAACTTCCAGTGTTGGAGCATTCACAACTTCTGGAGGCAGGTTGTTCCACTGGTTAATTGTTCTAACTGTCAGGAAATTTCTCCTTATTTCTAGGTTGCTTCTCTCCTTGATTAGTTTCCATCCATTGCTTCTTGTCCTGCCTTCAGGTGCTTTGAAAATAGCTTGACTCCCTCTTCTTTGGGGCAGCCCCTGAGATATTGGAACACTGCTATCATGTCCCCCCTCGTCCTTCTCTTCGTTGCAGTAGAAGGAAGCATTAACACTGAACCTCAACTTTTTGCTTTTCCATAATGTTATAAACCAGCCATTTCTATAATAACAAAATGAATCTAATCAGTAAAACCCAAAATCCCCCCTCCTTTTTTTTTAGTCATCAAGTTTTTGACACCTTGCTAAGCCCTGGTGGTACTCAAATATTGTCATGTCCTAAAAGTGGTACAATGCGTGAAAAGGTTGAAAAGCCCTGGACTAAGACCTCCAAGGTCCCTTCCAGCTCTATAATTCTGTGTTCTATGTTCCAGGGGTAGGCCACCTTGGCTCTTTTATGACTTGTGGACTTCAACTCCCAGAATTCCTGAGGCAGCCATGCTGAGGGGAAAGGGAGAGGTTTCCAAGCTGAGCCATGCTGGCTCAGGAATTCTGGGAGTTGAAGTCCACCCATCTCTGAGTGGCCAAGGTTGAGAAATAAAGGCCTAGGCCAGGGATAGGCAACCTTGGCTCTTTTATGACTTGTGGACTTCAACTCCCAGAATTCCTGAGGCAGCCATGCTGAGTGGAAAGGGAGAGGTTTCCAAGCTGAGCCATGCTGGCTCAGGAATTCTGGGAGTTGAAGTCCACCCATCTCTGAGTGGCCAAGGTTGAGAAATAAAGGCCTAGGCCAGGGATAGGCAACCTTGGCTCTTTTAGGACTCGTGGACTTCAACTCCCAGAATTCCTGAGCCAGCCATGCTGAGGGGAAAGGGAGAGGTTTCCAAGCTGAGCCATGCTGGCTCAGGAATTCTGGGAGTTGAAGTCCACGAGTCATAAAAGAGCCAAGGTTAACTTGGCCTGGTGCACCAGTTGCATCCTTATTTGGATCGGGAGTCTCTCCTCACAGTCACACATGCCCTTGTCACCTCGAGGATCGACTACTGCAATGCTCTCTACATGGGGCTACCCTTGAAGTGTGTTCGGAGACTACAATTAGTGCAAAATGCAGCTGCGCGAGCAGTTGTGGGCCTTCCGCATTGTGCCCACACCTCACTAATTCTCCGCATGCTGCATTGGTTGCCTATTGGTCTCCGAGCCCAATTCAAAGTGTTGGTTATTACTTATAAAGCCCTTCATGGCATGGGACCAGGATACTTACGGGACCGCCTTCTGCCACATACTTCCCTACGACTGGTGAGAGCACACAGGGTCGGCCTTCTCCGGGTCCCGTCAGAGAAACAATGTCATCTGGCGGGTCCTAGGGGGACGGCCTTCTCTGTTGTGGCGCCCACCCTCTGGAACCAACTGCCTCCTGAAGTCTGCGTTTCTCCAACTCTCCCGGCCTTCCGAAAAAATCTTAAAACTTATCTTTGCCGGCAGGCCTGGGGTTGATTGTGGTTGACTGTTGAATTTGAGTGGGTGTTTTATTGTATTTTTAGATATTTCTTGTTTGGGATTTTTATTGTAATTTATTGTTTATATATATGTTGTTAGCCGCTCCGAGTCTCTGGAGAGGAGCGGCATACAAGCCCAAACAAATAAATAAATAAATAAACTTTAATGGAATCATAGCATTTTTGAAGCAAAAGGTATCTGTGATCTCTGTTTCGATGCCCTTGTTGGAAAGCAATTCACAATTCAGATAGTTTGTAGGAAGTGATTAGCAATCATTGAGGAACCCTCCAAATTGATTGATTGATATCTTTTGAGCTGACAGGGTGATTTCCATTCATTTTATTTTTCCAACAATAATTCTGTGTGATAGGCTGGGCTAGGAGAGAGGGATTGTGCTTCTCTTTCTAGAAAGTTAATTTCTTCTCTAAATATTGTGGATATCCTTTTCTTGTTCTTTTGTGGAAATGCTGTAAAACTCAACAGTTCTGAAAAATGATGTATAACTGAATGAAACCAATTCCAAAGCTTGAGTTTGTTTTTCCAACTTGCTAATACTAAACATTATCATATCACACATTCCCATAAAGCATATTGATTTGGTTTTGAAATGTGCTTCATCTGCTAGGATATGCTATGCTCCTCACTAGAAATTATGGACAATAAAACATCCTCGAAATTGAAAAATAAATATGACGTAAAATCCAATTCAAAATGGAAGTCATTTCTGAATTGTAAGAGTGCTTTACCTTCTAAATGAATTTCTAAACAAGCATGGAATGTTTAGACTAAGTGGAAATTATTATAATTTCTCACATGGATTTACAATTAGTAATATAATGGTTGTTATTAATTATTATACAATATTTGGATTTTAATAACCATGATGTGGAGTTCGTATCTGATGAATTCCCATCGTATTTAATTACATTTTAATTTAAGGAGGTCATTAGTCCTATAATTTAAGGAACATAAAATATGTAGAGCTAAACTAATGTTACTTTGATATTTGCATTGAATATTACAATGCTGTAAATTTATTTTATTTTATCGATTGAGGGATACAGTTTACAGTCCACTAATTCTTAATAACTCGAAATGTCTCACAATGAAAAAAGGAAGATCAAAACAACAAAAATACAGGAAGTCCTTACAACTACAACGGAGCCCCAATTTTCTGTTGCTAAATGAGATATTTGTTATGGGAATTTTGCATCATTTTACGACCGTTCAGCTGTTAAGTGAATCACTGCAGCTGTTAAGTTAATAACAAGACTGTTAAGTGAATCTGGCTTCCCCATTGACTTTACTTGTCAGAAGTTCACAAAAGGGGATCACATGACCCTGGGACACTGCATCCGTCATAAATATGAGTCAGTTGCCAAGCATCTGAATTTTGACCATGTGACCATGAGGATGCTGCAACATTCCTAAGTGTGAAAAATGGTCATACTTCACATTTTTCAGTGCCATTGTAGCAATAGCAATAGCATTTAAACTTATATAACGCTGAAAGCACTCTCTACGCGGTTTACAGATTTACAGAGTCAGCATCTTGCCCCCAACAATCTGGGTCCTTATTTTACCAACTTCGAAAGGATGGAAGGCTGAGTCAACCTTGAGCTGGTCAGAATTGAATTCCTGGCAGTCGGCAGACTTAGCCTGCAATACTGCATTCTAACCACTGCGCCACTACGACACTTGTAACTTTGAACAGTCATTAAAAGAAATGTTGTAAGTTGAGGACTACTGGTAAAAGAAATTGTGAACAACCTATAGACCAGCGGTTCTCAACCTTTTTCAGGCCGCGACCCCGATCTGTCAAGCGCCACGCATGCGTGGTGCTACCCCCTGTGCCGCACATTGTGGTGCTACCCCTTGTGCCGCACATGTGTGGTGCTGCCCCCTGCGCCGGCCGAGGCATAGGCCACTGCCCATTCAGGCCGGCGGCAGGCATGCCCAGGTGCTCCTGGGTGGCAGCGACGGCGCAGGGCAACCACACCCGCTGGGACCCACGCGTGCCAAAAACCCTCCCTGCACCCACCGTTGCCCCGCTAGCCTTACCTTCGCTGCTGCCCATTTGGGGGGGCGGCAGGCAGGCCCAGGCGCTCCTGGGCGGCTGCAGCAGTGACGGTGCAGGGCGACCATGGGCTGGGCCACCAGCTGGCCCAGCCCAAGGGAGGTAAAAACCCGCCGGGCCCCACACACGCCAAAAACCTTCCCTGCGCCTGCTGCTGCCCCGCTAGCCTTACCTTCGCTGCCGCCCATTCAGGGTGGCGGCAGGCAGGCCCAGGTGCTCCTGGGTAGCTGCGGCAGTGACGGCACAGGGCGACCTGGGCTGGGCCACCAGCTGGCCCAGCCCAAGGGAGGTAAAAAACCCACCAGGCCCCACGTGTGCCAAAAACCCTCCCTGCACCTGCCGGCCTCCCACCTCCCACCCCTGGCCCTCTTTTACTTACAGTTTTAGTAGTTGCTCAGCAGGGAGGGGTGGAAACTTCCGGAGAGCTTGCCTTCGCTGCAGACAACTTGCAGCACCGTTTGCAGACTGGGAGTTTTGGCGGGCTCAGCAGGGTGGAGACAGCCTGGACAATTCCTATTGGCTTTTGAAAGCCAAGAGAGTCTATTCTATTGGCTTTCAAAAGCCAATAGAATAAGAGGGAGTAGCACAGCTAAGGAAAAGGGGGAAAAATGGCGGACTGCGTTGTTTGGCAACCCCCGTGAAATGGTCGTTCGACCCCAAATGGGGTCGCGACCCACAGGTTGAGAACCGCTGCTATAGACCAAAACTATGGAACAGGGGCTAAACCATCATCTTGCCCCAAAAAATAACTAGGTCCTTCATAGCACCAGGAATTAAGGAGAAATTTCCTGACAGTGAGGACAATTAACCAGTGGAACAGCTTGCCTCCAGAAATTGTGGGTGCTCCATCACTGGAAGTTTTCAAGAAGAGACTAGACAATCACCTGTCTGAGGTGGTATAGGTTCTCCTGCTTGAGCAGTGGGCTGGACTAGAAGACCTCCAGGGTCCCTTCCAGATTCTATTCTATTCTATTCTATTCTATTCTATTCTATTCTATTCTATTCTATTCTATTCTATTCTATTCTATTCTATTCTATTCTATTCCTCTACACTACTCCTCCGTTCTGTTCCGTTCTGTTCCGTTCCACTCCACTCCACTCCACTCCACTCCACTCCACTCCACTCCACTCCACTCCACTCCACTCCACTCCACTCCACTCCATTCCATTCCATTCTATTCTATTCTATTCTATTCTATTCTATTCCTCTACACTACTCCTCTGTTCTGTTCTGTTCCGTTCCGTTCCGTTCCGTTCCGTTTCGTTCCGCTCCACTCCACTCCACTCCAGTCCATTCCATTCCATTCCATTCCATTCCATTCCATCCCATCCCATTCCATTCCATTCTATTCTATTCTATTCTATTCTATTCTATTCTATTCTATTCTATTCTATTCTATTCTATTCTATTCTATTCTATTCTATTCTATTCTTCTCAGTGTTACTCCCCTTCAAGTCAGAGGAGGGAAAGGCTCTCTGGACATGCTCAGAGGTATTGTCCTCTGGGCATTCTGTAGTTTGGAAGTTGTAGCTTTCAGCTTTGTCTTTAGCTGGGACAAAACTGAAGGGCAAGCAGTGTTCAAGGAATAATTTTCAAATTGGTAGTAATTATGCTGAGAAAGGTAGTTACAGGCAGGGAATGAGAGGGATGGTGTTGCGTTTGTGGGTGTGGGTGTTTCCTTTGTCATTTTAACCTTGAAAAGCACTGTCATCTAAGTGCTGTGAGTCACACCTGTGTGTACTGTAGACACACGGAACCTCTGTGGCTGCAGAAATTCCTAAAAGCATTTCTTTTCGAACTGATGCATACAATTGTCTTTTTTTTTCTTTAATCAATGTTTCATCTCCTTTTTATCCTCCTAGTAACAAAACTAGTTCCTAGTGAAGATACTTGAAAAGGGAACAGGAAAAGAAAAGCATCGTTGCCTCTGTTGCAGAGATGGGCGTTATTTTTCTGCCCTTGGGCTGGACCCAGCTGGTTCCTTCATAACACATGTTTTACATATATATTTCTTCACACAACAGAATTGGACCTTGTCTTGAAATATTTTTATACTGTTTCAGCCCAACACCTGAAAAAAAAATGGAATGTGAGGAGATAAACGAGATCTTTCTTCTTTCCTTCCTTCCTTCCTTCCTTCCTTCCTTCCTTCCTTCCTTCCTTCCTTCCTTCCTTCCTTCCTTTCTTTCTTTTTTCCTTCCTTCCATCTTTCCTTCCTTCCTTCCTCCCTCCCATCTTTCTTTCTTTCTTTCTTTCTTTCTTTCTTTCTTTCTTTCTTTCTTTCTTTCTTTCTTTCTTTCTTTCTTTCTTTCTTTCTTTCTTTCTTTCTTTCTTTCTTTTTTCTTTTCTTTCTTTCTTTCTTTCTTTCCCTTCCTTCCTTCCTTCCTTCCTTCCTTTCTTTCTTTCCCTTCCTCCCTCCCTCCCTCCCTTCCTTCCTCTTTCTTTCTTTCTTTCTTTCTTTTTTATTTTCTTTCTTTCTTTCTTTCTTTCTTTCTTTTTTCTTTTCTTTCTTTCTTTCTTTCTTTCTTTCTTTCTTTCTTTCTTTCTTTCTTTCTTTCTTTCTTTCTTTCTTTCTTTCTTTCTTTCTTTCTTTCTTTCTTACGTTTTTGCCTAACGACTGCCACAAAACATTTGTGTAATTGAGTCCAAGCACATAGTGACCCACTTAACGACTTCAATGACTCGTGACTATATTTTTGGGTTCAATTACGTTTATGTATGCATAAAAAATGGAAATTATGTTATATTCTCAATAAACTTCTGGATGCAAATGGAATGTATGGAGCAATGATCCGAGAACTAAAAATATTGGTTTTGCTATTTAGTTATAACAATTGCTGATATTTTATTGGGAGATTTAAAAAAAAAGAAACTTACCGCTCATATAAGTTACTCATGGGGAATAATATAAATTGAATTTTTGATATGACTGTAGATGTTCAGTGAATTACTTAAACTTTAAGGGAATTCTTTGCAATCTGTTGGAGGATTGCTCCAGCAAAGTTGTTAGGCGACAAGCAAAAAAAAAAAAAAAAGTACATAAACCTATATATTGAATTATATATGAATTATTTATCCCAAAATGCAATTTCTAAATGTATAGTAATGTTGCCAAAGCAACAGCATTTATGTAAAATGGTATATTTGAGGATAGCATTTTTGTAAAAATCTTTATATCCAAATTATGCACTCTAAATTATGCATTCTTTCAAATGCTGCACTTCACAAAACAGATTGTCACTGCAAACAATAAAGCTTCAGAAGCAACACAATGCAAAAAGATATGCATGCTTTTTGTTTGTGGTTTATTTAAATAGAGATTGTATCTTTGTGTACATATTTTTGCATATCTAGAATCATTCAAAGTAGCAGAAACAGAGGATGGAGAATGTTGATTACTCTAGATCTAATCAAACCAGATATCTCTTGAGAATCTTAGAGAAAAGATTATTTATTTTATGAGAAAAGAGACTCTAACATTTGCTTTGAATTTTCCTGGAACTTGAAATACCAGGGACAACTACTTCATAATGATGGACTGATTGATTGGTTTTCTTTAGTTTTGATAATCCCCTACTGACGAAGGGTTGTCTAAATCCAAACTTTTCCATTTTTAGCAGTCAATTAGAAAAATAAGTTAAATATATTACCAACATATTTCATATATTACAAACAGACAACCCATAACTCATTGGATCATCTTTCAGAGATCAGGCAAAACAGAATGTCCATGGGTGGGCAAAAAAAATCAATGGGTGGGGCTTTTAACTTCCTGCTGGCTTCCCCAATGACTTTCCTTGCAGAAAACTAGCAGGGACTGTTGGAAATGAGTAACAGAATAACAAAAAAGCCAACACAGTGCTAGGCTGCATTAACAGAGGGATAGAATCAAGATCACGTGAAGTATTAATACCACTTTACAATGCCTTGATAAGGCCACACTTGGAATATTGCATTCAGTTTTGGTCACCACAATGTAAAAAAGATGCTGAGACTCTAGAAAGAGTACAGAGAAGAGTAACAAAGATGATTAGGGGACTGGAGGCTAAAACATATTTATTTATTTATTTATTTATTTACTTACTTACTTACTTACTTACTTACTTACTTACTTACTTACTTACTTACTTATTTATTTATTTATTTATTTATTTATTTATTTATTTATTTATTTAATTAATTTCTATGCCGCCCTATTCCGGAGAACTCAGGGCGGCTCACAACATGATAGAAATTACATTATATACATAAATATAAAAACCCTTAATTAAAAAAGAAACCAATCATTCCACAAACATACACTGGCTAGGGGCAAGGTGTTAGCTGCCCCAGGCCTGCCGGCAAAAGTGTGTTTTAAGCAATTTATGAAAGGCGGAGAGGGTGGGGGCGACACGGATCTCCGGGGGAAGTTGGTTCCAGAGGGCCGGGGCCGCAACAGAGAAGGCTCTTCCCCTAGGCCCCGCCAGGCGACACTGTCTGGCTGACGGGACCTGGAGAAGGCCCACTCTGTTGGCCCTAACCAGCCGCTGGGATTCATGAGGCAGCAGACGGTCCCGTAAATAACCTGGTCCGATGCCATGTAGGGCTTTATAGGTCATAACCAACACTTTGAATTGGGTTCGGAGACCAATTGGCAGCCAATGCAGCTCGCGATGCCAAAATGTGGGCATTTCTAGGTAAGCCCAACACTGCTCGCGCGGCTGCATTCTGCATTACCTGAAGTCTCCGAACATTTTTCAAAGGTAGCCCCATGTAGAGAGCATTGCAGTAGTCGAATCTCGAGGTGATAAGGGCATGAGTGACTGTGAGAAGAGACTCCCGGTCCAAATAGGTCCGCAACTGGTGCACCAGGCGAACCTGGGCAAATGTCCTCCTCGCCACAGCCGAAAGATGATGTTCCAGATTTAGCTGTGGATCGAGGAGGACGCCCAAGTTGCGGACCTTCTCCGAGGGGGTCAAAAGCTGCCCCCCATGCTAATGGATGGATAGATTGAAATATCTTTGGGAGGCAGAACCCATAGCCACTCCGTCTTGTCGGGGTTGAGTTTGAGCCTGTTGGCACCCATCCAAACCCTAACAGCCTCCAGACATCGGCACATCACTTCCGCTGCTTCACTGAAATGACACGGGGTGGAGATGTAAAGCTGGGTATCATCAGCATACTGATGATATCTCACCCTGTGTTGTCGGATGATCTCACCCAGTGGTTTCATGTAGATATTAAACAGCAGAGGGGAGAGGACCGATCCCTGAGGGACCCCACAAGGGAGGAACCTAGGGGTCAACCTCTGACCCCCTGCCAACACCGACTGCGACCGACCAGTGAGGTAGGAGGTGAACCACCGCAAAACAGTGCCCCCAACCCCCAACGCCTCCAGTCGGTGCAGAAGGATACCATGGTCAATGGTATCGAAAGCTGCTGAGAGGTCAAGTAGCACCAGGATAGTGGATAATCCCTTATCCCGGGCCCGCCAGAGATCATCCTTCAGCGCGACCAAAGCAGTTTCCATGGAGTAGCCGAGCCTGAATCCTGACTGTTGAGGGCCCAGATAATCGGCCTCATCCAAGGACCGTTGGAGCTGGAGTGACACCACCTTCTCAACAACCTTCCCTATAAAGGGAAGATTGGAGACAGGACGGTAGTTGTTTAAAACAGCTGGGTCCAGGGAAGGCTTCTTGAGGAGGGGGTGCATAATTGCCTCCTTGCAGGGAGCCGGAAAGGACCCCTCCCTCAAAGAAGCATTGACAATCTCCTGAACCCAGCCCCGCGTCACCTCCCTGCTGGCCGAAACCAGCCAGGAGGGGCACGGGTCCAATAAACAGGTGGCGGAGCTCACAGCTCCAATGGCCTTGTCGACTTCATCAGGTGCTACCGGGTCAAACTCCTCCCACACAACGGGATCAAGACGAGTCCCTGTCATCTCGACTGAATCATTATCAGCCGATACTGCATTCCAATTGGAATCAAGGTCCATCCGAATCTGGGCGATTTTATCCGCGAAAAACTTATTAAAGTCCTCAGCACTACCCTGCAAGGGTGCATCAACCCCCCCCGATTAAGGAGGGAGCGAGTTACCCTGAACAGGGTGGCTGGGCGGGATTCCGCAGATGCAATCAAGGCGGAATGATACGCGCATCTTGCCGCCTTGAGCGCCACCTGATAAGTCTTTTTTTTTATGTTAAGAGGCATTAGTTATAGAACATATACATTCAACATTGGGTGTTAGTTTTTGTAAACATTTGATTTGTTAACCCTTCTTCCCTCCTCCCATCGAGCCTCAGCTAAACGCCGGCTGCATTCTGTTTGATTGGTGTCTCTCTTGGATATAGTCTATCCACTGTTTCCAGTCCGTCACAAATTGTTCATTGGAGCGATTTTTCAAGTACGCTGATATTTTCGCCATTTCCGCCAAATTTGTTACTTTCACAGTCCATTCTTCAATAGGCGGTATTTCCGGATTCTTCCAGTATTGTCCCACCAACAATCTTGCTGCTGTAATTAAGTTCAAAAATAAATTTGTCTCTGAGGTAGTGAAATCCTTTGTGATCCCTAACAGAAAAGCCTGAGGTAGAAATTCTAGACGCTTTTTGAAAATGGTTTGGAGTGTCCACCATATCTTCCTCCAGAATGCTTTGATTTTTCTGCATGTCCACCATATGTGAAAGTAAGTAGCCTCCCCATCCCCGCACCTCCAGCCTTTGGGCTGGGAGTCCGGGTAGATGAGTGATATTTTTTTCAGGTCTAGGTGCCATCTATAGAACATCTTGTAGAAGTTTTCCCTTAAGTGTTGCGATTTCGTGAATTCTACATTCCTCACCCAGATTTTCTCCCACGTGTCCATGGTGATAGGGTGTCCGAAGTCTTGTGCCCACTTTATCATACAGTTCTTGACTAGCTCAGTTTCAGAGTCCATTTCTATCAAAATGCTGTATACTCGTTTGATGTGCCTGATCCCCTGTTCTCTAATCTGTTTAATTAGATTCTCGTCGGTCTGGGAGAATCCCTTCTTCTTATCTTTACGCCACCTTGATTGCAGTTGTATATATGATAGCCAGGTACCTCCTATTCCTTTGTTTGCTAGCGTTGCTTGGGGTAGCAAGAGGAACCTATTTTCTTCTCCCAGTACAAGTTCACTGTAGGGCACCACTTCTTGCCCTTGGGATGTGTTCATATCCCCTGTTGCGTGTCCGGGAATCATCCAGATGGGAATCTTGTCGTGTAGGAGGTGCTTATATTTCTTCCAGACCCATAACAATGGGATTCGTAGTGGGTTCTCCTTGAAGTTCCTGTCTGCCTTTTTGTCGTATACTAAGTATGCGTGCCAGCCGAATAGTAGACCATGCCCCTCAACATTCAGAATTCTATCATTTGTCATGTTGATCCAGTCACTCACCGCCACCAACGTCGCTGCATAGTAGTATAGCTTTAGATTAGGCATTTTGAGTCCCCCTCTCTCCCTTGCATCTTGGATGATTTTTAGTTTCACCCTCGGTCTCTTGCCGTCCCAAATAAATCTGTTGATGCCCTTCTGCCAGTTGTCTAAGTCCGCATCCTTCTTGAGTATGGGTAGCATTTGAAAGAGAAATAAAAATCTGGGTAAGACGTTCATCTTTACTGCTGCTATCCTGCCCAGCAGGGACAGACGTAGTGATTTCCACCTTTCCAGGTCTGTTTGTATCTTATTCCACAGGACCTCGTAGTTGTTCTTGTATAATTTCGCATTTGTTGATTCTATTTCCACTCCTAAGTATTTGACTTTCTTGACTATTTCACAACCCGTTATTCTTTCCAGGTTCCGTTTTGCTTTGTTGTCTAGGTTTTTGACTAGCACCTTTGTTTTTGATATATTTACTTTGAAGCCTGACACCCTACCATAGTCTTCCATTATCTCCATCAATTTCCTTGCTGACTGTGCTGGTTGTGACATTGTCACCAGCAGGTCGTCCGCAAAGGCACATAGTTTGTAGTCTTGCTGTTTGATCTGTATGCCCTGTACGTCCTCTGCCGCTCTTATCCTGTTCAGTAAAATTTCCAGTGTTAGGACAAATAGCAGGGGTGACAGCGGGCACCCCTGTCTCGTGCCTCTCTCTATGTTGAATGGGTCTGTTAGGTCTCCGTTCACAATGATCTGGCCTGTTTGTTTCTGGTAAATTGCCCTTATGGAGTTGAGAAACTGTGCTCCCATTTTCATCTTCTGGATCAGGTTCGTCAGGAATGGCCAATTCAGTCTGTCGAAGGCTTTTTCTGCGTCCACAAACATAAGGGCGGCTGGTACCTGTTTGTGCCTGTCCAAGTACTCTATTATGTTCAACAGCTGTCTCACATTGGTTTTCATCTGGCGTCCTTGTATAAATCCCCTTTGGTCCGGGTGTATTGTTTTTTGTAGTACAGTCATTAGTCTATCGGCCAGAATTTTTGTGAATATTTTGTAGTCCGTGTTAAGTAGTGAGATGGGTCTGTAGTTTGCGGGTTGTGTGTTATCTTTCCCCTCCTTGGGGATTAATGAGATATAGGCTGTTTTCCAGGATGGTGGAACTTGGCCTCCTTCTTGTATATTGACAAATAGCTGTCTAAGGGGTTCTAACATCTCTTCCTGGAGACACTTGTAATAAGTCGCTGTTATCCCATCCGTCCCTGGCGATTTTCCTGGTTTCAGCTGTTTGATCGCTGAGTGTATTTCCTCCTTTGTGATTGCGGCATTCAGGGCCTCTCTCTGTGTATCGGTGATTGCCTGTATCTTTTCATTTTGTAGAAAAGTTTCTGTCTCTTTGTCCTGTGTCTTCTCCTCAGCGTATAGCTTCGAATAGAATTCTGTGAAGGCTTTCTTGATGGTTACTTGTCGGAATTCCTCCTTGCCTTTATATTCTATCTTTTCAATTATGCGGGATTTCTGTTTCTTTCTTAGGATGTAGGCCAGCCATCGACCCGGTTTGTTGGCCTTGCAGAATGTCTTGTGTTTTGCATATTGTATGTTCCTCGCAACTTGGTCTGCCATCAACATGTCAAACTGCTTTCTTAAGATCTTAATTCCTTCTTTGGTGATTTTGTCTTCTGGTCTTTTTATTAGTAGCCTCTCTTTCTTGCTTATCTCCTCTTCTAGCTCTTCTCTTTTTCGTTCTTGTTGGCGACGGTGCCTTTTATTCATGTCCATAAGAATCCCCCGCACGTACGCCTTGCTGGTGTCCCAGATCATTTCTATCGGTGTTTCGTTGTTCATATTTATGCTGAAGAATTCCTTCATGGCATTTTTGCATTCCGCCACCTTTTCTCCATGTCTAAACAGGTTTTCATTAATTCTACAGGATCTCTTCTGTCTCCCGCTGTGTCTTAGTTCCATCTTCACCGGATTGTGATCTGTTAGTACTTTGGGCAGGATTTTCACCGCGTTTAGACCAACTAACAGGTCGCTTGATGTTAATATAAAGTCAAGTCTGGAGAATGACTGATGTCTGTTGGAGAAAAAGGTGAATTCTTGCTCTTTGCCGTGCTGTTCCCTCCAGACGTCTGTCAGTACAAGGTCTTCCTTCATGTCGAAGAAAGATTTAGGCAACTTGGAGTGCTTCTGTGGGTTAGGTTTTGTTTTCTTCTTGTCTAGGGCAATCTCTATGACCCCGTTCCAATCTCCCAGAATAATACATGATTTGTAGTTGAGTTGTGTTAACTTCTTGTGTATCTTTTTGTAGAATTTTCCTTGTTGTTGATTTGGTGCATATATGCCCATCACTAGAATTTTCTTGTCATCCTGTGTCACTTCGATTGCTAGGTATCTACCCTGGGAGTCTGACTCTATTAGCTTGGCTATTACATGTTTCTTCACGTATATAACAATCCCGTTCTTCTTTCGTGGCGCCGCTGTGACAAAATGTGTACCTAGTCTGTTGTTGATTAGGTATTTCTGGTCCGCTGCTCTGATGTGTGTTTCTTGTAGGCAAGTTATGTCGTTTCTTCCTTGAAGCAGATAATGAAATATCTTTCTCCTTTTCTGTGGGGAATTTAGTCCGTTAACGTTCCATGTCAAGTATTTAGTTGTCATTGTCGGTTTCAGGATACTCTTCCGAGACCGCTTCTGTTCTATCTCTTGTGTTCTTCTTTGGTCTCGTTCCCATGGTATCCAAGTTGGTGCTCAAGTTGCTTAGTGTGGTCATATCGTGTTGTTCCGTGCGTTTGGTGGTGGATCTTGTTATCCTGCCCTCTGCAGTCTGTCCTGTTCCCTTGTTGTTGTTGCTTCCTGTTCTCTGTGTCGTCGTGTCATGGGTTGGTCCTTCCCTTTCTCTTGCTCCTGCATCGGTCTGTCGTTCTGGTGGCTCTCCTGCGTCTTCTCTCGTGGTGTATTGAAGTCCATCTGACGTCAGTTCCTTTTCAAGGAATTCTCTGGCTTTTTGGACCGAGTCCAGGCAGTATCTTTTATTTTTATAGAAAAGTGTCATCCCCGTAGGGGCTTCCCATCTGTATCGCAGAGCGCGTGATCTCAGTTCGTCGACCAGGAACCTGTATTCCTTCCTGTCTCGCAGCATCGTCTGGGGGATCTCTTTCAGTACTTTCACTTCTTGCCCCTCTATGTATAAACTCTTGTTGTACGATGTGGCTGAGATGAGGTTCCGGAATCCCTGCGTCACGAAGTGGATGACCACGTCCCTTGATTGGCACCTGTTTGTTGTCGTCCGTGTGCCCACTCTGTAAATTCTGTCGAATTGCCATGCGACGTCTGAGATTGGCTTTCCCAGAAATGTTGCCAGGGCCTCTATGAAGTTTCTGAGCAGGCCCCCTTGGGTCTCGTTTGATGTCTCTTTCAAACCTCTAAACCTGATTGCGGATGCCAGTTGCCAGTACTGTATCATGGAAGATTGGTCTTGGGCTACTCCTTTCATCTCTGCTATCTCTGCTATCTGTCCCTCTACTTGATTCTCCACTTTTTCCATCCTCTTGTCCACCTTCTCTCTGATCTCCTGGAAGTTTTTCTCCATTTCCTCCCCTATTTCTTTGTAGTGTGCTTGCAATGCCTCTTTCATTTGTTCCAGGTCTGTGGCCATCGCCCTGCGTTGCTCCTTCCATTTTCTCTCTAGCTCTTTACCTTGTTCTTTCAGCATTTGTTTTAAATCGTTGTATCTTTTCTCCGTCTTTTGTTCTGCCTCTACACACCTCCTCTCCATCTTTGCGTCCATTTCCACTAACTTTTTATCCATTCCATCCATCCTTTCAACCAGCATTTCTATTACCTCTTGTAATTTTTGTAACATGTGTGTTGTTGAGCTGGCCTGTGGGGGTAGATGGGTCTGGGGGCCTGTATTTGGATGGGAGGGTGTGGGGGCGGGTAAGGTAAGTCCTGATGGTTTGGTACGCTGAGCTGGGGAGGATACAACTCCCTTCGTTTGTGTCAGTGTGGTCTGTTTGGAGGCCATCTTGAGCTTGTCTTCCTGTTGTTCTGGCACTGGTTTGGTTTCTAACTTGGACCAGGTTAGGCACTAGACTGTGATCTGGTGCTGGTCCAGTAGTCTGACCTTTCAGTGGGAGGGGAGGCTTCAGGGTTCAGGCATTGCAGGCCTAGGAGCCTGTGGGCAGGAAGGTCTGTCCGTGTTCAGGGAGTCTATTCAGTGCCTCTGCCTGTCTGGTATTCCAGGCCCCTTCTGCCTTCCCTCCACAGCAGCCCAGGATGCCTTTTTGTCTTCCTCCTATGCCCACCTTTCTCCCTGGTGGGTTACCCACAGTTTATATTTTGACAGCAAAAAAAAATAAAATTTGTCCACTAGGGGGTGCTATTTGCTTTCAAGTAAGCTGCTTGACTTACAGCTTGGTGCGGCGTTTTCGGGCCTGCCGGTCGCTCTGCTGCCGCCGGCTTCCGCTGCTCCGTCCGCGGCTTCCCGGGACCTCTCGGCGGTAAGTCTTACTTCTTTTGAGAGGTCTGAAGTTCCTCTTTAATCTCGACCTCTTTCTTCGTCGCTCTCTTTTTCTTTTTTTTTTGTTTAATTTGAATTTCGCGCGAGCCCCGTCCCGGAGCTCGCAAGGAAAGGCTCCGGTCCTCGTGACCGGAACCGGAAAAAAAGATAAGTCTTGATATAAGATCTTACAAGTGTTCGGTCAGATACGGATTTACTTTTCCTCAATCGCTTCTCTAGGCGTCTCTTCTGGTGCTTCATCCCCCTGAGTTCCTCAATAAACCAAGGAGATCTCCTGGGTCTGCTACCACAGAGAGGTCGTAGCAGCGCAATCTGGTCAAGAGCCCCCTTCGCAGCCATATTCCAGGCCGTAACCAGGGACTCTGCTGAACTGTGAATGAGAGAATCCGGTATTTCCCCAAGCATCCTCTGAAAACTCTCTGGATCCATCAGACGTCTGGGGCGGAACCACCTAATCGGTTGCGCCTCCCTGCAGGGGAGGAGTGGAGCCTTAAAAACAAGCCGTAGCAGAAAATGATCTGACCATGACATAGGCAAAATATCTAAGCCCCTTAAATTCAGATCATTGCTCAACTGTTCTGAGAGGAATACCATGTCGGGAGTGTGTCCCCTCTCGTGAGTCGGACCCTGAACTACCTGAGTCAGGTTCATGGTTGCCATGGTGGCCATGAACTCCTGCGCCAACCCAGAGGATTCGCCGAGCGATGGAAGATTTAAGTCCCCCAAGACAATAAGCCTGGGGAACTCAACCGCCAGCCCAGCAACCTCCTCAAGTAGCGCAGGCAGGGCTGTTGACACGCAGCTGGGAGGCAGGTACACGAGCAACAAGCCCACCTGAACCCCTAGGTCCAACTTCACAAGGAGCAACTCACAACCCGCAATCTCAGAAACAGCAAGCCTGCGTAGGCTAAAGGTCTTCTTGGCTATAATAGCCACTCCTCCCCCCCTTCCCTGGGGTCGTGGCTGATGCCATACCTGAAACCCAGCTGGACACATCTCAGAGAGAGGAACTCCTCCCTCCGGGCCCAGCCAGGTCTCGGTCATACATGCGAGGTCGGCCTCCTCATCCAGGAGAAGATCATGGATGAGGGGAGCTTTATTTACAACTGACCTGGCATTGAGCAGCAGCAGCCTGAGCCCAGGGTCCGGATTTCCCCCATCACCAGTACTTCGGGCTGAACTCACAGGGTCGGAGCAAGGGATCGCTTTTAAACAGCGAGCTCTTGTTCCCCGGGAATGGCCTACCCTGTGGCCCCCGCCATATCTGCCTCTCCCCAGCAAGACCGGTATACTTTGGCCCTCTATCACCCCAGAGCCAGCGCTCCCCTCCCCCTCCCCCTCTGCCGCGCCAGGCAGGCTAGCCAGTCCATCCCATTCATTCCACTCAACCACAACTCCATCCATATCATTAATTTATCCCACCCACAAAAAACTACCCTTTAAACAAACAATTTAAAACAATAAGCTAACCATCCATTCAACACGATTCATTCCACAAACATTCAATCCCCCCACATCATTCAGCATCTAACAAATCAATTTAAAATGGTATTAAACAACTATTTAAAATTTAGACAAACAACAGTTAAAAAACAGCTCAAGAACATAATAACAAAAACAGGCATGCCAGATGTTAATTCTGCCGTTAATGGTTGCTGGAATTGGGTATGTCTTGTTTAAGGAAGAGAAGGACGAGGGGGGACATGATAGCAGTGTTACAGTATCTCAGGGGCTGCCACAAAGAAGAGGGAGTCAAGCTATTCTCCAAAGCGCCTGAAGGCAGGACAAGAAGCAACGGATGGAAACTGACCAAAGAGAGAAGCAACCTGGAACTAAGGAGAAACTTCCTGACAGTTAGAACAATTAACCAGTGGAACAACCTGCCTCCAGAAGTGGTGAATGCTCCAACACTGGAAGTTTTTAAGAAGAAACTGGACAGCCATTCGTCCAAAATGGTATAGGGTTACCTGCCTTCCTGAGCAGGGGGTTGGACTTGATGACCTCCTAGATCCCTTCCAACTTTATTATTACTATTACTATTACTATTATTACTATTACTATTACTATTATTACTACTATTATTACTACTATTATTACTACTACTACTACTACTACTACTACTACTATTATTATTATTATTATTATTATTATTATTATTATTATTATTATTATTATTATTATTATTAAGTTGGAAGGGATCTTGGAGGTTTTCTAATGCAACCCCCTGCCCAAGCAGGAAGTCGTATAATATTTTGGACAAATAGCTGTCCAATCTCTTTTTTAAAAACCTCCAGTGTTTTATCACAACTTCTGGAGGCAAGCAACATGACAATCATATGACTGTGGCAGTTCTGAAGTGGCCACAACTTTGCCAAATTCCAGTCCCACAGGAGTCACAGATCCCAAAAGGGATGAGGTTTGGTCTATTTATACACTGTAAAGTGTAAGCAATAAATGACAGCCTAATTAAGGAACTGCCGAGAATGCACCCACCAACACAGATAAAACAAGCCACCTGCATATAAATAGAGAGCAAACCCCATTCCCTTCTGGCACTGATTATGTTACCTAGCTGGGTAATGAAATGTCTGCAAGAAAACAAATAGCTCAGAGCGGTGGTAGGATTCAGCCGATTTGCACCAGTTCAGCAGAACCGGTAGATAATTTTTTGTTGCCCAGGTCCAGAATGGACTTCCGGAAGCGGCATCCACACAGAGAACTGGTTGTTCACATATTTGAATCCCACCACTGGCTCAAACTGCACCAAACACTCCACTGCTAAAACTAAGTTCTTAAAGTCCTTAAAGATTTATTATTATTATTATTATTAAGATTTTTGCATATAATGAGCATGCGCAAGATGGACGTTTATGCCTGAGTGCCCAATGCTTGGGTCTAGGAGATGAGGTTTGGGGAGCCCACCCAAGGGGGTATATTTCCATCAAACACCCCTGGGTGGTTACCAGAAAATGCTGCAGACCACCAGGCACTGTAACAGGGCTTCAGGAGTCCGGACTGAGCTGGGGCGAGCAGAGGCATTGGCAGCTACGCACGGCGTCTTTGGAAATGCCGAGGCCTCGGAGGATGATGTGGATTGGAGCCGGGAGCCAGCGTAGCTGTAAAAGATCTGGAGTAGCGGACCTGCGGTGTGTTAAGAGCTCCCTGGGGGGAGAGCCGGCTGGTTTTTACTGATAGCTGAGGAGCCCTGCAGGGAGAGAGCTGGCCCCCTCCCCCCCAATGATAGTTGAGGATGCGGTGAGGTGAGGACATGCTGGACATGCTGGAGCCTTGCAACTGGCCTCTTTCCTCCCCCTTTCCTCCCCCTTCTGAGAGGAGGAGAGCTTGGAGTAGTGGAGTGATGAGGGGGAGAGCTTCGTGGGAGAGAGCCGGCTGGCCTCCCCCTTCCTTCAATGATAGCTGAGGAGCCTCCCCCATGTTGCTCAATGACAGTGTTGCAAGTTGCAAATTGCTAATTGCGAGAAATCCAGCAAGAACTATTATGCTTCCAGCCTGCCAGGCCAGCACAAGAGGCATCACACATGAAAACTGATCGATACCCCAGGATCCGGAAAGATGAGGGGAACCCCCTATGATGATGAGCTTCCTCCTTCCTCCTCCCCCCCCTCAATGACAGCTGAGGGCGTGGTAAGGTGAGGACATGCTGGTGCCTCGCGGCCCCACCCCACCCCACCCCACCCCAAGACCATGGAATGTATGGACAAACCCTCATCTCTGTGTTTTTTACCCAAGCTATTATTATTGGATGCAGGATAAGGCAAGCCTTCTTGCAATGCGAGATGCCTCCCTCTCGCAGAAATGGCCTGTATGTCTTTCGAAGGCCTACCTTGATGACGGATTTTGGAATCCTGAGAGGTGGCATGCTCAAAAAAAGGGGTTATGGAGGTTTTTAAGTAGGGGTTTTAAATGTTTTAAGGGGTTCTGGGGTGGGGGGTGGGAAGATTAATAATAGTAATGGTGTAGGCCTGGGGGGAGGTCTACGGGATAAGGGAGGGTTAGGGGGTGGGAATAAGGAGGAGGAGAAACATGGGCCAGGCAACGGGTGGGACCGGAACCACGAGGGTGCGGATCAGGGAGGGGGCAGAGGTGATTTAGTTCCCATCGGTTTTGTAAGTGGGAGGGGCAGATATGGCGGGAGTAGGGGGCCACATCAATTTATGGGAGCGCGCCCCCGCTATCTTCGAGCGGTGCCGCGCTCCGACCCCCGCAGCTCTACTTGTGATCTGGGTTGTTTAGAGCCAAAGGGCCCAGGTTGTAGGCTGATGCTGTGCAACGCCAGGTCTGTGCTTAATAAGGCCCCCCTGATACAAGATTTAATTACGGAGGGGGCTGTAGACCTGGCGGGTATTACGGAGACCTGGTTGGGACCAGAGGGTGGTGTCCCTCTGGTGGAAATGTGCCCTCCAGGCTTCCTTGCATTTCACCAGCCAAGAACTCAGGGCAGGGGTGGGGGAGTGGCGGTTGTGATTAGGGAAGGTCTCAGGCCAAGGGAAGTCACTGTTCCTCAGATGGCAGGCTGTGAATCCCTCCTTGTGAGGTGGGACCATGGGGGTCCGAGGGCTGTGTTGCTTACGTACCTGGCTCCCTGCCACGTGTCAACCGCCCTGCCCGAACTCTTGGGCATCATCGCTGCGGTGGCGGTTGAGGTCCCCAGGCTAGTGGTCATGGGCGACTTCAATCTGCCATCTGCGGGCGAGGCGTCTGGGGAGGTTCGGGAGTTCATGGCTTCCATGACAGCCATGGACCTGACCCAGGTAATTCAAGGTCCCACACACACAGGGGGAAACACGCTTGACCTGGTTTTTGTCTCTGGTCAGTGTCTGAGTGATCTGGATACGAGAAATATAGTTATTACACCTTTGTCATGGTCAGATCACTCTCTCCTACGCCTGGACCTTTGGACCGCTACACCCCACTGCAGGGAGGCGGAACCAATTGTTTGGTACCGCCCCAGGCGACTGATGGAACCCGAGAGGTTCCAGACGGAGCTTGGGCCAATACCGGAGGCTCTAACATATATAACACACAACTCGGTCGGGGCACTGGTAGCTGCCTGGGATAGGGCAGCTGCTGATGCCTTGGATAGGGTTGTGCCTTTGCGGCCTCTGAACCGGCGTGGTTCTCGTTCAGCTCCCTGGTTTAACGGGGAGCTGAGGGAGATGAAGCGCCGGAAAAGACGCCTAGAGAGCAGTTGGAGGGCGAGTCGCTCTGAGTCTGACCGAACACGAGTAAGAGACCATATTAGGACTTACTTAGTGGCAATAAGGGCAGAGAAGTGTTCTTATGTCACTGCCCTTATTGCGTCATCAGATAACCGCCCAGCCTCCCTGTTTAGGGTAACCCGCTCCCTCCTTCATCGGGAGGTGAGGGGGGACCCCTTGGAGGGAAGAGCTGAGGATTTTGTGCAATACCTGTATGACAAAATCGCTCAGATTCGGGAAGGCTTTAACTTCAATGAAGGCAGTCCAGCAGAAGTGGCTGAGGCCGGTCTTGAGACTACTATCTGGGCTGAGTTTGACTACGTGACACCTGATGACGTGGACAGGTTGCTGGGAGGTCTTAGAGCAACCACATGTTTATTGGACCTGTGTCCCTCCTGGTTGGTACTGGCCTCCAGTGAGGTGACGCGAGGCTGGCTCCAGGCAATTATCAACGCCTCGTTGAGTGAGGGTGTCTTCCCCGCCACCCTGAAAGAGGCGGTGGTGCGACCCCTCCTCAAGAAGCCCGCCTTGGACCCGGCTGTTCTATCTAATTACCGTCCTGTCTCCAACCTTCGCTTTGTTGCGAAGGTTGTTGAGAGTGTGGTTGCTCGACAGTTCCCTCAGCACCTGGAGGAATCATCGTACCTGGACCCGTTCCAGTCGGGCTTCAGGCCAGGTTACAGCACGGAAACAGCTTTGGTCGCATTGGTGGATGATCTCTGGCGGGCCCGGGACAGAGGTTGCTCCTCTATCCTGGTGCTATTGGACCTCTCAGCGGCTTTTGATACCATCGACCATGGTATCATGCTGCGCCGGCTGGCGGGGCTGGGTATAGGGGGCACCGTGTTTCGGTGGTTCTCTTCCTTCCTCTCTGGCCGTACACAGTTTGTGTTGACAGTGGGTCGGAGGTCGACCCCGAGGCCCCTTGATTGTGGGGTACCTCAGGGGTCGGTCCTCTCGCCCTTGTTGTTCAACATTTATGTGAAGCCGCTGGGTGAGATCATCCGAGGTTTTGGGGTGGAATTCCATCAGTACGCTGATGATACTCAGCTGTACATTTCCACCCCGAACCATCCAAATGAAGCTCTTGACGTGCTGACCCAGTGCCTGGAGGCCGTGCGGATCTGGATGGGGAAGAACGGTCTCAAGCTCAACCCCTCCAAGACCGAGTGGCTGTGGTTACCGTCGTCCCGGTACAACCAGCTGACTCCATCGCTGTCTATTGGGGGCGAGTCAGTGGCCCCCACGGGAAGGGCTCGCAACTTGGGAGTCCTCCTAGATTCACGGCTGTCCCTTGAGGACCATCTGACGGCCGTGGCCGGGAGGATGTTTTACCAGATTCGTCTGGTACGCCAGTTGCGCCCCTTCCTAGATAAGGACGCACTACGCACGGTCACCCATGCCTTCGTCACTTCCAGACTGGACTATTGTAATGCTCTCTACATGGGGCTCCCGTTGAAGTGCACGCGGAGGCTTCAACTGGCACAGAATGCGGCCGCACGGGTGGTAGTGGGGGCACCCTGGCGGGTACGAATGGCCCCTATCCTGCGCGAGCTGCACTGGTTGCTGGTGGCTTTCCGGGTGCGCTTCAAGGTACTGGTTACCACTTTTAAAGCGCTCCATGGCATAGGACCCAGTTATTTACAAGACCACCTTCTGCCAGTAAATACCTCCCATCGACCAGTTCTCTCCCACAGAGAGGGCCTCCTCAGGGTGCCATCGGCTAAGCAGTGTCGGCTGGTGGCGCCCAGGGGGAGAGCCTTTTCTGTGGGGGCACCGATGATGTGGAACGAGCTCCCCCCAGAACTCCGGACATGTCATGATCTCCGCACCTTCAGAAGAGAACTGAAGACTCATCTCTTCAATCAAGCCGGCCTGGCCTAGATCTCCTCGGGTTTTAAAATTTTTAAACAAGGCTGTTTGGGTTTTAGAATTGGGTTTTTAACAGGTTTTTAGCAACAGCCTTGTATTAATATTAATTTAATTATTTTTAAATATTTATTGTTTTTATGTTTTTATTCTGTTGTGAACCGCCCCGAGTCCTACGGGAGAGGGGCGGTATAAAAATGTAATAAGTAAATAAATAAATAAATAAATAAATAATGCTCAAATAACTTTTCTTTCTGAGTTTGTATTCGGGCCCTCTTCCTTCCCTGACACCATGTTCTAAGTGGTTGGCCTCAATAATTCCATGTTTTGTTGGGCAAAGTTTTGAATCTTCAACTAGTGGAGAATGTGGTTCCTCCCTTGATTTGTTGAGCAGATTGATAGTTTTGTATTCTGATATGCCTTCCCAGGCTATTTTCTGAGAAATGCAAAACATGGTTTCTAAGAGATTTAAATATCTTATTTTCTGAATATTGCAGGGAACATCAATGTCTGATTTAATTCCCTGACACCTAAAACTTTCTCATATGGCCCTGCTCCAGAAATGGGAATATGATCTTTTCACTAACAGCTCCAATAACTTGTCTAGCCTATGGCTTGGCATATCTCAGAAGAGTTTCTGGTGGTGGACCTTCTGAGGAAGCGGCTGCCACAAAGAAGAGGAAGTCAAGCTATTTTCCAAAGCGCCTGAAGGCAGGACAAGGAGCAACGGATATAAACTGATCAAAGAGAGAAGCAACCTGGAACTAAGAAGAAACTTCCTGACAGTTAGAATAATTAACCAGTGGAACAACCTGCCTCCAGAAGCGGTGAATGCTCCAACACTGGAAGTTTTTAAGAAGAGACTGGACAGCTATTTGTCTGAAATGGTAACAGGGTTTCCTGCCTGAGCAGGGGTTTGGACTAGATGACCTCCAAGGTCTCTTCCAACTTTATTATTATTATTATTATTATTATTATTATTATTATTATTATTATTATTATTATTATTATTATTATTATTATTATTATTATTATTATTACTATTATTATTACTATTATTATTATTATTATTATTATTATTGTTGTTGTTGTTGTTGTTGTTGTTGTTATTGTTGTTGTTATTATTATTATTACTGTTATGTCCTTTTTTTCTACCGTAGCTCTTCATTTTAGTTACTGTACTATGTCTGTTTCTTCATTTATTTAATTATTACCTTTTTATGCTGCCCATGCACCCTACAAGGTTACTCTGGAAGGCTTACAGGCTGTAAAACAAGTAACAAATAGTTAAAAGATTAGAACAACAAAAAGTTAAAATATTAAGAACTATATACTAAAAGCAATGTCATGGTTCCGACAGATGAAAGTCTTCAAAGAACTTCGAGGCATTGTTTACCTTAAAGAATCTTTATTTGAGAAGCATAGCATCGGTACTTACATAGTGGAAGCCAGAATCTGGATTCCCCTCCCCTGAGCAAATAGTATCAAAGCACAATTCCCTCCTCTAATTTACAGTCATAAATCACATTCTCCAATTAGTTTGAAATGTAGGTTTTCCCTCCTGTTCTCCAACCCGCCATTTTGTATCATCTCTTATTTCAAAAGCCCTGAGTTCACACACTATTAGAATATAGTTATGTCTAACTAACTCCTATCACATTCCTCCTCCTCCCCCAGTATCATCTAATTCTAAGAGTAAAGCATAAGAAAGAAAAAGACTGCATCTTCATATGTTGTCAAAGCAAGAACATCCAATGTTAGCAGCATTGACATCCGAACTAAGAATGTCAAGAGCCGGAAAGGACAGAGATCAGGTCTTCCTACCTTGTTAGCCACGTCCAGTGGTGAGTGCCCCTTTGGGGCACCAGACCAACTAGCAAACCCAGGTTTTTATACCCTTCAAGATTGCCAAAAGGGTGGGAGCAATTCTCACCTCCAGTGGTAGAATGTTCTACGGGGATGGGACCACAGCAGAAAAAACTCTTCTTGACTCCAACTGCTTCAGTTCCTTAGCAGATGGGATCTTTAACAGGCCTCTTCAACTCATGTGAGTGGGGCAAGCTTGTCCCATCAGGGAAAGATGGGTCTTCAGCTGTCCCAGGCCCATGTATTAGTTGGTTGATTTCCATGGAATTTCTTCATTTTTATTATTCTGTAAAATGTATTTATGTTTGTCCATTCACTCCCGCTTTTCTCTTCAAAACAGCTATGTAGAGCTAAACCTATGCAAAGAAATCTGCTTTAAGCATCCTGAGATACCTACCCCTCTGTTCTGGAAAGCAGTACAATGAAGGGTAAATATTCTCGACTGATGTGGATGTACCTTGGAAACGTTCATGTGAACAGTACTGTGAAACGTGCAATAAGAATAAAGACTAGAAACAGCTCTGTGTTAGGATGTCACCAGAATACTGGATGTCCCTGGAAAAGGCACATTTGTAGAAGCTGGAATAGTTACCCTTAAGTGTGATATGTTGTTCCTGATGGGTCTATTAATCTCTCACTTCTGAGTGTTCCATTTAATTTGATGCTGCACTTAGGAAAGCCAGAAAAAATTAAGCTAGATAGATGCCATTGCTCTAAAGGAAACAGCAGGGTTAGAAAACTCTAGCATGAAAGGTGTTCCCGTATGCATTTTTCCCCAAACAAACTCTTGAATCTCTTCAGTGGAGCTAATCAAGTAGAACATAGAACACAGCATGAGTCGGAAAGGACCTTGGAGGTCATCTAGTCCAACCCCCTGCTCAGGCAGGAAACCCTATACCATTTCAGACAAATGGCTGTCCAGTATCTTCTTAAAGGCTTCCAGTGATGGAGCACCCAGAACTGTTGGAGGCAAGTCGTTCCACTGGTTAATTTTTCTCACTGTTAGGAACTTTCTCCTTAGCTCTAGGTTGCTTCTCTCCTTCATTAGTTTTCATTCACCGTTTCTTGTCTTGCCTTTGGAAAATAAGCTGAAAGTAGTACAACTGTACCCTATGATATTGTGCAGATTGTTTTGATGGGTTAAATGGAAGTGTGCACAGAATTCCACTTTAGCTTTTTAATTATGTTTCTTGGACTTTCAAATTTTTGAGCAGTTAAAAGTGATTGCTAGCATGCTCCTTGTAAAGGTTTTTATTGAGTTTTATGGGGTTAGGCAAGGGATAGGACCAGGATAGGAATTAAGGATTGGGGTGGGGTTAGGATCGGGATTGGGGTTGGGACAGGATTGGGAACAATATTGGGGTTGCCCCCCAATAACATTTTCACACTTTAGCAACCAGACTATTGCCCGGGTACATATGCTCAGCTAACATTAATTAATACAATAGTAAATAGCTGTAGTGAATATGATAAACAGTAATCATAAACAATACCAACTGGACAATGCATATCATTCTTCTTGCTAATATATATTCAAAATAACATATCACATTCATTTCTCACTTGTTCGTTTTCCTAACCATTGGTAAAATTTGATTTGATTGATTTGATTTTATTAGACTTATATGCCACCCTTCTCCCAAGACTCAGGGCGGCTCATAACAAAAATACAAGTATAACATAAAATCAATTAAAACTACCAATTCACAATGTAAAAACCAGGCAATCAATTTCACTCATACAACACACAGTCACAATCAGAGGCCCAGGGGCAGAGCACAACTCACACGCCCCAAACCTGTCTGCATAAGTGTGCTTTCAAGAGTTTTTGGAAAGCTAGGAGGGAGGGAGCAGTACGAACCTCTGAGGGAAGCTGGTTCCAGAGGGCTGGGGCAGCAACAGAGAAGGCCCTTGCCCTAGGCCCCGCCAGATGACATTGCCTAACAGACGGGACCTGTAGGAGGCCAACCCTATGTGCCCTAACCGGTTGCTGGGATTCATGTATCCCACATATTTCATATAATGAAAATAATGGAACCATATATGATAAAGAAGTGAGTCCTACACCATGATGTATTCTCATTGGGGAATCATCTCCTATGTCAGGAACTCAGGGAGCATATTCACAATCGATCCATTTGATCGATTCTCAATATGCATCCATGTAACTCTGGAATGGAAGGAAATGTGAGACCTTGAATAGAATAGATCAGAGCTAGAAGGGACCTTGGAGGTCTTCTAGTCCAGCCCGCCACTCGAGCAGGAACACCTATACCATTTCAGACAAATGGCTGTCCAATCTCTTCTTAAAAATCTCCAGTGATGGAGCACCCACAATTTCTGGAGGCAAGCTGTTCCACTGGTTAATTGTCCCCATCTACTGGTACACAGAAAGAGGATGAAATTCAATGGATGGCTACCAAAAGCAAAGTAAGTCTTAGAAGGCAATAATTCAGCATGATTAATAGATAAATCAATACAATAAAATCAACTGCTAGGAAGGACCTTTTAAAAGACTATCAGACTCTAGAGATGGTTTGGATAAGAAAAAAACTACTGTCAGTAATAACACTACCTGTGTTGTAAGGTAACAGTACACAATAGTCCTCAACTTATGACCACAACTGAGCCCATGATCTCCATTGTTAAGTGAGGCAGTTGTTAAGTGAGTTTTGCCCCACTTTACAACCTTTCTTGCCACAGTTGCTAAGCAAATCACTGCAGTTGTTAAATCAGTTACATGGTTGTTAAGAGAGTTGACTTTGACTTTGACTTGACTTGACTTGACTTGACTTGATTTTGACTTGACTTGACTTGACTTGACTTGACTTGATTTTGACTTGACTTGACTTGATTTTGACTTTGCTTGTCAGGAGATCGCAAAAGGGAATCACATGAGCCCAGGATACAGCAACCGTCATAAATACAGGCCAGTTGCCATGCATCCGATTTTTTTTTAATCCAAGGTTTTTATTAATTTTCCAATATTGCATTTACATATTTGAAAAGTAGCTTGGCAGTTGAGCATCGTGATTCCATTACATTTAAATATCATCAGTACAAATCTCAAAGTATTTCAACAACAAAATTCCCTCTCTTTCTCCCATAAGATCTACTGTCGTATTCAGATCAATACAGTTCTTATTCTATCAATCAAACAAAAAAAATGCCTTTCTAATATTCATTAATAATCTTCCGTCTATACATATCTTGATTAATTTGACATTTCATCTTTTAGACAATAACCTAATAAGTTTTTCTTAAGTTTAATTTTGCATTAATATTTAAATTTAACGTTTAATCTTTATCATTTCCAGATTTTAAATGATCCCAGATTCTCAGTCTTCTCTCTCATATTTACGACTAATAATTTTCTTTTCCTTTTTTCTACTTCTTTCCTTTCTTCCTTTCCAGAAAAAGAGAAAGCAAATATACAAATTTAATTATTAGTATTTATACTTCTATTTAACCTGTATCTCAACTCATGACAATATCTTAAATTCAAATCTTAATTATCTATAAACATTCAAACTTTTAGCAGATCAGTAACCTGGTAATTGATTTTCCCTTAATATTTTAATTTAACATTTAATATTTATCTTTTTTCCAAATTTTAATTAAACACAATTCCTTTGTCAAATTCCACATATGATCTAATATTTAAAATACAGACCTTATATGTAAAATCTATCATATATCTTAACAAACCAATAAGACAATATAATATTCTTGTTTCGATATTTATACATCCAAATTTTGATCACATAACCATGGGGATGGTCGTAAGTGTGAAAAATGGTTGTAAGTCACCTTTTTTGAGTGCCTGTTGCAACTTCTAACAGTCACTAAAAGAATGATTACAAGTCGAGGACTAATTGTAATAGAATTTTGCAATCTCTCTCCTCCTCGCCTTTACAGTCCAATAAACTAGGGGGGTGGTCCCTTCTGAGGTTTTTGCCACAACCCCATTGTTTAGGCTGAAATACTCATAGAGTTAATTGCAAAAGTTTGGGTCAATCCCTGACTGAGTCAGATGGCTTCACACTATTGCTGTTATTTGGGGGTGGGGGACTTAGGAAGAACTCATTCTTTGAAGACCACCTTGAAAAGGCGGGTATAAATAACATAAATATTAACAGCACTTAGATTTATATGCTGCTATACAGTCCTCTCTGAGCAGTTTACAGAGTCAACCTGACTCCTCATTTTACTGACCTCGGAAGGATGGAGGGCTGAGTTAACCTCGAGCCGGTCAGGATCGAACTCCTGGCAGTGAGCAGAGTTAGCCTACAATACTGCATTCTAACTGCTGTTTCCTCCTCAATCTCTAGCTTTGGAACAACTCAATAATTCATTTGTTTGTTTCTTTTTCACAGAATGAGGTTAAATTAAAGGTTAGCAGAGTTTGGAGATAGAATTTGCTAAATTTCATGGGACACCTATATAAATTTTTTGAACAGTATCAGATTATTAAATCTGATAAATGTATAAAGTGGGGAAATTGCTTTCAATAGATATGCTCCTTCTTAAATGAATTGGATGGATGGATGGATGGATGGATGGATGGATGGATGGATGGATGGATGGATGGAGATGAGAGAGAGAGAGAGAGAGAGAGAGAGAGAGAGAGAGAGAGAGAGAGAGAGAGAGAGAGAGAGAGATGACAGACAGACAGACAGACAGACAGACAGACAGACAGACAGAGAGATATGCCAAGCAATGGTTTGAAACAGTTTGCCCATGTGATTCTCAAGAGTTTAGCTCAGCTCAAATGAGAGTTTATTCTTAGAGATGATCTAATATAATAGAGACAATGGTGTTCTTTGGTTGATTGTCCACAGCATCTGCCTATCAGAGGTGGATTGTTTTGCTTTTTTTTTATCTGCACAGCTAACAGTCATCAACAGATCATTCCTATATGAAACCAGAAGGTCCATTTAGCCATAACGTTGATGGACATATGCCACATGTGTGTCTCCAAGTCTGATTACTTGTGATAGTGAGAGTCCTAATTATGTGCTCTTTAAGGAAATGCTTTTTTTTTTTAATTGTCCTGGCCAGCTTCATCTCAGATGAAGATTTATACAGAAAAAGAGCCTCTGTGTGCAGATGTCCAGCTTCATCTAAACCAGCGGTTCTCAATCTGTGGGTCTCCAAACAACACAGTCTGCCATTTTCCCCCTTTTCCTTAGCTGTGCTACTCCCTCTTATTCTATTGGCTTTTGAAAGCCAATAGAATAGACTCTCTTGAATAGAGTCTAATTCTATTGGCTTTCAAAAACCAATAGGAATTGTCCAGGCTGTCTCTGCCCTGCTGAGCCCGCCAAAAGTCCCAGTCTGCAAACAGTGCTGCAAGTTGTCTGCAGCGAAGGCGAGCTCTCCGGAAGTTTCCACCCCTCACTGCTGAGCAACTACTAAAAATGTAAGTAAAAGAGGGCCAGGGGTGGGAGGTGGGAGGCCGGCGGGCGCAGGGAGGGTTTTTGGCGCACGTGGGGGCCAGCAGGTGCCTTACCTCCCTTGGCTGGGCCAGCTGGTGGCCCAGCCAGTGGTCGCCCTGCACTGTTGCTGCCGCTTGCCGCGGCTGCCCAGGAGTGACTGGGCCTGCCTGCTGCCGCCCCGAACAGGCAGTGGCCAAAGTAAGGCTAGCGGGGCAGCAGCGGGCACAGGGAGGGTTGCTGGCATGCGTGGGGCCCGGCGGGTGCCTTATCTCCCTTGGGCTGGGCCAGCTGGTGGCCCAGCCGGTGGTCACCCTGCACCGTCGCTGCCCCTTGCCAGCTATGCCTCGGCCGGCGCAGGGGGCAGCACCATGCATGTGTGGCGCTCCCGGGCAGGGAAACACAGGTAGTCCTCGACTTATGACCGGTTAGGGATCACGGCATTAAAAAGGTTGAGAACCACTGATCTAAACTGAAATCACTGCCATCAAAATACTTTAGATCATAGAAGTGTGGGACTTCTAGGCTGTCCACAATTGCTTCTCTGGGTGCTTTTATTTCCCAGAATTTCGTTATAACATAACTTGGCCTCCTACAAACAAGACGGATTAATGCAGATAGGGGATAGGAGGAGGGGATCAAATCAACAAACTGGCATTCTCCTTCTCTCTCAGTAGGTCACTTCAAGAGCTGAAATGGGTGACACATTGCAAAAGAAGGTTAATGTGCCTTTTATTATGCATTGAGTATTTGAAAGCATCTGAAATAATAGAGCATTAGATAAGGTGTTTTGTGGGGGGCTTTGCCTAATAGATTCTGCAGAATTTCATCTTACCCATCTAGGATTCACGCATTCCTGCCGCAACTCATTGGTATGGCATTCAGAGAGCTTCTGTTATCCAAAGTTGATCAGAAGACAATTTCATCTGAACTCTTGCCCACTCCTCCAAAAACTCATAAGTAGATACATTCTTCATTGAGCTTCTGATGTCTCTCTTTCACAAAAGTGAGATTAATGACTACAGCATGGTTGTCCAACCTTTAGGCTTTGCTTGGCCCACATTGCTTTAGTCTATTAGCATGTACCAATATTTGTGTTGCTGTATTTTGGAACATTTACAAAGACTCTTCAAACATGTCCCTAGTTGAGAGTTTATTGGGGTAATACAATATAAATCTAACAAAGGCATTCCTTCTAGTTCTTCTGCCATTAATCATTAAGCAGAATGACTTGTCTGAAAACTAGATCTGAAACCCAGTTTTGGGATTGATTCAAATAAGTATTAGTACTGCTTTATAAAACCCTAGTAAGACCACACCTGGAATACTGCAGCCAACTTTGGTCACCATATCACAAAAAAGATGTTGAGAGTTTAGGGAAAAAAAATCAGAGAAGAGCAACTAAGATGATCAAAGACCTGGAGACTAAAATATATGAAGAACAGCTGCAGGACTTGGGTTTGGCTAGTCTAAAGAAAAGAAATAGGGGAGACACAATAGCAGGGTTCCAGTATCTGAGGGGCTGCCCCAAAGAAGAGGGGGTCACGTTATTCTCCAAAGTACCAGAGGGAAGGATGAGAAACAATGGTTGGAAACTGAACAAAGAGAGAAGCAACCTGGAATTAAAGAGAAACTTCCTGACAGTGAGAACAATAATCAATGGAACAGCTTACCCCCAGAAATTGTGGGTGCTCCATCACTGGAGATTTTTAAAAAGAGACTAGACAATTATCTGACTGAGATGGTATAAGACCTCCTGTTTGAGCAGGGGGGTGGACTAGAAGACCTCCAAGGTCCCTTCCAGCTCTATTCTATTCTATTCTATTCTATTCTATTCTATTCTATTCTATTCTATTCTATTCTATTCTATTCTATTCTATTCTATTCTATTCTATTCTATTCTGGTGCTCTTGTGAACAACCTGACCCCCTGTTCTTTGTGGCAGCCCCTCATACACTGGAACACTGCTATCATGTCTCCCCTATTTCTTCTTTTCTTTAGACTAGCCAAACCCAAGCCCTGTAGCCGTTCTTCATATGTTTTGGTCTCCAGGCCTTGGATCACCTTAGTTGCTCTTCTCTGAATTTTTTTCCAAACTCTCAACATCTTTTTTGCGATATGGTGACCAAAATTGGCTGCAGTATTCCAGGTGTGGTCTTACTAGGGCTTTGTAAAGCGGTACTAGTACTTTGCGTGATCTTGATTCTATGCCTCTGTTTATGCAACCCAGGATTGTATTAGCTTTTTTGGTTGCTGCTGCATAGTGCTGGCTCATAGTCAAGTGATCGTCCACTGGGACTCCAAAACAAATGCAAAAAAAAAAAAAAAAGGCAAAAAAGGCATGTGCAACACAGATGTTTTCATCTATTCAATTTCTACACCTACGTTTGGAGGAATGCACATGAAACTTTTGGAAAATGTTTGTTCATGCACGCTTTTTTTAAAAAAAAAACACCTGCAAACCAATAGGATTACCAGAAATTAAAAAAAGTGAGACAAAAGGAAGAAAATAAAAGCGGGGGGGGGAGTGATTTTGTCCTATTTATCTGTTCTTAGCTTTGCAAAATGCTATTTTCATCCCATTGTTTCCTACTTTGCAGCATGGGGATTATTAAGAGGAATAATAAAATAAAATAGAACCTTGTTTTACAAGGTAGTTCCTAGGACTGCGAAACAGCATTATCCATAAAGGATATACTTACCCTCCAAAGAAATGCAAAATACACTCTGCAGAGATTTTTTTTCCTTTTTCCTGTCTTTTTTCCATTTGTTAAACAAAAGTATCCCTCCCTACAACTGAAGTATCTCCATTAAATTGGATGGTGTCAGGGCAGTGGTGGGATTCAACCAGTTCGCACCACTTCGCCAGAACTGGTAGCTAATTTTTTTTGTTGCCCAGGCCCAGAACGGACTTCCGGAAGTGTCATCCACCCAAAGAACTGGTTGTTCACATACTTGAATCCCACCACTGTGTCAGGGGGGTACCAGTCTTGGCAGCTAACCATTTCAAATTCATTTGACAATTCCCAAACATTAAGTACATTATTAATAAGTTCTTTCATGCCATATGTAAAAATGGAAAGAACTATTCTTTAGATGCTCAGCAGTGACAGCTACCTCCATAATTTAAATGCTGGTCAATGTTGCTGGGATATTATTATTTTTTTCCCCCATGAAACATGTGTATTTAACTTTCACAGCATGCCGGAAAGCTTTTAAAGCACCATCACGCTGATGTTAAAATAATAAGGTCCACCGGTTTGGCAATATGATTGCTTTTTTTATTGCTCACTTTGTGTCTTAATTTCAAAGGTTATGGCTTTTAAAACAGCCGACTGGCTGTTCCTCTCTCTGAATCCAAGCTGTGCCTTGGATGGATGGAAGGGAAGGTGAAATAGAGGGGCAGAATAGCTCCTATGCTAATAGGGTAATCATCCCTCATAACCCTGGATTTTATTTTTAGCCTAGAATCCTTCCCTTCCCTTTCTTTTATTTCTGCCGTCTTCTCCCTCCTGTAGCGGTTCAGCCCTAGGACTTGCAGAAACCACTCAGCAATCAATCTGGCCAGTTGTGGGTTTAAAAATTCCTTTCAGAAATGAAAGAGAAGCTGAGTCGCAAAGTATAATTATGGCTATTTGCAATGGCCTCCTCTCGGCATTGCAGACCTTCAGAAGAGGAAGGTGCTTTTCGCGACCCTTGGTGATCTGTGGAGTGAAGCCTTCTGCATGGATGCCCTTGCAAGATTTGCTTGATGATAGATATAGAAAGCTCTTTCGCCCTCACAAGCCATTCTCTTGTGGAGGTGGCACGACAGAGTGAACTGGAAATAGCTCTATGAAGATTCTCAGTCATCCAGTCATGATTTTTTTTTCTCAAAAAGCAACTGGACTTTGAAGACATTTTGCTTCTTGTCCAGAAGCTTCTTCAGGTCTTCAGAATGGTCTTCAAGGGAAAACAAAGACACAAAATCCAGTTGCCTTTTGAAAAAAGATGTCTTTGGATGAACTGGAAATACTTGTAGAGATCAGTCAAGTTGACTGTGTCAACCTCATTCTGCTTTCCTCTTTCCAGGTGAAAAAGTTGTGATGCCTAACAGACAAGATCAATTACTCAAGCCAGACTCTAAGGAGTGTTGAATACAGATTGAGGGGGAAAAAAATCAACACTTGACAATCCATTGGTTCATTTTCTTGGCCATCCATGGTATCCTCAAGAGTTTGTATCAACATGTAATTTCAGAAGTATTAATATAATACTCTTTCTATTCTTCAGACTCCAATTTGTCCTTGGGAAACTATTGCTTGCACAATTTCTGATGTTTGTAACACACCCCGAAATTTTAAAAGATGATATAGATTGAACATTGAAAATTCAGTGTTAGTTTCCTTGAATTCAATAACGCTTGCTTGAGAGGAAAGATAGAGTCTGTGTTACATTTATATTCTTGTGATGAATGCTTTGGCTGCATAGACTTCCAATCCTGCATTTGGCAACTCTGTGTAAAAACCTTATGTTCATTCACGTTGCTCTCTCACATAAATCAGGGCCCTGAACATATCATTGATGGGGTTGCTATTGAAATAATTATTCTTCTTTGCTGGGAATCCAGATGACCCGACAGTTCGAATTCTGCTTTCTGAAAATTGGAATACATGTATTCTGAGGTCTCCTAAACCATATATAAATATGGCTCTTATAGTTAGGAAATCATCTTAAAACATAATTTAGGATTCACACGGAACCCTTCAGTGTTATCTTGACTTTTGGATTCATCCAAAGCAACGTATTTCATTAGCATCTTGGACACAACAAGAATCATACCTTGAGCAATACGGTTAGAAGAAATTCTGGTCCCATCTGAGCCGAGTATTCCAAAGAGCATAGGACAACTGCTTGAAGCAAAGGTGAAGTTTATTGGACAGCAAACCAGACAATTAGCAATTGAAGATGATCACGGATTAAAAGAAAATAAAATTACCTACATTTATAGATAGGTACCTCTGTTTTTCAGAAAGTGCACGAACATTGTCTGCCTCCTGTGAAGCTTGCGGGGTTTAGTAGCATGAAAATGTGGCTTCTCACCCTGCAAGAATCTTCACCTTTGGAAAATCCAGGGGGTGATCTTGGATGATGGGTTTGGACTATTTTGACTGTGAAGATTTTCATATCTTAAAGGGATTTTCCTTAGCTTTAATTAGGTGGCAGGCCAAATTAAATTTCAGCCTAGGTCTCAGAATCAGCAGAAAGTCTTAAGTAGGCTTTTGTTTTATTGTCTCAGATTCACTGATGAATTAGGGATAGATGAGGTTACCAAATAACATAGATGGAAAAAGGGTGTTATTGTAAGAAAAGGAGTGGCGGAAACTAGTGGTGGAGTTCAAAGAGGAATCAACCTAGAATCCCTACATAGCAGCAAGTGAACTGAGTGTCTATGGAGATTCTAACCATCAGGGTTGTCCAAAGGTGCTTTTCAAAAGGCAACTGGATTTTGTTCTTTTCTTGAAAATGTTTCCCTTCTCATCCAAGAAGCTTCTTTGCTCAACAGTAGCAATTGTGAGAGGGATCTCGGAGTCGTAGTGGACAATCACTTAAATATGAGCCAGCAGTGTGCTGCAGCTGCCAAAAAAGCCAACACAGTGCTGGGCTGCATTAACAGAGGGGTAGCATCAAGATCATGTGAAGTGTTAATACCACTTTACAATGCCTTCATAAGGCCACACTTGGAATCCTGCATCCAGTTTTTGTCACCACGATGTAAAAAAGATGCTGAGACTCTAGAAAGAGTACAGAGAAGAGCAAAAAAGATGATTAGGGGACTGGAGGCTAAAACATATAAGGAACGGTTGCTGGAATTGGGTATGTCTAGTTTAATGAAGAGAAGGACAAGGGGGGACATGATAGCAGTGTTCCAATATCTCAGGGGTTGCCACAAAGAAGAGGGAGTCAAGCTAGTCTCTAAAGCACCTGAGGGCAGGACAAGAAGCAACGGGTGGAAACTAACCAAAGAGAGAAGCAACCTAGAACTAAAGAGAAACTTCCTGACAGTGAGAACAATTAACCAGTGGAACAACCTGCCTCCAGAAGTGGTGAATGCTCCAACACTGGAGGTTTTTAAGAAGAGACTGGACAACCATTTGTCCAAAATGGTATAGGGTTTTCTGCTTGAGCAGGGGGTTGGACTAGATGACTTCCAAGGTCCCTTCCAACTTTATTATTATTACTATTATTATTATTATTATTATTATTATTATTATTATTATTATTATTATTATTATTATTATTATTATTATTATTATTATTATTATTATTATTATTATTATTGTTGTTGTTGTTGTTGCTGTTGCTGCAGTGGTGCTGGTGGTTGTTTTGAAAAGCACCTTTGGGACAAGCGAACTGAATCTAACTTCTCTTGAATTCTGTTGACCCTTATCTAACACCAAACAGGTTCTAACTATTAGTTGAGAAGATTCTTGTACATAGGCAAGATTAGCAATAAATAAGTTTATTTATAAATCAATTTAATTGGACCTTCATGTGTGGACTTGATCTTTCACCCTGACAGTCATAGAGATGTTTCTTTCCACAATACTTTGAAGATATTCATCTTATTCAGATGACTTCTGCAGTCAACTCTACAAATAATGTATACATAGTTTTGGCTGAGTTTGTCCTTCTGCTGATCAAATCATGTCAAGTCTTTATTATGGTCAAAGATCAGCAGAATGCTTCTGATAAGAACTAGAAGCAAAACACTGTCTTAAAAATTGTGAAGAGTGTGCTTTCAATGCCAAATACTTTAAAATATATGTCCTGACACTACACTTTTTGTGATTTTTTTTTGTGGGGGAGAGAACTCTGTTGCTGTGTATTGCTGGGTCTATTCCTTTCATGGAAAAATGTAACTTTGCAGAATCCTCTCACAGACAAAAGACAGGGAGAGTCCAGGCAAAACATTTAAAGACACAGGCAAGTATTTTATTTCCTCTCTTTTTTACAATTAAGCATTTCCTTTTAACATTTAAATTGGAACATTTGGCTCCGAGCAACCTGTGCAGCATGCAAAAAGATCACATTCCTTAAAAACAACCTGCCTTTAAAGATACAGAAGGAAGATAATAACGGTGAGGATCTCAACCTTGAATCCCAAATGGGTTCAAAGATTCAGTAAAAGGCTGCATCCAGGTTGGCGAGCCGTGCTTTATTGCTATTGATGTAGCCCTGTCTTTTAGATCAGTCCCCAAGTGAACCTCAGAAAGTGGGTCAGAAGCATTGCTAGCCAAAAAAGAAAAGCAAAAAATAAAAATAAAAATAAGGAAATGCTGAAGCAAAGGAAGAATCTGATACAGAAACCTTACTTCTAAGTACAGGTAGTTCTCGGCTTAACGAGCACAAGTGAACCCCTAATTTTTTGTTGTTAAGTGAGAATTTGTTAAGCGTGTTGGGTTCCATTTTATGACATTTCCTGCCACAGTTGTTAAGTGAAGTTAGTGAGCCGGTTGTTAAGTGAATCTGGCTTCCCCACTGACTTTGCTTATCAGAAAATCACCAAAGGGGATCACATGACCCTGGTCGTAAGTATGAACCAGTTGCCAAACATCTGAATTTTGACCACATGATCATGGGAATCCTGCAAAGGTTGTCCCTGTGAAAAACCATCATGGGTCCTTTTTTTCCAGTGCCGTTATAACTTTAAACAGTCACTAAATGAACTGTTATAAGCTGAGGACTAGATATACAACAAATTTATGCTGTTCTCTGAGTACATACAACATGAGATCCTGACAGCCACAGTTTCTCCCTATTATGCAGCTTTTATATTTGTTGTTGTTGTTAGTTGCAAAGACATGCCCGACCCATCACGACCCCATGGACAACGTTCCTCCAGGCCTTCCTGTCCTCTGTCATCTTCTGGAGTCCATTTAAGCTCACACCTACTGCTTCAGTGACTCCATCCAGCCACTTCGTTCTCTGTCGTCCCCTTTTTCTATTGCCCTCCATCTTTCCCAGCATTAGGCTCTTCTCCAGTGAGTCCTTCCTTCTCATTAGGTGGCCAAAGTACTTGAGTTTCATCTTCAGGATCTGGCCTTCTAAAGAGCAGTCGGGGTTGATCTCCTCTAGGATTGACCAGTTTGATCGCCTTGCAGTCCAGGGGACTCGCAGGAGTCTTCTCCAGCACCAGAGTTCAAAGGCCTCAATTCTTTGGCGCTCAGCCTTTCTTAGGGTCCAATTTTTTATATACCTTTTTTTTTTAAAAAAAGGAAGAAGGATGGTCCCAAAGACGCTTTTTTTCTAAAAGGCAAGTGAACTTTCTTGTTTGTTTGTTTGTTTGTTTTTTCTTTGAAAATGTTTCATTGAACTGAAGAAGCTTCTTGGATGAGAAGCGAAACATTTTCAAAGGAAAAAAAAACAACAACAACAAAATCCAGTTGCCTTCTGAGAACCATGCCCTGAGAATGATTTGAGAATCTCCATAGATCCGAGGAAGGAATGAGATTCACATCTTAATGTGAAATATTCTGGCAATGGCACCATCTAGTTTTACCCCATCGTTTTTGGGAATTTGAAATAATAAAGGAAAGAGTGCAGAATCGGGCTGCTTTCTTAGAATCCTAGGGCTGGGTGGGACCTTAGAGGTGTAGCAGTCCAACCCCTTCCCCAAGGCAGGTCTTCTTGTAACGACCTGGACAAATGGTTGTCCTATCTCTTCTTGAAAACCTCCAGTGATGGAGCACCCACCCTGAGAGGGTTAAGGTGTCCCCCAGTTTAATAGTTCTCACTGTTAGGAAATTCCTCCTTAATTCCAGGTTGAATCTCTCTCTGACAAGCTTTCATCCATTGCCCTCTTATCCTGCCCGTTAGGTGTTATGTCTTATCAGCTAACTCAACTGTTTTCTTAAGCCCTTATATTTATTCATTTTATTTTCTAAATTGACCCCCTGCATACCCATGCTCTCCTCTTTGCGTTCAACTGTACATAATTAGTACACTCACGGAAATCTCCTTCAGTGGAGTGTAAAGTTCAATACAGCCATCAACCATAAGTAGGGTGAAAGCCAATAGCGATGCATATGAAAGTTCACGATGCATCCACCTCAGAGTGACTGAACAAAGCTATTTATTCCCCCCAGTGCTTAAGGAATTGTGTTATTTTAAGAGTATGTGCCTAGGTGGGTGAGGAAAGCAAAATGTGGTAGGAACAAAACTGGTTTTCCAGCATATTAATTGACGGCAAAGGAAGAACGTGGGTCAGTTTTCAGAATAAAAACTGGGTAACCATTGTGCCCATTCAGAGCACAAGAGGTAGAAAATCTCACTGCTGATTGAATGGGCCTCTTATGTTTATTGTGTTTCCTGCTGAGTTGGAATCAAATGGAACAGTAAAGGAAAGCCAGGGAAAAGGAGGACCAAGTTGACAGCAGGGAATCTGTCAACCATCCTGTTGGCATATGCAGCAACAGAAGCTCCTGGAGAAAGTATAGATCCTGATAGATCCATATAGGAACAGTAGAAGCAAAGTCTATGGAGATTCTCCATCATCCAGGTCATGGTTGTCCCAAAGGTGCTGTCAACGATCCTACTGGGGCCTTGAGTAAGGAAGGACACGAAGACAACTCGACTCAGGCAGCAGTGGTTTACTTTAAGGCAAATGTTGGCATCAGCAGAGACCTACAGCCTCAAGGCTCTTTGCTATACAAAGTTCGCGCTGGGAGCAGCCACTTCCCAGTGCAGTTTAAATACATTTGTGTTAGTGCTACCCACACCCTCCATCCAATTAACTAGTCACCACACCCCTACCCAACAAACCACAACCCACCCATCAATTATCCCACAATCCCACCCTCCTATCACCCAACCAGCACCCGGTCATAATTAAATGCAGCAGCTGATCCAGCTTAACCCTCTCCCTCGTGTTTGTCTGCAGGATGGTTGTTACTTCTGAGACGCCCCGCCCCGACAGTGTGCTCTCCGGTTTGTGGCCCATCAGCTGTTCGGCGGCTCAAACTCCCTCTGCATGGGCATGGCTCCCTATGCCTCCCGTCAACTGTTCATCGGCTGTTCTGTGCGGGCGCGGCTTTCTAGGCCTTCCAGCAACTGCCTGTCAGCTGTTTAGCAGCCCAAACACCCCAATGGAGTATCACAGCTCGCGCTCCCTCATTGAGACGATGAGCTGCCTTGGACCCAGTGCTGGTTGTCCTCTTCCTCCACCGTGCTGTCCTTTACCTTCCCCCCCTCTTGTATGTCAAGCCCGGGAGTGTTTTTTAAGAGGCAACTGGACTTTCTTGTTTTTCTTTGAAGATGTTTCGCTTCTCGTCCAAGAAACGTCTTCAGTTTGACCCTATACCATTTTAGACAAGTGCAGGTTCAGTCTCTTCTTAAAAGCCTCCAGTGACGAAGCACCCAGAACTTCTGAAGGTAAGACATTCCGCTAGTGAATCATTCTCACCGTTAGGACATTCCTCCTTAGTTCTAGGTCGTTTCTCTCCTCGGTTAGTTTCCATCCTTCATTTCTTGTCTTGCCTTCCGGTGCTTTGGAAAATAGGTTGATCCTCTCTTCTTTGGGGCAGCCCCTCAAATATTGGGACACCGTTATCGTGTTTGTCCTTCTTTTCACTAGACTAGCCATATCCAATTCGTGCAACCGTTCTTCATATGTTTTAGTCTCTAGGCCAGCAGCTCCCAACCTTTCTATACCCCTTCGGATATATTCTCGCACCCCTTACAAAAGTTTGAAATAATGGCAACGAATTATGCATATACACTATACTTTTGAAAACCCAGGTTTTTGCAGCCCCTGGAATATCGTCTCGCACCCCAGGTTGGGAGCCGCTGCTGTAGACTTTGAATCACCTAACTTGCTCATCTCTGCACTCTTTTCAAAGTCTGAACATCTTTCCCTCTTGAGAGTTTTGAGACTGAGGTTTTCTCTGCCCCACAGTCTGCTATACTTCATACATAGGTTCACCCAAAGTTCTCAGCTTCTAGGAAGAATTGCCTTTCATCACACTGAATGTGAGGTTATTGGTGGTGACCCTGGTGTCTCCTTATGTCTTCACGACCTAAATACAGCACCAATTCCATAATCAGAATCCTTCAAATCAACCTGTTTCTAAACATGGACCATTCTTCCTCATTTCCTACTCTTATTCTTTTGATTTTCACAGCCAACTTATCAGTCTGTTTGTAATGTGTTTCTGCTCCAGGGCATTATTATAATATGCAACTATGAAAATAATATAGCTATAAATTATTGCACTAACATTCCAGTCATCAACACTGAAAGGTTTCTGGAAAGACAAAATATTGGTATGCTTGTATTTTGTAAAGAATACATTCCAGTAGCGAAACAGCCAGGTACAAAAATAGTCAGGGAAAGAGGGAGTCATACTAGCAATAGTTGCATTTAACAGCACATAAAATCTACTTGCTATTTGTTTATAGAATACAGTAGAGTAGAGTAGAGTAGAGTAGAGTAGAGTAGAGTAGAGTAGAGTAGAGTAGAGTAGAGTAGAGTAGAGTAGAGTAGAGTAGAGTAGAGTAGAGTAGAGTAGAATACAATAGAATAGAATAGAATAGAACAGAATTAGAATAGAATAAGGAATAGAATAGAATAGAATAGAATAGAATAGAATAGAATAGAATAGAATAGAATAGAATAGAATAGAATAGAGCTGGAAGGGACTTTGGAGGTCTTCTAGTCCAGCCCCCTGCTCAAGCAAGATAACCTATACCATCTCAGACAGGTGATTGTCTAGTTTGTTCTTGAAAATTTCCAGTGATGGAACTCCCACAATTTCTGGGGGCAAGCTGTTCCACTGGTTGATTGTCCTCACTGTCAGGAAGTTTTTCTTTAATTCCAGGTTGCTTCTCTCCTTGACCAGTTTCCAACCATTGTTTCTCATCCTCCCCTCTTGTGCTCTGGTGAACGTGACCCCCTCTTCCTTGTGGCAGCCCCTCAGTTACTAGAACACTGCTAACTTGTCTCCCCTATTTCTTCTTTTCTTTAGACTAGCCAAACCCAAGTCCCGCAGCCATCTTCATATGTTTTGGTCTCCAGGCCTTGGATCCCCTTAGTTGCTCTTCTCTGAATTTTTTTTCCAAACTCTCAACATCTTTTTTGTGATATGGTGACCAAAATTGGCTGCAGTATTCCAGGTGTGGTCTTACTAGGGTTTTATAAAGCAGTACTAATACTTCATGTGATCTTGATTCTATGCCTCTGTTTATACAACCCCAAGATTGTATTAGCTTTTTTGGCTGCTGCTGCACACTGCTGAATTTCAAGGCCAAGGTTCCAATCACATGCAGCTCTCAACAATCTTTTTGAGATGGAATGAGTCTTAGAATTGAGTACATAGAACATAGAATAATACTTTGGAGGTCTTCTAGTCTGACTGTTTGCTCAAGCAGGAGATCCTATTCCTTTTTAGTCAAATGGTTATCCAGTCTCTTTTTGAAAGTCTTCAGGGATGGAGCACCCACAACTTCTGAAGATAAGCTGTTCCATTGATTGATTGTTCTCTCCATTAATTCTCCTTAGTTCTAGGTTGCTTCTCTCCTGGGTCAGTTTCCATCTATTGTTTGTTGTCTTGCCTTTTGGTGCTTTGGAAAAGAGATTGACCCCCCCATCTTAGTAGGAGCCCTGAAATATTGGAATAGTGCTAGTCCTTCTTTTTATTGGACTAGATCAGCGGTTCTCAACCTTTTTCAGGCCGAGACCCCATGTGTGGCGCGACCCCGACCTGCGCTGCGCATGCACGGCGCGATGGCCTGCATCGCGCGTGCATGGCGTGCGTGCAACAGTCCGAATCGTGCATGCGCGGCGCGACGGCCCGAATCACGAATGCGCGCCATGCGTGCAACAGTCCGAATCGTGCATGCGCGGTGCGCGTGTGACGGCCCGAACCGCGCATGCATGGCGCGATGGGCCCAACCGTGCATGCGCAGCACGCGCGTGACGGCTGAGGGGAAATGGGGGGAAAAATGGCGGACTGCGGTGTTTGGCGATACCCGTGAAATGGTCATTCGACCCCAAATGGGGTCACGACCCACAGGTTGAGAACCACTGGACTAGATATATTCAGTTCCTGTACCCATTATTTGTCTGTTTTAGCCTCCAGGGTGCCCACCCCACCCCTAATTATTTGTGTTGCTCTTCTTTGCACTTTTTCCAGAGCCTCAACATCTTTTGTGTGTGTGTGTATTGTGGTGACCAGAATTGGATGCAGTATTCCAAGTGTGATCTTACTCAGGTTTTGTAAAGCAGTACTGAAATTTCATGTGATTTTGATTCTGACTCTCTGTTAATGCAGTCTAGGATCGCATTGGGTTTTTGGGATTGGATCAGCAGAAACCTCCTTCGCTTACATTTATCTAAGAGGAAGCCTTGAGCCACAAAATAGCTGACATTGCTACTCTTCCTGCTCTGGATGAGAAGGACAATCTTGGTTTGTTTTTGCTGAGATGAAAATGAGGCTGCAGACTGTATAATTCCTACATGTCAACATTTTAGATCTTATCATAAAGTAAAAAAAAATTCCCCTCTCTTTTATTATTTAACAGAAGTTTTTCTGTTGTTGATGTATTCATTAAAAGTTGGTTTGGTAAGTGCTTAATAGGTCCCCTCATTTTGAGCTGCACAAGAATAATGGCATGTTCTATTTATTATTCATACATGTCAAGGAGAACTAGTACATTTTGCATTTTGGGGGGAGGGGGAAAACCTCAGGCAGCAATTAATGACCCAGTGTTGTATTCCTAATGCATTCTTTCAAGCCAATTAGTTCCTATATTTATTGCAATTCCATATTCTAATGTGAGAAGTTGATTTTTGTGGGAACGGACAGTCCAGAGGTTAAGTATGTCAACTGTAAAATATGTACCAGGAGTACAGAGGAACTGATTGCTTTGGTAATTAAAAAAACAAGGTCACAGGATATAAGTTTCACAAGAAATCTCACTCAACCTCAAAACCCACAAAGGCAGATCTTGTTGGATCTGATTTTTTTTTTCTTCCTGAGATAAAAAGAGGAGAAAGGCTAGCTCATATTAAAGGTATGAATTATTATAAATATCAGTAATAAGAAGTGGTTTATAGTACACAGAAAAGATGGCTATTCAAAATATTAAATATATGGAAATTCTGGTTAAAAGGGGTCTCACTCAAAGGTTTACTAAAAGCAAAGGGTGGAGAGAGGTCTCAGAGAGAGATCCAATACAGGGTTTCCTACTTGGGGGGTTGGATTCTCCAAGGTCTCTTCCATCTCTGTTATTCTATTATGAATATCCTGACAGTGAGAAAGATTAATCAATGGAAAAACTTCAATCCTGGAGCTATGGGTGCTCCATTGCTGGAAGTTTTCAAGAAAAGTTTAGTTTAGTTTAGTTTAGTTTAGTTTAGTTTAGTTTATTCAAATTTATATGCTGCCCTTCTCCTGAGACTCAGAGCGGCTCACAACAACAATACGATAAAAATTTAAAAAATTAATTGCATTCACACAACATACAAACACAGTCAGCTCACAGCCGCTGATGGAGGGACACTCCTAGGGCCCAGGGGCAGAGCACAGCTCATACGCCCCAAGCCTGTCGGCATAGATGTGTCTTCAGCAGTTTCCGGAAAGCTAGGAGGGAGGGAGCAGTACGAACCTCTGAGGGAAGCTGAGATTGGACAACTCTTTGTCTGAGAATGTCTATGGAATTCCCAGTATCCAGGTCGTGGTTGACATCCTTCCATTCCCCACCATCCAGTCAGAGCTGAAGAAGCTTCTTGGATGAGAAGCGAAACGTCTTGAAAGAGAAAAATAGAAAGTCCAGTTGCCTTGTGAAAAAGCACCTTTAGGACTTTGTCTGAGAAGGCATCCTGCCTAGAGACTAGAAGAGGTTGGACCTCTGAGGTCCTGTCCAGCAATATGATTCTATGATTTCCTGTGGATCCCACCTCTTCTGGATTTCAGTTCACAGAATTATGGGGGTCCAACAGCTGTTTTATGCGCAGTCAGAAGTAGAGATATACAGAATGGATTGAGATAAATTCTGGCTGGCCTAGTTTTCCGCCATTTTATCTTCTGATTTTGTTAAGGGAAAACCCATCGAGACAGCAGTTGTAGTTCTGACAGAAAATGCTAGGAGGTAACTAGTCTCATGCCTTCATTCTTTCTTCTCATAGCAAAAATACTACTTATGTTCAACAGCAGAGATAAAACTCATCAGAGCTTGATTTTTTGTTGTTGTTGTGGCATTTTTGGCTTATTTATAAGAAGACTTATATATAAAATAAGCAGCCTGAAGTGGCCATATTCCAAAGTTAAGGTAGTCCTCGAATTACGACCACAATGGAACCCAAAATTTCTGTTGCTAAGTGAGACATTTGTTAAGTGAGTTTTGCCCCATTTTATGATCTTTCTTGAATCACTGCACTTGTTGCGTTAGTAACATGGTTGTTAAGTGAATGGCTTCCCCCATTGACTTTGCTTGTCAGAAGGTCACAAACGGGGATCACATGACCCCTCCCAGGATGCTGCAATTGTCATAAATATGAGTCAATTTGTCACAGCGTGCACAGTCTTCTTGCGCTGAGATAACCCAGGAGTAAACACAGTAAAACCTGGTCTATATTAAATGGTGATTTATCTTACACTATCTACAATATCATACACCAGGAACAATATACATACACGTGTAATACAGCAGGATCCAACACAGAGCAGTTACAGCAGGAAAACGGAAGAGAGAGAATATATCTGCAGTGTCTTCCCTTTTATACAAAGCTCTTAAAGAGATACAGACCCTGCTTGCTCTTAAAGCAGACATGTCAAACACAAGGCCCAGAGGCCAGATGCGGCCTGTGAAGTGGTTTCATATGGCCCGTGAAGCCATCCTGGAAACAGTGAGGGAACGCCCCAGGCCAGCTGGGAGCCAATGTACAATTTTGTGGTGGCCATCTATGCTGAAACACATTCAGTCTTAGCTCCATAAGCCCGCCCCCCCAGCATGGCCTGAGAGGAACAGTGAGACTCCTCCAGTGGACCATGCCTTGGCACTTGCCCTGGTCCCACCCCCTTCTGCCAGAGACCCTCAGATCTATCCCACTCCTGCCCAGGCCCCCACAGGCACCCTTGATGTGAATGATGTAGAGCTGGCCACGCCCACCCAATAGGCCACACCCACTCCATCCACACCCACTCCATCCACGCCCAGTAGGCCGCACCCACCCTGGCCATACCCACCCGGCCCCCTGAGGGCAACTGCAATGCTGATGCGGCCCTCAATGAAATTGAGTTTGACACCCCTGTCTTAAAAAGACATAGACCCTGCTGAGTCATTCCCATCATTACATCTTACATTACATCAGCTGGTTAGCTTTTAAATCGTTATCTTGACAGTTGCCCAGCATCTGAATTTTGATCACATGAGCATGGGGATGCTTCAACGGTCATAAGTATGAAAAACGGTCATAAGTCCCTTTTGTCAGTGTCATTGTGACTTCGAACAGTCACTAAAAGAACTGTTGCAAGTCAAGGACTACCTATAGGTAGTAAACTGAAATAAACAATCCAACAGTGTCCATTTTGTGTCAATGTCGTGATACGCACCATGCCAGCTAACCGCTTTTCTCCTAGGACAATTCTAAGTTGACTTATATTTTATTCATCCATATTGTCAAGAACTCACACAATATTTCCACTGGCTGAAATGCTGGTCAATGAGATCAGTTTGTACATTGGGCAGAGGAAGATGCATGGAAGAGAAGAGAAGAGAAGAGAAGAGAAGAGAAGAGAAGAGAAGAGAAGAGAAGAGAAGAGAAGAGAAGAGAAGAGAAGAGAAGAGAAGAGAAGAGAAGAGAAGAGAAGAGAAGAGAAGAGAAGAGAAGAGAAGAGAAGAGAAGAGAAGAGAAATTGTTGCTTACCCCCATTGGAATTTATTCAGGTCACAGTAAACTATCATCCTTTTCCTGATTAAATACTTTGGCAATCAGGTACTTTAACAAGCTGACACATTTGCATTTCTCTCAAGTGAAATCTGGTGCTGCAAAGAGATGGAAACGATCATTGTTTATTACTAGTAGCCTGACAAAACTGCATGATTCTTGCTTCTTGACATCAGCTGTGATTGCCGCCAGGCCTACAATGCAGTTTGGAAATTAATTTCTCCTACATAAGAACAGTGGTTGGTATTTATCAAGCTTAGATTTGTATTTTCATGTCAAGCCAGCTGTAAAATTGGGTAAAAAAAAAAATCTAAGGCAGGCAGCAGCTGTAGCCTTTCAGACAATACTTCATAGGCCAATAAATTACACAGGCAAACATACAAAAAATGTGTTACTTCAAATTGGAAGAGTAATCTTTAACAAATCTGAGATGAGATATCTAAGATATTCAGAAGGGGGAATCTTGCTCACTACTTCTCTCATCTATCTTTATATCTATCTATCTATCTGTGATACTTTAATATAATTACTATTTTGTTGTATTAATACATAACATTAAATAACAGCCATGAAATAGCAATAAAAAGCATAAATCTTAATAGCTGAATACATATTATATTCTTTAAAAAACACTAATTAATACAAATTAAGATAAAAGAAAAGGAAACCTGAAATCAAATAATAGCAACAGCAATGTCAAAAATGCCAGATGGGAAAAATATCCGATACTTTAAAAAAAATCAATTTTATTTTTATCTGTTTCTCATTGTGAGATTCTCCTTTGTACTTCTATCATATACTAGGTCAGGGGTAGGCAACCCAAAACACTCAAAGAGCCACTTGGACCCGTTTCCCACCGAAAACAAAACACCGGGAGCCGCAAAACCCTTTTTTACCTTTATTATAGGTGTGTGTGTGTGTGTGTGTGTGTGTGTGTGTGTGTAAAAAAGGATATATGCAGTGTTATCTTCATTTTAGATGTCAAAAGGGTCTCTCTCTCTCTGTCTCTCTCTCTCTTTCCCTCCCTCTCTCTCTATTTGCCCTTGGTCTGCCAGTCCTCTTCCCCCACTCTCTTTCTTTCTCTCTCTCTTTCCTCTCTCTCTCTCTCCCCTCTCTCTTTCTCCCCCCCCTCTCTCCTATCTGCTGCTCACCTGGCAAGCTGGCTTCAAGCTGTTCTCCAACAAGCTCAGGGGTAGGCAACCTTGGCTCTTTTATGACTCATGGACTTCAACTCCCAGAATTCCTGAGTCAGCATAGCTGGGCTAGCTAGCTCTCTCCTGCCCTTCCTGCTTCCTGCAGACGCAGCAAAGGGAGGAGCTCTGCCCAATAAGCTTCTCAGCTCCTCGGAGAACACTGGGAGTGCACTCTCTTTTACACACACACACACACACACACAAAAAAAAACACAAACACACACAGAGAGAGAGAGACAGAGAGAGAGAGAGACAGAGAGAAACAGAGAGAGATGCAGGGAAGCACAATTGCCTCTCTCTGTCTCTGTCTCTCTCTGCAAATGGCAGAGGAGGCTGGGAGCCACAGGGGAAGGCTCAAAGAGCCACATGTGGCTCCGGAGCCGCAGGTTGCCGACCTGTGTACTAGGTATTCACAAAATTTTGTCCTACAACTAATCCTTATTTAAAGATTGGTCACTTAGTGACCATTCAGGGTAACAGAATAACGGAAGGGACCTTGGAGGTCTTCTAGTCTAACCCATGGTCAAGCAGGAAACCCTACACCATTGGTTGCCCAATCTCTTCTTAAAAGCTTCCAGGTTGGAGCACCCACAACTTCTGATTAATTGTTCTGTTAGGAAATGCCTCCTTAGTTCTAGGTTGCTTCTCTCCTTGATTATTATTGTTATTATTATTATTGTTGTTGTTGTTATTATTATTATTATTATTTATTGGAACAGGATGACATTGATCTCCCTAGAGATTCCAAACACTTAATAGAAATCTGAGGCCACTATGCAGAAAGAGGGACTCATTTCTAGAAATAAATAGCAAAAAATCTTATGTTCTTAATCATGCTGTTTGGGTGAATTTGTAAAAATGTCAAATAATAATAGCAGAAGGGCAAATTTTTGACAAAAGAAGTCAAGAGATCTTTTCCCCTTAGTTACTAATTTTCCATTTCTGAGAATGGCAGACTTTAAAAAACAAACAACAACAAAAACTAGAGCTACTTATTTAGTCAAAATTTATTCAAAGAATATAAATTGATGCCCGAAAATTAACTTGGGTCAGTAAAGTATAATTACACAACTGCAAATCTCCAATAATGATACAAATCAAGCCATTTTTACACCAGGCAGGGGGCATGCATGATGAAAATTACATTTTTCCATCATTTTTTCTAAACTAATTATAACTTTATGGTTCGGTCTCAGGAACGCTTAGTCAGGCATGCCAATTGATTATTAAAGTCTCTAACCCCCATTATGGAAAAAAAAAGCCCTGTGTATTGGTGAAGTGAGTCTGTTTTCCGCATATAAAGAATCACAAACAAATGGAGAAATAAATGGGTGGTTTGTATGTGTTTGATGAATCACTGGAAAGTCCCAAAGGCAGTGGTGGGATTCAAATATGTGAACAACCGGTTCTCTGTGTGGATGCTGTTTCTGGAAGTCCATTCTGGGCCTGGGCAACAAAAAATTAGCTACCAGTCCTGCCAAAGTAGTGCAAACTGGCTGAATCCCACCACTGCCCAAAGGTGTTTTTTTTAAAAGAGGCAACTGGACTTTCTTTGTTTTTCCTTGAAGATGTTTCACTTCTCATCCAATAATATTCTCCAGTTCTGATGGAATGGTGATAAATGGAAGGATTTATATTCCTTGTCATCTGGTCATTTGCACTCTTCCTGAGAGTCATTGAGGCCACTTGGATGTTTATTTGTGCTCTCAGGGTCACCTGAATAAATCGATCAATTTATTATTACAGCCAAAGGCCAACACATAAATCAAACATCCAAATAAAACAAAGCTAGACAGACCCATCACAAGAGGACATAGCAAGAGGACAATCACAATCAATGGTGCAATCAATGGGCCAGTTTTACAGGCAGTATATCAAAAACAAGCTATCTTCAGAAAACTGTGTAAATGGGTAAACAGGAGATAGGTGGTGTCATATCCCTACATAAGAAAAACATAAGAACATAAGAAGAGCCTGCTGAATCAGGCCAAAGCCCATCGAGTCCAGCATTCTGTGTCACACAGTGGCCCACCAATTGTACATGGGGATCTTGAGCAGAAAGAGAAGGCAAAACCCTCCCTTTCCCTTGACCCCCAACAAATGGTACTCAAGGGAATCCTGCCTGCCTCAACCAACATAGAGGCGGCACATGGACATCCGTTTTAATAACCACCGATACACTTGACATCCATGAATCTATCTAACCCTGCCTTGAAGATGTCAAGGCTGACAGCTGTCATGACTCCTTCTGGAAGTGAATTCCATAAATCAACGACCCTCTGGGTGAAGAAATATTTCCCTTTATTTGTCCTCACTTTCTTACCTATGAGCTTTAGGGAGTGCCCCCTTGTCCTGGTATTGTGTGGTAGAGAAAATAATTTTTCTCTATCCACCTTTTCTGTCCCATGCATGATTTTATACACTTCGATCAAGTCACCCCTTAAACGCCGTCTTTGAAGGCTGAAGAGACCAAGGCGTTGCAATCTGGTTTCATAAGGTGCTCCATTTCCCTCCCCCTCTGTTGAGAGAGGGCTGTTCAATTTGGACACAGATGGCCTCTTTGACCCCTGTTTCAAACCAGCAGTCCTCTCTGTCCAATGTGTGGACTTTGCTGTCTTCAAAACAGTGACCTCTGTCTTTCAAATGCAGATGGACTGCTGAGTCTTGTCCTGATGGCTTCATTCTCCACTTCACAAATGCACCATGTAACATAGAACAAACCCTACACCCCCAATTCTACATTAAGATCGAACCAGATGACTGCAAGAAACATCGATCCTTTCATCCTCCACCATTCAGTCAGAATGGAAGAAGCTTCTTGGACTAGAAGTAAAAGATCTTCAAGGAAAAACAAAGGAAGTCCCATGGCGTAGTCAAGGTTTGCATTTCCCAGGATTTTGGGAGAGACCTTTATGGAATTCTTCGCTGAAGATGGGCCCATTTTACTAAACCGTCTACTTAACCTGTACAGCTGTGTCTTCTTTTTCACCTTCGTGCTTCAGTGGTTCATTCCTGTGTTATTTTCTTCTAAATTGTGTTATGCAATTGAACTGAAAGTGTGCAAATTGAACGGACTTCCCGAAATATGGTTTGCTGCTAAATTGTTTTGGGCGGCATTGGCCTTCCCATTTGGAGACTGCTTGTATTAATAAAAAGCAACCCTCACTTTTATTAAACAAAAAAATAATATTCAGCCAATCAGTGTTGTAGAAGAGAATGCTGAATGATCTAATACAATCCCTCATGGTCCATAATTTTTTATAAGGCTGCCATGAACTCATGATCAAAGACATAAGCCTGCTTTGTCTCCTTCTATTCCAGTTTTTGTCTCTTGAACCACAACAGACCCCTTTTAAAATGACCCTTGTGTGAACTATGGATGGAAAACAAAGCTGAGCTTTAAAAGGAGCTGACAGCATTATATGTATTATGTTTTTCCCCCCTGCTCTTCCAATCACTCAATGATCCATTTATTTCCTGAACTTATTAACATCAACAATTCAATTAAGAGACTCGTGCTTTATAAGGACTTATTCATAGATTCATTTATCCAGTGGTAACGGCCCATTAATAGTTCTCCAGTCTTCGCTAGAAGGCGTCAATCAGGGGCTTTTCAGAAACAGAAAAGCAGGGGGGAAAAACCACAAGAGTATTTAATGACTTTGGCTTACAAGATTTTCATCGGTGTATGTAATTTTGTCCGATTCTGGAATTGGGACTAGGAAGGGATCTGTTAGGGGTAGTCCTTGACCTACAAACATTTGCTTAGCAACCCAAGGTGTTTTTTTTTTCAGGAGGCAACTGGAATTTCTTGTTTTTCCTTTGAAGACATTTTTCTTCTCATCCAAGAAGCTTCTTCAGCTCTGACTGGATGGTGGGGAATGGAAGGACTTATACTCCTTGCAGACAGTTGGTCATTTGCATTCTTTTAGAGAGTCATTGAGGCCATTTGGAGGTTTATCTGTGTTCTCAGGGTCACCTCAGCAGTGAACATAAGAACATAAGAAGAGCCATGCTGAATCAGGCCAAAGCCCATCGAGTCCAGCATTCTGTGTCACACAGTGGCCCACCAATTGTACATGGGGATCTTGAGCAGAAAGAGAAGGCAAAACCCTCCCTTTCCCTTGACCCCCAACAAATGGTACTCAAGGGAAACCTGCCTGCCTCAACCAACATAGAGGCGGCACATGGACATCCGTTTTAATAGCCACCGATATACTTGGCATCCATGAATCTGTCTAACCCTGCCTTGAAGCTATCAAGGCTGACAGCTGTCACGACCTCTTCTGGAAGTGAATTCCATAAACCATACTCATACTCACATTTGCACTGCTCAGGTGACCCTGAGGACACAGGTAAACCTTCAAATGGCTTCAATGACTCCCTAAAAGAATGCAAATGACCAGCTTTCTGCAAGGAGTATAAATCCTTCCATTCTCCATCATCCAATCAGAGCTGAAGAAGCTTCTTAGAGGAGAAGCAAAACATCTTCAAAGGAAAAACAAGAAATTCCTGAAAATGCACCTTTAGGACAACCATGGTCTGGATGACTGAGAATCTCCATAGACAATCGCTTAGCAACTGTTCAAATTCTGATGAACCCACAAAAAAGATACTTCTGACCCAGATTCAAAGTTCTGGTGGTTCCTCCTACAGTCATGTGATCACATTTTGGGTCCTTGTCAACCAGCTTGCATTTATGGCCTTTTGCAATGTCCCACGGGCATGAGACCCATGGGTTCACTTAACAGCCTTGGCATTGACTTAATACCTGCAGAGTCACACTTGATGACCACTGCAAAAGTTTTCATAAAATCAGGTTGTTCACAAGATAACCTGTTTACCAAATGGCATGATTTATAAGTGTAATTCCAGGCTCAATTACAATTGTAAATTTTCCCATTTCTCAACATTGGAGCTTTAGAATAGAATAGAATAGAATAGAATAGAATAGAATAGAATAGAATAGAGTAGAGTAGAGTAGAGTAGAGTAGAGTAGAGTAGAGTAGAGTAGAGTAGAGTAGAGTAGAGTAGAGTAGAGTAGAAAATAGAAAATAGAAAATAGAAAATAGAAAATAGAAAATAGAAAATAGAAAATAGAGAATAGAAAATAGAAAATAGAAAATAGAATAGAATAGAATAGAATAGAATAGAATAGAATAGAATAGAATAGAATAGAATAGAATAGAACTGGAAGGGACCTTGGAGGTCTTCTAGTCCAGCCCCCTGCTCAAGCAGGAGAACCTATACCATCTCAAACAGATGATTGTCTAGTCTCTTCTTGAAAATCTCCAGTGATGGAGCACCTATGATTTCTGGAGGCAAGCTGTTCCACTGGTTGATTGTCCTCACTGTCAGGAAGTTTCTCCTTAGTTCCAGGTTGTTTCTTTCCTTGATCAGTTTCCAACCATTGTTTCTCGACTTTCCCTCTGGTGCTCTGGTGAACAACCTGACCCCCTCTTCTTTGTGGCAGCCCTCCAGATACTGGAATTTGAAGGCGGACAATCAGGGACAGGACTTGAACTGATGTGGCTGGATGTTTTTGACCCATTTTAGACATTTGGGGGAAAGGGTTGCAAGTGGGAATGGAAGCAAGATACTCTGTAAGTCAAATCATTATTTTTCTCCTATTTTACTCATCATCATCGTCGTCATCATCTTCATCACCCATCCAGAATGTCCTGAAGTCATTCCTGCTATTCATCCATTGACCCAATTCCAAAGCTACTGAGGATCTCTAATGGAATACTGAGTTTTGAATTAGCTAAAGGATGCTTCCAGATCTTCTATCCTCCGTCTGCTGAAGTCTCTCTGGTTTCCCATTCTCCCATAAGGAAATATTTCTAATGTTTTTTTTGTTTTTGTTTTCAGATCAGGAAGTGAAAGCAACTCAGAACAAGGAAAATGTATTGGAGTAAACAACCCCAGCAAGAATTCTATCCTCCATCACCTCTGATGTCAAAGAAAGGTCAGAAGCACAATGAAAAAAAAATGAAAGGAAATGAAGGAAAACTTAAATAACTTTTTTGTTGCAGGGGAGGCTTTGAGAAAGACATGACAGAGTCTCGCAAAGCCCCTTTCTCAAGTGTTTTTAAGGTTCTCAAGATAGTTTTCATCTATCAAATTCTAATTTGCTAATCTTCAGCATGGATGAATGGATTGTTATTGTTGTCTTCCTTTGTCCCTATCCTCCCAAAGTTTCTTTCTTTCTTTCTTTCTTTCTTTCTTTCTTTCTTTCTTTCTTTCTTTCTTTCTTTCTTTCTTTCTTTCTTTCTTTCTTTCTTTCTTTCTTTCTTTCTTTCTTTCTTTCTTCCTTCCTTCCTTCCTTTCTTTCTTTCTCTTCCTTCCTTCCTTCCTTTCTTTGTCTTTCTTTTTTCTTTCTTTCTTTCTTTCTTTATTTTTCTTTATTTTTCCTTCTTTCCTTCCTTCCTTCCTTTCCCACCTCCCTCCCTCTCTCCTTCTTTATTTCTTTCTTTCTTTCCTTCTTTCTTTATAAAAACCATATACAAATTAATACAAGGTAAGAAAAAGAAAAGAAAGTAATCAAAGAGAAGACTACAAGTGCAAGACATGCGGGGGGGGGAATAAAAGAAATAGGGAAAAGAAAGAAAGAAGACACAAAGAAGTAGTTTCCACTCTTCTTTACAGCAGTTATGTTCAATTATAAATTTACCTCTTATTCTATCATTTGCAACATTCCTCTCTTCTTTCTGCAATCTGTCTTGAATCCTCAAAACCATAAATCATAAATTCATTTTTTTTCTTTCACACAAAAAGCCTATAAGGAGTTTGTAGTCAGCAATAAATGTAGATATTGTCTTTTCTCTGATCAAAGAAGTCAATTGAGCCATCTCAGCAAACTCCATCATTTTTGCCAACCATTCCTCCAGTACACAGTGCAAGCAATATTGAAATTTTCCATTTTTGTGCATACAATAATCTCACTGCCATTATACAAAATGTTCCATGAATGTTTTACAACTGTTTGTCCATCGATCCTAAAAGAAGAACATCAGGTCATCACATTATAAAAAAAAAGATGTTGAGACTTTTAAAAAAGTGCAGAGAAAAGCAACTAAGATGATTAAAGGCCTGGAGACTAACATAAATGAAGAATGGTTAAAGGAATTGGGTATGGCTAGTCTAGAGAAAAGGACATGACAGCAGTATTCCGGTATTTGAGGGTCTGCCAAAAAGAAGAGGGGGGGTCAACTTATTTCCCAAAGCACCAGAAGACAAGAAACAATGGATGGAAAGTAATCAAGGAGAGAAGCAACCTGGCATTAAGGAGAAACTTCCCAACAGTGAGAACAATTAACCAGTGGAACAGCTTTGCCTTCAGATGTTGTGGATGCTCCATCACTGGAGGCTTTTAAGAAGAGATTGGACAGCCATTTGTCTGAAATGGTATAGGGTTTCCTGCTTGAGCAGGAGATTGGACTAGAAGATCTCCAAGATCCCTGCCAGCTCTATTCCAATTGATTGGTCTCAATTGTATATTAATTTTTCAAATCCTCTAAATCAATGTTTGTATTTTAATCCACAATTTTCTAGCTTTTCGCTCACCCACCAAACATAATACAGGGTCCAGCGGTGGGATTCAAATATGTGAACAACCGGTTCACTGTGTGGATGCTGCTTCCAGAAGTTCATTCTGGGCCTGGGCAATAAACAATTAGCTACCGGTTCTGCCGAAGTGGTGCGAACCGGCTGAATCCCACCACTGATAGGATCCCTTCTAATTGTTCACATCGCTAACATAAATTTGAAGTGCCTTTATACATTTTAGACAATTTCTCTGACAACATGCATCAAAAGTACATCATTTTATATATATAAAAAAATCTTTAAAATAATAACATAGTATGCATTTCAATCTCTTCAATCACATATTTTCCCATTGCTCCAGCTGCATGTTATAACCACCTTTTTTAGTCTGTTTTCCTGTTTTCTTCAAGTTCCAATGATAACAATAACAACAACAACAACAACAATAATAATAATAATAGTAAAGTTGGAAGGGACCTTGGAGGTCATCTAGTCCAACCCCCTACTCAGGCAGGAAACCCTATACCATTTCAGGTAAATGGCCGTCCAGTCTCTTCTTAAAAACTTCCAGTGTTGGAGCATTCACCGCTCCTGGAGGCAGGTTGTTCCACTGGTTAATTGTTCTAACTGTCAGGAAGTTTCTCCTTAGTTCTAGGTTGCTTCTCTCCTTGATTAGTTTCCATCTGTTGCTTCTTGTCCTGCCTTCAGGCGCTTTGGAAAATAGCTTGACTCCCTCTGCTTTGTGGCAGTCCCTGAGATACTGGAACACTGCTATCATATCCCGCCTCGTCCTTGTCTTCACTAAACTAGACATACCCAATTCCAGCAGCCGTTCCTTATATACTTTAGCCTCCAGTCCCCTAATTATCTTTGTTGCTCTTCTCTGGCATAGACTAATTTTAATAATAAAGAATATAATAATACTACCCTATATTTTTCTGCAACTTCATTATTTGAGTTTGCTAGGACAAAAAAGAAGACATCTATTTGATGAGTACTTATAGGGTTATGAAATATTTTCCACATTACTTTTAAAAAAATTGTAGCTGATCATATTCCAAAACATTTTTCCTAGTGAATCAAGTCAAATAAATGCTGTAAGATTTTGAGAAACGTAAGAGGAAGAACCCAATTAACCCATCTTCTGCACCCCTAAAAAGGTGGAGAACTGGAGAGAAATCAGACCAAATATTCTAATATTTTATTTTTTTCTTTAGTGACAATAAAGTTGTACAATAAAAGAAGTCACACAATGGAATATCAATTCAATAGGAATAGCAATAGCACTATACCACTTCATGGTGCTTTACAGCCCTCTCTAACCGTTTACAGAGTCAGCATCTTGCCCCCTCCCCAACAATCTGGGTCCTCATTTTACTGACCTCAGAAGGATGGAAGGCTGAGTCAACCTTGAGCTGGTGAGAATCGAACTGCAAGCAGCCGGCAGTCAGCAGAAATAGCTTGCAGTACTGCATTCTAATCACTGTGCCACCACAGCTTATTGCTCAATGCTCTGGTTACCCTTGCTTAGCAGCTGGATAGACTCAAGAAAGCTTGGGCATATTTTCTGTATATGTGCTTAGATGTATGTAAGCAAAGGGGTGCTTTTAGATGTGTGAAGGAAGAGCATCAAAAGCTTAAACTACTCTTTGTTTTACCTGCACATGTAAGTGAAAAGTTTGACTGCCCATTAGTTAAGAATTGAATAGGATGGGGAAAATATCTTCTGGTTTTGACATGGTTGAGCTGAAGCCTGTTCTATTGCATCCAGACCTCAACTCTACCTCCATTCATGGGGGAAAGGGTCTTTACAACATGGGTGAAGACCCATGGGTGACCCAGGAAATAGATGTACCATTGGATGTTGATGAGACCTCAGTCCAGGTCAGTAGATGACCTGAAACTTCATGTACCTGAGACAGGGATCAGGGAGAGAGTAGATCTGCACATCTGTGGCATCCTATAAAACAGAGGCAGTGATGGGATTCAGCCGGTTTGCACCACTTTGGCAGAACCGGTAGCTAATTTTTTGTTGCCCAGGCCCAGAATGGACTTCCGGAAGTGGCATCCACACAGAGAATTGGTTGCTCACATGTTTGAATCCCACCACTGAATAGGGGTGACAATTAGACCTCTCCTTCTCTACCAAGGCTGACTGGATCTGGCCCTGGAAAAGGAGAACAATTGTGACATTGTGCTTCTCACTTCCAGCCTTCTGAATTTCTCCAGAAGAGCTGTGATTGAAAGCTGCTGAGAGGCCAAAGAGAGCCAGGATGGATGCAATCAATCAATCAGTCAGTCAATAATCAATCAGTCAATGCCAGCTCAATGCTCTAACTAGAGTTCAAACCCAGGGCTGACGTCTGCCTTTTATTTTCAGACTGAGGCTGAAAATCCAATCTAGTGGGCTTTGTCTCCCCTGCCTTACTGTGTGATTTCCACTGTAAAATTATAAAGCATAGATCACTTTAATTTCTCTATCTTAAAGTACATCTTAAATAGATTCCTTTCACTCAGAAGCTCTTCATGTCTTTCTCTCATCCTTGATGCAACAGCTTAAGGTTCTATGTTATTTTTGGAGTAAAACCTTCATCTGCAATTAGGTTAGGGGCTATCTGCTTGTTTCATACCCATCTACCTGTCATCAGAACTGCAAATGAATTGTTCAGACAAGCAACCTTTGATTTCCTCTGGGAATCAGAGAAGGGAAGTAGATCAAAAATAGCTCAAGGGGGAAACCAGCAGAAGATTTCACAGGAAAATAGACTGAGATCGTAAATGCTCTGATTTAAAATCTGACAAGCTTAGTGCATGCGTGTGCTGCAGAAAAGAGAAACTGCCAACGCTGCTAACATTGGATGACAACATATGGAGATGCAGCCTTTTTCTTTCTTATGCTTTACTCTTAGAATTAGATGATACTGGGGGAGGAGGAGGAGGAGGAATGTGATGGGAGTTAGTTAGACATAACAATATTGTAATATTGTGTGAATTCAGGGCTTTTGAAATAAGAGATGATAAGGAATGGCAGATTGGAGTAAAGGAGGGAAAGCCTGCATTTCAAGCTAATTGGGGAATGTGATTTATGACTGTAAATTAGAGGAGGGAATTGTGCTTTGATACTACGCGTTCAGGGGAGGGGAATCCAGATTTTTGCTTTGACTATGTTCATGCCGAGGCTATGCCACTTGAATAAAGATTCTTTAAGGTAAACAATGCTTTGAAGTTCTTTGAAGAGTTTTGTCAGTCGGAACCATGACAGAAACATTATATCATAACCTCTTCTTTCTTTTTTATTAATAATTTTAGTGAACTTAATAAACAGTAAAAAAAACGAATAGAAATTAAACCAGAAGAGAAAAGAGAAAAGTTCAGAAGGTGCAAAAAAAAAGAAAAAGAAAAAGAAAAGAATAGTAGAAGAGAAAAGGAAAAATAAAAGGCAACAGAGACTGTAATAACGAAGTTATTTCAATCTTCATTGCATGGGTAGATAAAGTTAATATAATATTTTCCACCTCTAAAGTTAAAAAAAACACAACCTTTTCTCTCTATAGCCTAACCTTTATCTATACACAATCCAGAATAATCATAATCTTTTCAAACCTATGGTAATTCTATAAAAAAAATCCTTTAGGAATTACCAGAAATATCGAACGTAGTTTATCCCTGGTCAAATAGTCCAATTTTATATTCCTTCTTTTTGCAATCTTGACCTTCAATTCATTTGTGTGGCGACGTAGGATTTGACCTTTCATCACTCATGGCATTTAAAAGGAGTCTTCAAAGCTTTCACCAGCCTGCTTTGTAAATTGCATAAAGAGGCATTGTCCAGGATTTCTTGTTGCGGCTGTTCCATCTTCAGATCCTTTTCTTAAACATAGAAAAATTGATGGCCAAAAAAAAAAAAAAACTGGTGGTACATCAAGTCTGCCTGTCTGTCTGCCTGCCTGCCTGCCTATCTATCATCTGTCTTATCATCTATCTATCTATCTATCTATCTATCTATCTATCTATCTATCTATCTATCTATCTATCTATCTATCTATCTATCTATCTATCTCTATCATGCAGTATTGCAAGCTGACTCTGCTCACTACCAGAAGTTTGAGCCTCACCGGTTCAAAATTGACTCAGCCTTCAATCCTTCTGAGATGGGTAAAATAAGAACCCAGATTGTTGGGGGCAAAAGAGTGCTTAGAGAATGCTGTAAAGCACTATGAACTGTCGTGGGATTCAGACAGTTTGCACCAGTTCAGTAGAACCGGTAGCTAAATTTTGTTGAGTTCAGAGAACCGGCTGTATGCGCACTGCTTCCGGAAGTCCATTCTAAGCTTTGGAAGTCTGGAGGAGGCCTCCCAGGCCTAGAAGGGCCCGCCGGACGTGCGTGGATACCACTTCAAGAAGTCTATTCTAGGGCTCTGAGGCCAAGGCCTGCATCCATGCAGTTATTCTGATATTTGAATCCCATCACTGACTATGAAGTAGTATATCAGTCTAAATGACATTTTCATTTTGATAATTTCAATTTTGTTCTTTTTAAAAGTACATGTGTTTATCCAGCGCTATGTGTACGTGTTCGCTCGCATGGCTGTTTTTCCAAAGGAGATGAAAAGAATCCACACAAAATCTGAACCTTTAAAAAAAAGGTTGTACTTGTATTCACACCACATGCATATCAGCTAATTAAATAAATAGACTAGACACTGACTTCTTGTAAGCCTCATTTTCCTGCTAAGACATATTGGCGTCATGAAAGATGTTGAAGCAAACTTTTCCCATACAGAAGAAGGAAATTTAATACATGGAATTTAATGATAATAACTGTTTTAAAAATAATTCATCTAATCTGATTTTCATTGGTGTTTACATTACATTGATCACTTCATGTTGGTTTCTTCCTTCCAGTTTTTGGCTCTCATCTTATCCAGGAAAGGATTCCCTGGTCAAATAGATCATTGACCTGGAAGCAATTATACATAATGTCATGGTTCCAACAAATGAAACTCTTCAAAGAACTTTGAGACACTGTTTACCTTAAAGAATCTTCATTTGAGCAGCATAGCATTGGCACTAACTTAATTGAAGCCAAAAACTGAGTTCCCCTCCCCTGAGCACATAGTATCAAAGCACAATTCCCTCCCTCAATTAACAGTCCTAAATCATATTCTCCAATTAGTTTGAAATGCGGGCTTCCCCTCCAGCTCTCCAGCCTGCCAATTCTTTATCATCTCTTATTTTAATAACCTTGGTTCTCACACTAGGTTCAGAATTGTTATGTCTAACTAAACTCCCATGCACATTCCTCAACACCCCCCCATCATCTAACTCTAACTCTAACACTAAGAGCAAAAGCAAAAGAAGAAAATGGTTGCATCTCCATCTGTTGTCAATGCAGAAACATCCGATGTTAGCAGTGTTGACACATATATTTATAGACTAAAATAATAAAGAAGAAGAATACATTTAAGTACTCAGAATAATAGTATTTTAATAAGCTCTTACACTGGTCTGTTTACAGGGAGTCCTCAACTACAGTTATTTGAGTGACCGTTCAAAATTATAATGGAACTGAAAAAACGGACTTATGTCCATTTTTCACACTTATGACTGTGCAGCATCTCCAGGGTCACGTGATAAAAATTCAAATGCTGGACAACTGATTTGTACTTATGACTGTTGCCATGTTCTGGAGTCATGTGATCACCTTTTTTGACCTTCTGATAAGCAAAGTCAATGGGGAAGCCAGATTCACTTAAAAACCATGTTACTAAATGAATAATGGCAATGATTCACTTAACAACGGTGGCAAGAAAGGTCAAAAAATGGGGAAAAACCCACTTAACAAATGTCTTACTTTGCAACAACATATCTGGGCCCAATTGTGGCCATACGTCAAGGACTATCCATATACGGAGAGAATATATGCATCTTGGTTCACAATAAATAATTGAATTTGTTTTTGTACAACAATAACTACACTCTTATCTTAATTTATTTGGTCATGCCATCCTAAAGACTTTTTGCAATATGATAGTTTTACATTTTTTTAAAGAGCCCTGGTGGCGCAGTGGTTAGAATGCAGTATTGCAGGCTAACTCTGCCCATTACCAGGAGTTCGATCCTGACAGGCTCAAGGTTGACTCAGCCTTCCATCCTTCTGAGGTTGGTAAAATGAAGACCCAGATTGTTGGGGGCAGAATGCTGACTGTGTAAACTGCTTAGAAAGGGCTGTAAAGCACTATGAAGCTTTATATAAATCTATGTGCTATTGCTATTGCTACACCAGCGGTGGGGTTTAGGCGGTTCGCACCGGTTCAGCAGAACTGGTAGCTAAATTTTGCTGCATTCGGAGAACTGTCTGGCTTCCAGAAGTCCAGTCTAGGCTTTGGAGGCCTGGAGGAGGCTTCCCAGGCCTAGAATGGCCCACCGGAACTGCGTGGATGCTACTTCCAGGAGTCTGTTCTAGGCCTCAGAGGCCCAGCCCTGCATCGAATAAAAGAACTGGTTGTTCAGGTATTTGAATTCCACCACTATACTACACCTATTCAAAATGTAGCCATTGTTGCTTTAATGATACTACGTCCCAATTATCATACCTAGAAATGCCCACATTTCAACATCACTCCGCGAGCTGCATTGGCTGCCAATTGGTCGCCGAACGCAATTCAAAGTGTTGGTTATGACCTATAAAGCCCTACATGGCATCGGACCAGGTTACTTACGGGACCGTCTGCTGCCACATGAAACCCAGCGGCCGGTTAGGGCCCACAGAGTTGGCCTTCTCCAGGTCCCGTCAGCCAGACAGTGTCGCCTGGTGGGGCCTAGGGGAAGGGCCTTCTCTGTTGTGGCTCCGGCCCTCTGGAATCAACTCCCCCTGGAGATCCGGATTGCCCCCACCCTCTCCGCCTTTTGCAAATTATTGAAGACACATCTTTGCCGACAGGCCTGGGGCAGTTAACACCTTGCCCCAGCCAGTGTATGTTTGTTGCATGTTTGTCTTTGGATGATTGGTTTTTTTAATCAAGGGGTTTTACAATGTATTTTAATGCCAGATTTCTATACGTTAGTATCTATGTTGTAAGCCGCCCTGAGTTTTTGGAATAGGGCGGCATAGAAATCTAATTAAATAAATAAATAAATAAATATTCTTCTGGAACAGATATTTCTTGGGGAAACCCTGGGTATTGTAGGAGTAAAAAAAAAGCACACCCTTTTTCTTTCTTTCCTCCTTTAATATACACATCTTTTGTTATTACTCATTCATTGAGCACTTCTCATGTTGGCGAGTTTTAGTTTAATGCAATTAGCCAGCTCAATTTAATCTGCTCAATGCAAACCGTGGAGCTTTTACTCGAATCTAATTAGACAGAAATCAATAGAAGCCAATTCAAAATAATTAGTCTTGGTATAAACCAGTAGGACTCAATTAACATCAATGAGGGTATTATTTACTTAAAGGGGTGCCCTCTTCCTCTTCTCCAAAGTTTTGACATAGGAGACTTTTCTTAGTTTGGTTGAACATGTGTCTCCATTAAAAAAAAGAACAATAAATCCCCAAATAAGGTTTTATAAAACCTTATTTAATTGTCCAAAGTTTTCTGTACTTAAATAGGTAAACCTGATTATTTACTGATTTCTGGAGATACTTGAATGTCCTGCTTTATTTCAGACTTAGACATTTCCCCTTCTCATTACTAGAATTTAAAATGACCCCCAGGTGAACTTTTAATCCTAAATGATACCATTAAGATGACTATCAATTTTTGTATGAAAAAGTGACTAGATTAATAGACCAAGGAAATGCTCTGGATGTAGCATATTTAGACAATAAACCATTTAATAAAGTTGATTGTTGCCTTCTTCTGAATAAACTGGCACAAAGTGGAATGGATGGTTTAATTACTAGGTGGATTGTTCCAAAGGTGCTTTTTCGAAAAGCAACTGTCTTCCTTTGTTCTTCCTTGAAGACTTTTCACCTCTCATCCAAGAAGCTTCCTCAGTTCTGAAGCTCCTTGGATGAAAAGTGAAATGTCTTCAAGGAAAAAAACAAAGAAAATCCAGTTGTCTTTTGGGGGGGGAAGCACCTTTGGGACAACCAGGACCTGGATGACTGAGAATCTCCATAGACCAGGGGTAGGCAACCTTGGCTCTTTTATGACTTGTGGACTTCAATACCCAGAATTCCTGAACCAGCCATGCTGAGTCAGGAATTCTGGGAGTTGAAGTCCACAAGTCACAAAAGAGCCAAGGTTGCCTACCTGTGCCATAGACAAACCAGGTGGAATAATGGTTAGTTGAACCATCATATCCAATATGTATTCCATAGTTGAGTAAAATATCCAATATGGTGCTGCAATGCTTTATTCTGGATCTAGTGCTCTCCTACATTTTCATAAGTGACTTATACAAGGGAATAGAAGGGATGTTTATCACATTTGCAGGTGTCATGAAGGCATGTATCTTCAAACATGGCCCTTTTATGACTTGTGGACTTCAACTCCCAGAATTCCTCAGCCAGTGTCCCTTCGTGAAGAATTCTAGGAGTTAAAGTCCACAAGTAATAAAAGGGCCATGTTTGAAGACCCCTGGCTTGAGGGAACTGCTAACACCTCAAAAGGCAAGATTCAAAATAATCTTGATAAGAGTTAAACATTGGGCCCTATCCAACAAAATGCCTTCAGCTGAGAGAAGTAGTTCACTTTGGCAGGAAAAAAATGAATTCATAGGAACAAGATAGGCAATTCTTGGGTTAACAGCAGTATTTATGAGAAGAATCTGGGGATTTTGGTAGATTACCAAGATTAAGCATGGGCCAATAATTTGGTGCAGCTGCCAAAAAAAAAACCCTGCCAGAAGCCTCTGTTGGGCTTCATCAATAGATATATACTATCAAGATCAATGGGTCACCGCACCTCAAGAAGGATATAATGGAACTGGAAAAGGTGCAAAAAAGGGCAACAAGAATGATCAAGGAAATGGAGCACCTCCCTTATGAAACCAGATCGCAACGCCGTGGTCTCTTCAGCCTTGAAAGATGGCGTTTATGGGGTGACTTGATCGAAGTGTATAAAACCATGCATGGGATAGAAAAGGTGGATAGAGAAAAATTCTTTTCTCTATCACACAATACTAGGACAAGGGGGCACTCCCTAAAGCTCATAGCTAAGAAAGTGAGGACAAATAAAGGGAAATATTTCTTCACCCAGAGGGTCGTTGATTTATGGAATTCACTTCCAGAAGGGGTCATGACAGCTGTCAGCCTTGACAGCTTCAAGGCAGGGTTAGATAGATTCATGGATGCCAAGTGTATTGGTGGTTATTAAAATGGATGTCCATGTGCCGCCTCTATGTTGGTTGAGGCAGGCAGGATTCCCTTGAGTACCATTTGTTGGGGGTCAAGGGAAAGGGAGGGTTTTGCCTTCTCTTTCTGCTCAAGATCCCCATGTACAATTGGTGGGCCACTGTGTGACACAGAATGCTGGACTCGATGGGCTTTGGCCTGATTCAGCATGGCTCTTCTTATGTTCTTATGTTCTTATGGGAAGAAGTAATGCTCTTCTATGAGGAGTTCTTGGTGTTATCTCAGCTCAGTTGTTTTCTTGCAGATGTTTCATTACTCAAACTAGGAAACGTTATCATGATGTTACTGATAACTGATGATGTTACCTAGGTTGGGTAATGAAACATCTGCAAGAAAACAACCCAGCTCAGAGAGCATCAAGGACCCCTCATTCCAACACTGAGCTACAAATATTCTCCTTTATTGATACTGCTCTATGCTGAACTGTCAGATCATAGCTGGAATATTGTATCCACTTTTGCTTGCCATAATACTAGAAGGATATTGATGAACTGAAGAGTGCAGCGTGGCAAAGATGGCGAGGGAGTTGGAGCAGTGGTGGGATTCAGCTGGTTCGCGCCGGTTCGGCAGAATCGATACCTAATTTTTTTTTTGAGTTCGGTGAACCGGTTATGACAAATCTGTGTTTTCCAGAACACATCTGGTTTTTCTTCAACTTCCTTTCAGATGGGGACAAAAAACTCTTCCCAAAAGTCCCAAGAGAGGAGTGAGTGACGGAAACCAAATGGCAGGATGTCGCGCAGCGCTTTGGGCTGTTGCCGCCGCTCACAGCAGGAAGCGGTGCAGTGCTTCGGGCTATTGCCCTACTCGCAGCATCCTCCCACCAGTGGCAGCAACAGCCCAAAGCACTGCACGGTGTCCTGCTGCTAGTGGCAGCAGCAGCATGAAGCACCATGTGGCCTCCTGCCGCAAGCAGTGGCACCGGCACACTATGCCACGTGGCGTCTGGCTGCAAGTGGCAGCAAGCAGCAGCTGAAGAAGTCGAGCAGTGGCATGACAGGTGTTCGGGCATGATGTGGCAGTCCTAAGGTAAGACATCTCCCCAAAATAAGACCTAATAAGTCTTTTGGTCAAAAAAAATATATAAGACCAGCAGAGAAACGGTTGGAGGCTAAATTTTATGAAAAGTGGTTAAGGGAACAACATGGTATCTTTAGCCTAAAGAGAAGGCTAAGAAAAGACATAATAGCAGTTTTTAAATACTTAAAAGGCTATCATGAAGAAGGTGTAGGTTTATTTTCCATAGTAACCAAGAGAAGGGTGAGAAATTTTTACAGAGGGTTATCCAGAATTGAAATAACAAGGAATTTTGTAATTGTGAGAATGGTTAAGCTCGCTCCATCACTGCAGGCTTTCAAATAAATTTAATAAAAGTAATAGTAATAGTGATGTTGTTGTTGTTGTTGTTGTTGTTGTTGTTGTTGTTGTTATTGGAAGTGACCTTGGAGGTCTTCTAATCCAACCCCCTGCTCAGGCAGGAAACCCTATACCATTTCAGACAAATGGCTGTCCAGTCTCTTCTTAAAAACTTCCAGTGTTGGAGCATTCACCGCTTCTGGAGGCAGGTTGTTCCACTGGTTAATTGTTCTAACTGTCAGGAAGTTTCTCCTTAGTTCTAGGTTGCTTCTCTCCTTGATTAGTTTCCATCCGTTGCTTCTTGTCCTGCCTTCAGGCGCTTTGGAGAATAGCTTGACTCCCTCTTCTTTGTGGCAGCCCCTGACAGCTTTTTGGGACAGCTATTTGGACAGCTATTCATCTGGAACGGTATGAGGATTCCTACTCAGGACAAAAAGATCTCCAAGTTCTCTTCCAAACGTATGTAGTCAACTATAACATTTGTTACACTACATTTGTGTGTTGACACTTTGACCTTATTACAGCCTGTACTGAGTGGATTCTGAAAATTTGCAGGGCACAAGCAGGCTGGTGCAAATCCATGTAATCGCTGTTTCCCAGCCTTAGCAACTTCTAAATGCCCAGCCTCCAACTTCCCAAATGCCTCAGACAATAGGGACATTGTTGAAAATGCAGACATCTAGAAGTTGCCAAGATTGAGAAAAATCTTGTCGACATTAAAGATAGTTATCCTTGAAAACCCCTTGCTTGTTTTTGCAAGATGCCTCCTGGTTTTGACAAGTTCCTATTTCAGAGTGGTATCCTCCTCCTCCTGTAGTAAAGTGTGCTGTTAGGGGCTTTCTATAAAAAAAAAGAGCTTCAGAGCCTTCTTTAATTGAGAACTTCATTGAGATGACCTTCAGCGGCTTGCTATTTCGTAGTCCAAACTGAAGGCAGCAAAATGCCCATTGCTCCAAGGGATAAAAGCACCAGGAAATAAAGATGAATGCAAGTAAGAATTCATTGCACACAGCAGTTCCTCCCCTTAACTACCTTTAAGTCACATTTTAGTTTTAAAAATCTAACATTACTCGTTGTACTGTCTTTATTTCTTGTCCCAGTGGTGGATGTTGCCTTGTTTTGTTTTGTGGTCCTTGATCGTACAACAGCGTTGCTGGGGTATCTGGCTTTTCCCAAAGCTATTTCCTTCTCTTTTTAAACTGCCCTTTTGTGTTGCTGAAACACTTTGGATTTCATAAGGTTAAAGCATTATTATCCAATAATAATAATAATAATAATAATAATAATAATAATAATAATAATAATAATAATAATAATAATAATAAGAATAAGAAGAAGAATAAGAAGAAGAAGAAGAAGAAGAAGAAGAAGAAGAAGAAGAAGAAGAAGAAGAAGAAGAAGAAGAAGAAGAAGAAGAAGAAGAAGAAGAAGAAGAAGAAGAAGAAGAAGAAGAAGAAGAAGAAGAAGAAGAAGAAGAAGAAGAAGAAGAAGAAGAAGAAGAAGAAGAAGAAGAAGAAGAAGAAGGAAGTCCATGTATTATCTGGACTGATTTAAGAAGAAAAAGGAGGAGGAGGAGGAGGAGGAGGAAGAGAAGGAGGAGGAGGAGGAGGAGAAAAAGAAGAAAGAAACCATTAAAATGGGGTGGGGGAGGAAGAGAAGAAAGCCTGACTCTTTATTATCCTGGAATTTAAGCTTACAGAAATTTCTCCTCCAAAGCAGCAAAAAAAAGTTGGAAGGGACCTTGGAGGTCTTCTAGTCCAACCCCCTGCTCAGGCAGGAAACCCTATACCATCTCAGACAAATGGCTGTCCAGTCTCTTCTTAAAAACTTCCAGTGTTGGAGCATTCACCACTTCTGGAGGCAGGTTGTTCCACTGGTTAATTGTTCTCACTGTCAGGAAGTTTCTCCTTAGTTCTAGGTTGCTTCTCTCCTTGATTAGTTTCCATCCGTTGCTTCTTGTCCTGCCTTCCGGCGCTTTGGAGAATAGCTTGACTCCTTCTTCTTTGGGGCAGTCCCTGAGATATAGGAAGACTGCTATCATGTCCCCCCTCATCCTTCTCTTCGTTAAACTAGACATACCCAATTCCAGCAGCCGTTCCTTATACGCTTTAGCCTCCAGTCCCCTGATCATCTTTGTTGCTCTTTATCTGTGGTCTCTTCACAGGTAAAGAGGAAGAAGTGATACATGTCTACCGAGTCATCTCCTTCCTCAAAGATTTTATGCCGATGGAGACATTGCATGTTTAACTTTCCAGAACATTGATTCTGGGTAATGAATTCTAGCAGTGGCAAGCATTTAGCTGAGTACATTAATTACTCTTTTGCTTTGAGTACACAGAGAAAGGTTGCGTTTTACGCTCCTGCCCCAAACGTGGTCACGCTTCGCTCTAAATGTCAAGGACTAAAAGAGAGAAAGGGAAGGCCCGTGTCCCTTTAGGCGGGCATTAAAAGCGATTGTATCAGATGCTTCGCGGCATCAACATTGACAAACTGCGCCATCTTTCTTTGCTTGTAACCGCAATGTCTGTGTGGCTTGTTACTTATTCAGGTCAGAGGATTATTTTAGACTGCTTTCTAGGTTTTAACTTTCCCAAAGTAGCATACAGTAAGAAGGAAGTTGTTTAGTCGTGTATTTTGGGGGGGGGGGATAAAAAGATAAAGATGCCCTTGAGTCAAATGTGACTACTTTTTATTAAGGAAGCTTTCTCAACAATGGTTCAGAAGAGATTTTTTTTTTTCCCCTCTCTCTCTTTCTGGATTTTGTTTCAACTTTCCAACCTAGTTAACAGTTCTGATATTCGCTAGTCTAATCTCCCAACTCAAGTGCATGTAGGCTTATGCTTATTTAGCTTCTGTGTCCAAAGTACGTCAATTGGACTGTTTCTCAGAATATGTATTCTTACTAAATTTATTTTAGGAAATTAAGGTAGCAATCTCAGGAAGTGTCCTCACAGCCAAAGGATTATTTAATTTGGACTGAGAGATAGGGACTGTCTCAACATCCTAGAACAGGGGTTCTCAACCTTGGCAACTTTAAGACTTGTGGACTTCAACTCCCAGAATTCCTCAGCCAGCTTTGCTGGCTGAGGAATTCTGGGAGTTGAAGTCCACAAGTCTTAAAGTTGCCAAGGTTGAGAACCCCTGTCCTAGAAGAAGATCCATAATTAATTGATGTCTGAATGTAAATTTCTCTGATTTTTCAATATCTTAATCAACCGCTTCCAGTACAGATGATCCTGGATTTATAACCATTTATTTAGGGACTGTTCAAAAGTTACACTGGCATGGAAAACAGTGACTTGTGGCTGCTTTTCACACATCCAACCTGTGGAAAATGAAAATATTGGCGCGTGGTTTCGTGTACTCCCTGCATCTCGCAGATGGGGCTTTGCTTGTTTGCTCAGACTGGTTTCTGGCATGCTGCAGCCTGGTGCTGGTCCATGGACTGGGGTTGGGGATCCCTGATCTATGGGGCTTCTCAGTCATTCATGTCATGTTTTCAAAAGGCAACAGGACTGTCTTGTTTTTTTTTTTCCTTTGAAGACATTTTGCCTTTCATCCAAGAAGCTTCTTCAGTTGTGATTGAATGGTGGAGAATGGAAGGATTCCTCGGGGAGATGTGGGTGGAGGATGGAGCCATCTGTGTGGGTGAGTCACAAAGTGATGTGGTGATGAAAATTCCACCTGCTATGTTCATGTGTGTCATATGACATGATAGCAGCCTTCCAATATCTCAGGGGCTGCCACAAAGAAGAGGGAGTCAAGCTATCATCCAAAGCCCCTGGAGGCAGGACAAGAAGCAACGGATGGAAACTAACCAAGGAGAGAAACAACCTAGAACTAAGGAGAAACTTCCTGACAGTCAGAACAATTAACCAGTGGAACAACCTGCCTCCAGAAGCAGTGAATACTCCAACACTGGAGGTTTTTAAGAAGAGACTGGACAGCCATTTGTCTGAAATGGTATAAGGTTTCTTGACTGAGCAGGGGGTTGGACTAGATGATCTCCAAGGTCCCTTCCAACTTTATTATTATTATTATTATTATTATTATTATTATTATTATTATTATTATTATTCATCGCACAGTCAGCCAGATGTTCAGACTGGATTTGGCATTTTTGTCTACCTATCGAGTCCTGGGATAGGCAGATGTGGATGTTTGATGGTATCATAGATATCGTCGCAGGATGGAAGCAGTTCCTCGTAAGGCCGCCTTTTGCAATTGACTAATGGCAAAGTTGTCAATACCAATGGTGTTCAAGTGGTGCTCCAGTTGTTTTGGGATTGCACCCAAGGCAATTATTATTATTATTATTATTATTATTATTATTATTATTATTATTATTATTATTATTATTATTATTATTATTATTATTACTATTATTATTATTATTATTAAGAATGATTTGCAGTATTCCAACCCAGACGCATTCTCTTATTTTAGGGCTATCTGGATTTGGAAGGAATGCCTGTGGCCGGGAGACTTCTGAAATGAAAGACAGAAGAAGTACACTTCATCCTGGCCATGTTGTTACTAGTTATTAAAAGTCTGCCACACAACTCAGGGGAATTCTGTTGAAACTCGGATTGAAACACTGTCATTGGGGAAAAGATATGGAGATTTATTTTTTTTTGTTTTCCCTACATAAGTTTAATATTATTTGGCAATAAAGAGACACCGATTCCAGTGTCCACTGATTCCCCTTAAGGGGACAAGAATTTGTCTTCCTTCTGTTCATCATATAAAGTCTCTTCGTGTTATCTATGGAGATTTTCAGTCATTTAAGTCATGTTGTCCCAAAGGTGTTTTTTTTTTCCTGCTCCAGTTCACAACAGAATCTGAATGAGGGCTGCTTTCTTCACATTTCTTCACAGAATGGTTGCTAAAATTGGGTATGTCTAGTTTAATGAAGAGAAGGACTAGGGGTGAAATGATAGCAGGGTTCCAAGATCTCAGGGGCTGCCCCAAAGAAGAGGGAGTCAAGCTATCATGAGACAATATTTCCTACCCATTTTAAGCCCTGTGTAGTGGGAAGTCAAGGAACAGGAAGAATAGCTGCAACTGAGGCAACAGACAGTGGTGGGATTCAGACAGTTCACACTGGTTTGGCAGAACCAGTAGCTAAATTTTGCTGAGTTCAGAGAACCGGTATAATGCCCAGTGCTTCCAGAAGTCCAGTCTAGACCTTGGAGGTCTGGAGGAGGCCTCCCAGGCCTAGAACGGCCCGACAGAAATGCATGGATGCCACTTCCAGAAGTCCATTCTAGGCCTTGGAGGCCAAGGCCTGCATCCAATAAGAGAATCAGTTGTTCAGGTATTTGCATCCCACCACTGGGTAACAGAACAGAAATCTCAGCCAGGGACAGAAATGTAATTTGAGAAAGCATCTCTGACATTACTCTTCTTAATTCTCAGATAAGGATGGAGGGAGGAAGAGCGTTCAAACTTGCAAGATTACAGAATAAGAGAATAACGCTGTTGGAAGGGACCTTGGGGGTCTTATAATCCAACCCCATGTTATTCTGTCTCTCATTATTCTGATTCTGTTATTGTAATCTTATAATAGAGTAGTATTATTCTGGCATCCTTGCCTGGTGCATCTTGAAGGATTGACATGCTGGTAGAACTCACATTTCTTCCTATCTATTCATGAGAGCAGAGAAATTCATTGAAGAGATGAGTTAATTCAATAACTTTACACCACAAGTTATTTTTAATGCACCGATCTGCCCCTTTAAACATCCTAATTTGAATGAGTTCAGAACAGTGCATAAATATAACAAATTGTAGCTGGTTTTCACTTCAAATGTTTTGGTTACCTCTATTATGCAGGCAAACCCATAAAAAAGGGAAATAACAGAGCACAAGGCTGTTTTCATAAGAGTACATAAAATCATGGGCAACAAATCATTATCCTGATCTTCAGTTCTATTGAGACATTTCCGGGCTTCTTTCGCAACAGGAAAACAACAACACCCTGAACCTTTTATTAATTTGTGAATTGCAGACAGATCTAGTCTAACCCAATATATCCTAGCAAGGGCAGAAATATTCTTTATAAAGGGATTTACTGAAGCAGATTCACAGTAAGAGTCAAGGATAAAACTATTCAGGACACCCTGTGGGAAAGAAGGAAAAATTGGTCCTTAGCATTTGTAGGTTAGCAAAGGCAGAGACACCAAATATTACAGAGCAGAAATATAAAGATTAAAGTTTCCCTGTCTAGCCATGTCTGACTCTAGGGCAGGGCTCTTCAAACATGGCCCTTTTATGACGTGAGGACTTCAACTCCCAGAATTCCTCAGCCAGGCACGTTGGCTGAGGAATTCTGGGAGTTGAAGTCCACAAGTCATAAAAGGGCCAGGTTTGAAGAGCCCAACTCTAGGGCATCTCCGTTTCTTGACCGAGGGAGCCAGCATTGTCTGAAGACATTTTCTGTGTCCAGCAGGACTACATGCTGAAAGCTCATAGAATGCTGTTACCTTCCCACTGGTGGCGCCTATTAATCTACTCACATTTGCATGTTTTGGAACTGCTAGGTGGGCAGGAGCTGGGGCAGGTAACAGGAACTCACCCCATTGAATGGCACTCAGGTCTTGAATCCCAGCTGTCAACTTTCCAGCTGGCAAGCCCATCGTCTTTAACCGCTAAGCAATCAGGCTCCTTTCCCTGATAGTTGATATAACAAGAGCACTTAGATTTTATAGAACTCTCTGGATGGTTTACAAAACTCAGGTCCCAAATCTGACCACTGAGCCATTGTGCCCGCTTAGCATAAATATAAGCCTAGTTAAAAATAGCTTCCAAAGTTTCATCCATGCAATGCAATATTAGTATCATCTATATCCTCTTCAGAACTATTAGATCTCTGTCTCAAGGGGAAAAGCATTTTTTTTAAAAAAAATTCATTCACATAGCTCAGAAAGACGAAAGAGAACAAACAATACATTTTTATAAACCTGTGATTAAGGAAAAAAGTGACTTTACGGGATATTTTGGTCAAGGATGTTTTCAAATTTTTAACTGGTCATTTTCAGGTGTGAAAACAGCACCCTAGGCTCACCATCACTCCCCTTTTTTAACCTGTGTAATTCTTTGCTAAGTCCCCACAATAGTGTTTCTTTTGAAACTCTAGAAAGAGTACAGAGAAGAGCAACAAAGATGATTAGAGGTCTGGAGGCTAAAACATATAAGGAACAGTTGCTGGAATTGGGTATGTCTAGTTTAATGAAGAGAAGGACGAGGGGGGACATGATAGCAGTCTTCCAATATCTCAGGGGCTGCTCCAAAGAAGAGGGAGTTAAGCTATTCTCCAAAGCTTCTGAAGGCAGGACAAGAAGCAATGGATGGAAACTAACCAAAGAGAGAAGCAACCCAGAACTAAGGAGAAACTTCCTGACAGTTAGAACAATTAACCAGTGGAACAACCTACCTCCAGAAGTGGTGAATGCTCCAACACTGGAAGTTTTTAAGAAGAAACTGGACAGCTATTTGTCTGAGATGGTATAGGGTTTCCTGCTTGAGCAGGGGGCTGGAGTAGAAGACCTCCAGGGTTCCTTCCAGCTCTATTCTATTCTGTTGACCGCTGGCTGCCTGTAGTTTGGCAGTTCGATTCTCACTGACTCAAGGTTGACTCAGCCTTCCACCCTTCCAAGGTCAATAAAATGGGTACTCAGATTGTTGGAGGCCATATGCTGACTCTGTAAACTTAGAGAGGGCTGTAAAGCACTATGTATATAAATCTTAGTGCTATTGCTATTTGTACTGAAGCAATGCATAACACAAAGACGCATAGAATTGGAAGCGATTGTGTATCCCATCATGGGCAAATCCAAATTAGTCCAAATGTAGAATGTTTCTGGTTGACAAAACCCATCAGCTTGTCAGGTGCAAAGAATCAGAAATGACCTAATGAGCTGATCCGGGTGGTATGTTTATTGTTGTTTGCCTGTAGATAGGTATCTTGTCAGAATGCGTAACTACTACATAAATACTGTGAAGTTTCAGGAAAGGATCTCCCTTCAGCCTCTTCTCCCCCACAGGCTATTTAGCTGTTTCATTCTTCCCCTCAACGCAGCCCCAGATGACACCATCCAGTTGTTATCATGCTACTGTTGACATTCCAAATCTATTTAAGTTGGGTCATTTTTAAATGAAAGGTTTGCTAACATAAAAACTCATCATCTCATGTTGTCTTTGAAAGTTTTAGATCTGACTCTTCGATCTTCTCCAAAAGTTACCTCTGTATACATACACACACACACACACACACACACACACACACACACACACAAACATTTGTGTAGATGTGTGCATTACAAGAAAGAAAAAACAATTATCATTACAAGGGAATTAATTATATGGTTGACGCTAAATCTATCTAATCCAGTGGCCCAGCTGGTTGTTGCCTTGCGCCTTCTCTGCCCCTCGCCAGCTACTCCTCGGCCGGCGCAGCGGGCGGCACCACACATGCACGGCGCTCCCAGGCAGGGAAATACAGGTAGTCCTCGACTTACGACTGGTTGGGGGTCACGGCATTAAAAAGGTTGAGAACCACTGATCTAATCAATTACATTGAATTGCATTTATTTGAAAGGAAATTTATTTTTTTATATCTGATCCCAGCACTTTGGTGGTCCCAACTAAATTTTTGAAGGTAGTCTCAAACATGGGAAGTCATTTTCCCATGCTTTCGAAGTCCAGTCCTTAGGTATCTCTTCCAGAACAATTTATCTAGTATCATAATGGAAAAAAGTAGTATAAATAAATGGGCAGGAGAGAAATTGCATGCTTATTTTGACTATATATTAATTTATACTGTGTGCCCATTGTGTCTAATACTTTTTGAGAATGCCCTTTTTGAATAGCTATTTTAGATATTTCAGACAGTAATATTTAGGCTCCTCTTTCAAAGCATTCTGCCTTAAAGTGGAAAGAAAGATCTCAAAAAGGTAAAAGAGGCTAAAAATTGTTTCATCTTCTCCTGGTTGCTAAGGTAACACAGGCTCAGTATCCTTTCATCTCACATGTCTGGATTGGATGCTGTGCGCAAAATAACAGTGTGGTACTTGCTTTGTTGAAGAAAATGGCTTATTGAACATAGGATACTTTAAAAAATCTCGATGTTGTCTGGCAAAGGGAAAAATCTGGCTGTAGGGGGTGATGGTTGGAATCTGTGTAGAAAGTGAACTTCCAAAAAGATAAACTGAGATCAGGCTAAGTAACCATTAATAGGATCAGTATCTGCATCTTTTTCTCTGCTTCTTTTTTTTCAAGAAGAAAGAAAGAAAGAAAGAAAGAAAGAAAGAAAGAAAGAAAGAAAGAAAGAAAGAAAGAAAGAAAGAAAGAAAGAAAGAAAGAAAGAAAGAAAGAAAGAAAGAAGAGGAGGAAGGGAGGCAGGCAGGCAGGGAATTAAACAATTTGTTTGGCCAACTCACCGCAGCCATCTCATCATGGCCATCTCACCGTGGGACAACTTGCCATGGACAATTCAATGTGGTAAGGCCACACTTGGAATACTACATCCAGTTTGGGTCACTGCGATGTAAAAAAGATGTTGAGACTCTAGAAAGAGTACAGAGAAGAGCAACAAAGATGATCAGGGGACTGGAGGCTAAAACGTAGAAGGAACGGTTGCTGGAATTGGGTATGTCTAGTTTAATGAAGAGAAGGACAAGGGGGGACATGATAGCAGTCTTCCAGTATCTCAGGGGCTGCCACAAAGAAGAGGGAGTCAAGCTATTCTCCAAAGCACCGGAAGGCAGGAAAAGAAGCAACAGATGGAAACTAACCAAAGAGAGAAGCAACCTAGAACTAAGGAGAAACTTCCTGACTGTTAGAACAATTAATCAGTGGAACAATCTGCCTCAGAAGCGGTGAATTCTCCAACACTGGAAGTTTTGAAGAAGAGACTGGACAGCCATTTTCTGAAATGGTATAGGGTTTCCTGAGTTTGGACTAGATGATTTCCAAGATCGCTTCCAACTTTATGGTTATGATTATGGTTATTTAGACTGTGCTTTACATAGAGTAGAATTCTTTTTTAGCCTTATAAAAGGATTTGGTATAAAATAATTGATTTTTTTCCTGCTGATAGAACAAAATAGTTTTTTTTCTTATTGGATAGAACAATCTACTGGTAATATTTATGTTTCTTGCTCATGCATAACACACAAAGACACCCTTACCTTGGAGTGCAAAGGTTGATCATGCCACCACTGGCATTGAGCTGAAAGACTAAGATGTAACATGCTTTCTTTACGAAGGCCGAATTATCATTGTGAGGGAATCAACACAAAGCTCAAAACAACCCACAAGAGTACTTTCATTAAAGGAGGGGGCCTACTTTGAGAGCCAGTGTGGTACAGTGGGTAAAATGTTTAACTATATTTAGAGATTCAAGTTGAAATCCACCTTTTGACATGGAAGCTCTTTAGACTAGTGGGGTCCCTGGTACTCTCTGAGTTTGGCTGTTTCTTGCAGATGTTTCATTACCCAAAGAGGTAACCACTTCAATGCTAGAAGAAGGTGGGGTTTGCTCTATTTTACATCCTAGTGGCTTGTCTTGTCTGTGTTGACTGAAGTGTTCTTGGTGGTTCCTTGATTAGGCTATTGTTTACTGTTAGCTTGTTCGTTTGATGTCTGTGAAGATTCTCAGTCATCCAGGTCACGGTTGCCCCCAAAGCGTCAGAACTAAAGAAGCTTCAAGCAAAAGCACAGAAAGTTGTGGAGAGCCATGGTGTGTGCAGTGATTAGAATGCAGTACTGCAGGCTAATTCGGCTGACTGCTGACTGCCACCCCTTCGGCAGTTCGATTCTCACCGGCTCAAGGTTCAGTCAGTTGCCACACATCTGAATTTTCATCATGTGACCACACAGATGCTGCAATGGTGGGTAAGTGTGAAAAAAAAGTTTGTAAGTCACTTTTTTCAGCGCTGTTGTAACTTTAAACGGTCACTAAATGAACTTTTGTAAGTCGAGGACAATTCATGCCATTTTGGACAAATGGCTGTCCAATCTCTTTTTTTAAAAAAATTCCAGTGATGAAGCACCCACAACTTCTGAAGGCAAGCTATTCCACTGGTTAATTGTTCTCACCATTAGGAAGTTTCTCCTTAGTTCTAGGTTGATTCTCTCCTTGATGAGTTTCCATCTGTTGCTTCTTGTCCTGCCTTCCGGTGCTTTGGAGAATAGCTTGACTCCCTCTTCTTTATGGCAGCCCCTGAGATACTGGAACTCTGCTATCATGTCCCCCCTCATCCTTCTCTTCATTTCAGTAGACCTATCCAATTCCAGCAACCGTTCCTTATATGTTTTAGCACGAAAGACTTGCAAACTTCAGGCTGAAGCGATTGGTTCAAACATTTATGGCTCCGATAAAGGAGAATATTTGCAGTGCAGGGTGGCAGTGAGCGGTCCTAGGTGCTCTCTGAGATATTGGAAAATAGTTACCATATCATCTCTGCTCCTTCTTTTCATTAAATTAGATATACCCAATTCCTGCAACTTTTCCTTCTTGGCTTGTTTGTTAAAAGTTATATCCTACCTTCCTTTCAAGAGCCCAAGATCAATGAATAACGTTCCTTTCCCCCATTTTTCCATTTGGAATAAATCTGCAAAATTGCTTGGCAGCCAGAGAGTAACTGGCCCCAGATTACCTAATTGAACTACGGTAGTACCACATGGGCTCTTTTCCATTTTACTTTGAATGCCTTTCCCGAGAAAGCCTTTTAAAATTCAAATGTCCCAGTCTCTCCGCCTTTGTTCTCTGCATTTCTCTGAGGTAGACCTTTTAACCCTAATTTTGCAAATGATAGTCCTCCCCTGTGTGCTATTAAATACCTACCCCCGAAGGAGAAAAATATGACTTTAGGACAAGCAAGTAAATCACCTCTTCTCTATATAGGCACTTTCCCAAGGAAGGAAGGAAAAAAAACGTTCTTAGCTCTGGCATAAAACATTAGACACAAAGAAGGCTTCAGAGAAGGGAAGTAGTGGGTAGTGGGTAGTGCTCAGTTCCAAGACTCATTCTTAAACTCCGTTATTCAACTCACTCAAAAGCCCTGCATTTGCTCCATTGTCTCACCCTCCTAACCTCATTAACACACATTGCCCCAATCAAACTTGTTTGCTACATTCATTAAATATAAATTGAAATTGCACAGGTCTACATGGCAGAATTGTATCCCCACTCACTGTAGGCAGATCTTTCACCTCTAGTTCGGAAATAAATCATTTGCTGTTTCAGTGGAATTCTGTACTGGTCTCCAATTTACATCAGTGTCTTAAAAAATTCTCCTGCTTCCCTTTATCACAACTTTAGCCCCACTCCTGAAAAGGATTTTTCTATCCCCCTTTCTAAAGCTACCCAGGGTCTTCTCTGCTACATAGTCACTCAGGCCAACGAGAGAAGCAACCTGGAATTAAGGAGAAACTTCTTGACAGTGAGGACAATCAATCAGTGGAAAGTTTACCCAGAGAATTGTGGATGCTCCATCACTGGAGATTTTTAAGAAGAGACTGGACATTCACCTGTCTGAGATGGTATAGGTTCTCCAGCTTGAGCGGGGGGGGGTGAACTAGAAGACCTCCAAGGTCCCTTCCAGCTCTATTCTATTCTATTCTATTCTAGATTGGAGGCCAAGTTTGAGATGTGGTGGCTCAGTGGTTAGAAGGTAGTACTGCAGGCTAACTCACTGCTCACTGCCAGGAGTTCGATCCTGACCGACTCCAGGTTGACTCAGCCCTCCATCTTTCTGAGGTCAGTAAAATGAGGGGCCAGATTGTTAGGGGCAATAGGCTGACTCTGTAAACCACTTAGAGAAGGCTGTAAAGCATTATGAAGTGGAATGTAAGTCTAAATGCTAGTGTTATTGCTACTTGCCTTCAAGAACCCAGTCTGGCCTTCCCACAATATGGAAAGATTTGCCACTCAAAAGAAATCTGGTGAGGTTGCTATTTGTTTTGACCCACAGTTTCAGTCCTGTGTGCCAGAACATAATTGTCAAGGCCTGGAATTTAAGACAGTGTATAGCTGTGAAAGTTGGACCATAAGAAAGGCTGAGCGACAAAGAATTGAGGCCTTTGAACTATGGTGCTGGAAAAGACTCCTGTGAGTCCCCTGGACTGCAAGGCGATCAAACCGATCGGTCCTAGAGGAGATCAACCCTGACTGCTCTTTAGAAGGCCAGATCCTGAAGTTGAAACTCAAGTACTTTGGCCACCTAATGAGAAGGAAGGACTCCCTGGAGAAGAGCCTGATGCTGGGAAAGATGGAGGGCAATAGAAGAAGGGGACGAGAGAGAATGAGGTGGCTGGATGGAGTCACTGAAGCAGTAGACGTGAGCTTAAATGGACTCCAGAAGATGGTAGAGGACAGGAAGGCCTGGAGGAACATTGTCCATGGTGTCATGATGGATCGGACACGACTTCGCAATTAACAACAACAAATGACATTTCCATGGGATGTCCCAAAAATACTTCTTAAATCCTCAGCTTGCTCAAACTCAGGAGCAAATATTTAAAATTAATTCTGATTTTTTTTCTCCTTGCTTTTCTCTAATGTACTCAGTCCATCAGGAACCATGTCCACTTAAAACATTTATAGATTTTGTAGTCATTGAATAAGAATTATGGAAACAGTTATCACATATCTGCAGGCTTCTGGTTATAATTTGCAAATTGCTTCAGACTTTTTTTTGGTGGGGAGAGAGTCTGAATTGCCCCCCCCCCCTTGAAATCCATCTCTATAGAGCAGAGAACCTGGAAATGTAAAATCTTCATCATTTGTTTTTAGGCCTGCATAAATCTATGAGGCATAAATAGGCACATTAATTCCCTTGCATTAATATATTAATAAGTTACAAAGGTGCAGAATTAAGCTATAATTTATCAAAATCCACCACGACGAGGAAAATATCCAGTCAGATTAGCTGATCTTCAGGATTTCTTATTTCTGGAGTGTTATACAGAGGCTGATTGCTGCATCTGCAGGAATTCCATGGTAGAATTCATAAGAATTGGAACAAAAATAGCCAATACTCTAATGTGTTCATACAAATCTGTGGTATATTAATATTTGGAATAGTGTGGAGAGCTTGAAAAAAAAAGATATAACAGGGCTAGAAAGAAGGCAGAAGAAGGCAACAAAGTTATTGGATACCTTTTATGCAAGAAATTATTTGGGATTCTTTGGCTTCAGGAAAAATCCAAAGAGGATAAAACTCAACAAAAGGATATGCCTTCATGCACGGCTTCATGGAGAAAGTGGACGTGAAGTTCTATTTTTTATTTATTTATTT